>CM063499.1:19921970-19931970 GCA_032207245.1 Pardosa pseudoannulata
GGAGTTTTCACAATAGCAGGATCGGATCCCCATAGAACCGAACGTCTGCTCTAGGTGACGACCAACTAGCGACTACACCTACTAGCGACAATTCTCGCCAGATGGCGCTCATAAATACAAACAAGAGCTTGCAACGCAGGGGCTCGAACATGCCGCCCCACGTTGCATGTCTATGATATGCAAAACATGATTAACATCTTTTTCTTTTTTTTTACAACACTTAATACATGTACACAACAATTTTTACGAACAAATCTAAAATATAAAAAAATACACATTTACACAGTTAACATTTAAATTATATACAACAGTTATATACAATATTTACAAACAAAATAGTAACTTTACATCCAAATGTAATGATAATTATTCAGATTCTTTATTTGGAAGCAAACAAATTTTTGATATGGGCCTTTTATAAATACCTCGTTGGGTTTTAATCAGGACTACACGAACCTTGTTATCTGGACCCAAAAATACTTCTGTAATTCGACCAAGTGGCCAATCACACATAGCAATATTATCCTCTTTGATTATTACTAAATCTCCTATTTTTACATTATCTTTGTTCAGATACCATTTAGTTCTTTGTTGTAAAGTATTTAAGTAGCTATTCGTCCATTTTTTCCAAATTTGTTGAGTCAATTTTGTCGTTTTTTGCCATGATTTTAATTTGTTATCCTCAATAGTCGAGATGTTAGGTTCTACTATAGAATTTATAGGCCTTCCTACTAGGAAATGGGCGGGAGTTAAAACATCTAAGTCGTCTAAATCAGATGAAAGTGGGATAAGTGGTCTAGAATTCAGGATACCTTCGACTTGTATGACTACTGTTAAAAATTCCTCATAAGTTAATTTAGAATTTCCCACAACCCGTTTAAGGTGATATTTTATAGACTTAACGCCAGCTTCCCATAAACCTCCGAAATTTGGAGCCCGAGGGGGAAGGAACTTCCAATCGATATTTTCAGATGATAGGTAACCTGAAAGAGTGTTATCAGGCCGAGAAACTAATTTATGTAACCTCTTAATTTCAATATTTGCACCTATGAAATTAGTTGCATTGTCAGTGACCAATTTAGCGCATTTACCTCTTCTAGCTATAAATCTTTTGAGGGTTGCAATAAATGCCGCAGAAGTCAAATCAGTGACTATATCTAAATGCATGGCTTTTGTTGCAAAGCAAATAAAAATGCAAACGTAAATTTTGTTTAAAGTGCCTTTTCTCTGGTTACGATATTTAATGTAAAATGGACCGCAAAAATCTACTCCTGAGATAAGGAAAGGGAAATTTTTAGTTATACGTTCTTTGGGTAAATAACCCATTATTTGTTGTGCAGTCACTGGTTTTACTTTGTAACAGGTTATGCACTCGTGAACTACTTTACGACAAATGCTACGTCCATTTATGATCCAGAATTTATCTCTAATGTGATGTAACAAGCCTTGAGGGCCGACATGTAGATATTTATGATGATAATATTTAACAATTAAATATGTTAATTTATGTTTGGAAGGCAAAATAATGGGGAATTTTTTGTTAACATTTAAGTCACTATGTCCTAGTCTACCGTTTATTCGTAATAATCCATTCTCATCAAGAAAAGGGTTTAACAGTTTTACCTGACTCGTAGCTGGGATTTCACCTAAGGTTCTTAAACTTCTTACTTCTTTTGGGAATTGCTCATTCTGAACATATTTGATTAAGAACCGTTCGGAACTATTCAGCTCCTCAACATCAAGGGGTCCCACTTTTGATGTTTCCTTCCTACACTTCCTAAGAAATCTAAAAATAAAACTTAAAACTCTAATTAATTTAAGATAATTATTAGTGAGATTAAGAAAATCAGTTAAAAAGGTATTGGTTGTGACAGCTAATGATAAAATTTCATTAGAAGGATTCTTCATTTCACAGTCTATGTTCTTTTGAATGTCCTCAGTAGGTAAAGGTCTGGCTGGGAGCACACTGTCCGTATGGATAGAGGGGCCATACCACCACATCTTGTTTCGAACCAGGTCCTTCGGGAAAAGTCCGCGGGATACACTATCAGCTGGGTTGTCACTCGACGAGACATGTCTCCACTGGTAGGAACCTGTTAGCGCTTGGATCTTGGAAACTCTGTTACCGACGAAACATTTTAATTTATGAGGTTCTGTCTTAATCCATTCCAAAGCTATTGTAGAGTCGGAATATAGAATTACTTCGTCAATTGGTGTTTTCAAAGATGCACACACCTTGGTTACAAGTTGTGAAAGCAATAAGCAAGCACAGAGTTCTAGCCTCGGTATCGAGATAATTTTAAGAGGAGAAACACGAGACTTACTAGCTATAAGATGAGATGCCACAGAGTTCTTAGTTTTGCTTTCTAAATACACAACTGCTCCATATGCAGATTCTGAAGCGTCTGAAAATCCTCGAAGTATGAATTTAACTGCATTGTCCAGCAAAACGTATCTGTTTATCTTAATTTCTTCCACATGTTTCAACTCGGATACAAATTGTAGCCATTCTGAAGAGAGTTTCCCAGGCAAGGGATCATCCCAATTTAATTTTGCTATCCATAATTTCTGAAGAAAAATCTTAGCTTTAGCTATAACTGGGCCAATGAAACCAAGAGGATCGTATAATCTAGCTATGGTGGACAAAACATCACGTTTTGTATAAATCGTCTTTTCAATTATTTCTACCTTGAAACAAAATTTATCTTCTTGAGACTTCCAAATTGTTCCTAACGTTTTAACAGTGTGATCTAAATCTGACGTGAAGTAATGTTCATGATGTTGGTTTGACGAAGAATTTAAAAGTTCACAGGAATTAGAATGCCATTTATGAAGGTGCATTTTGCAGCTTTGCATCATCTCTATGAGTTGTGTTTGGAGCTCTTTAGCAGTTTTTAAATCCTTTGCTCCTGCTACTATATCGTCCATGTAAGAATTGTTTAATACGGCCTCAGCAGCTAATGGAAAAATTTTTCGAATTATCTTCCGCTAATTGTATCAATGTGCGTATGGCCAAAAATGGAGCACTCTTTGTACCGTAAGTAACAGTTTTGAGCCTAAATGTCACAGGAGGCTCATCTAGGCTGGTTTTCCACAAAATTCGTAGTAAATCTCTTTGAGATTCGTCAATTAATATCTGACGGTACATTTTTTTTATGTCCACAGAAAATGCGAATTTGAATTCTCGAAACCTGACCATTATTTCAAATATGTCTTCACGCACAGCACCTGTAAGGAGTAAATCGTTTAAACTATTACCCAAGGTAGTAGCTGCACTAGCATTGAAGACTACACGAAGTTGAGTTGACGATTTGTCAGGTTTGTACACACCGTGATGTGGCATGTAGTATGTCATTTCATTATCTATTTCATCATTAACCCTTTCCATATGGTCCAAATTTTCATATTCTGATATAAATTCATGATACAAATTTTTCATGTTAGGGTCTTTATCCAGTCGCTTAGTTAATTGATTTAACCTACGGTTTGCTAAAGGTTTTGATTCGCCTAATTTTTCGTTATTTATCGGCATAGTAACAATAAATCTACCATCTTGATTTCGTTTGTGAGTCTCTTTAAAATGTGACTCACAAAATGCTTCTTCTTTACTTAGAATAGGTTTGTCTTCATTAATATTTTCCATTATCCAAAATTTTTCTATTACATTTTCAATATTTTCATATTGAGTAGCAAGCCCACAATAACTAGGTGAATTATGAGTATTTTCCACACTCCCGCTTGCTATATAACCAAATACAGTGTTTTGGAATACAAGAGAATTTGACGAGCTACGAATTTGTTCTGCTCTTAAAATATCAAAATATTTTTCTGCGCCCAGGAGGATGTCGACTTTAGAAGGGCAGTCAAATGTTGGATCAGCAAGAATTCCACGGGGAGGTATTTCTAAATTATGTAAATCTAATTTTTTCGATGGAACCATATCCGTTATTCGAGGAACCACTAATAAGTTTATAGATGCAGAAAAGGAACCATTTCCATTAGAAATTATGGCGGAAGCCTGTGATTTTATTGTAGTGATCGTTCCACCTAAACCTAAAACTGGAACATTTACTCTTGTTTTCCTTAAACAAGCGCGATTAATAAAATCGGTAGTGACAAAATGAGATTGGCTTCCTGAGTCCAGAACAGCTTTTGCTTTGACATACTGCCCATAAATATTTTGAACCCACACGATAGCGGTTGCTAGAATTGTTTTGGTTTTCGAGAAGAGGCAAGCGAATGACTCACCGCTCTCTGCATCTCCCCCACTAGAGTTGCTTTGATACTGGACACTGAGGGGTGGCTCTTCAACACTTTTTTTATTTTCTTTTTCGAGGGGAATGTTTCGGTTATCTGGTCTATGCAGCAAATCATGATGTCTCAAGTGACAAAGGCTGCAGTTTCTGGAGTGGCACATTGCAAGTTTGTGGCTTGGGCTGAAACAGTTTATACACAATGCATGTTTTTTGACCAGATCGTAACGTTCTAGAGGGTTTAATTTAATGAACTCATCACACTTCTGGATCGTATGAGATTTTTTGCACACAAAGCATAATGTAGATGTTTTAACCTTTGAAACTAATGCACGAGATTTATTGCTATGAAAATTAATTTTAGGATTTGCAAAATTGTTCTTGCTTTGTATATTTTCTAAAATTTGGCATCTTTTTTGGAGGAATGTAAGGAACGTCTCCCATTTTACTAGCTCATTTGAATCTAATGACATTTCAAATTGTTTTTGAGATTCCTTGTCCAATTTATTAAAAACAATATTTATCAAAAATACTTCGCTTAATTTATCCAAATCTAATTTCATTAATTTTAATGATCTCAAAATTTTCTCTATATTGTCAATTAGTAAGCGAAAGTCTTTTGCATTCTCATTATGTAATTTTTGAATATTAAGTAATTCGTTTACATGCGTGTTTACTATTAGTCTTTTATTTTCAAATCTAGCTTCAAGAGCCTTAAACAGTGAATCAAAAGAATCATCAATATTTTGTAATTGCTTTGCATTTCCAATTAAACATGATTGTAAATAATGTAATTTGTGAGCTTCTGACAGCTGATTATTACTTGCAACTAACAATGAAAATTGTTTTTTGAAAATACTCCATTCTTCAATTTTACCCGAAAATTTGGGTAGTGAAATTTCTGGTAACTTAATATTTACTTTAGTTACACCAGTAATATCATCAGTTTCATTTAAAGACTCAGAAAGCTTAATAAGACTTACTTCGATTTTCGAGCTTTCTGTTTCGATTTCTTCCAAACTGTCTTCTACGAAATCTATATCCTCATCTTTCACAAGTTTGTAATATTCTGTCCTTAAGTCATTCACACGAGCATTTATATCCTTCAGTTTATTAAACTTGACTTCTAATTCTGTAGGATCAACTTTACCAGTTTTCTCGACGTCAAGCACAAATCCTTCAATCTTTGTCAATTGTGCTTTGAGTCCACCACGCTTTCGATTCAAAACCGTAAGTTCAGCCATAATAAACAATGATTTCAAACAATTCTAAAATCACTCCGGCAGTCGAGGAGACCAATGTTGGCGCCGAAGCTCAGTTCCAAAAACGAAAGTCAAAAAACATAACTAGCAAATGAAGAGAGCGGACTGTATCTTAATCATATTTATTGCAAAACCAACTAAACCAATACTTCAACGATAAGAAGCATAATTAAATCCCAATGAGGGAGTTTTCACAATAGCAGGATCGGATCCCCATAGAACCGAACGTCTGCTCTAGGTGACGACCAACTAGCGACTACACCTACTAGCGACAATTCTCGCCAGATGGCGCTCATAAATACAAACAAGAGCTTGCAACGCAGGGGCTCGAACAGTATTCTTTAAATTTATATTCATAATAAATAACCCGTTTCGGAATGAAGAACTCAGATGTCTCAATAATTAAAGATTTATTGGAAAATTCATGTTCTCTGCACACCCTGTGTGAAAACCTACTGCACGCCACTGCTTCGAACTATGACGGGCCTCTCGTAGGTCAGCTGCAGCTCTATAGCTGTTGTGATTGCTGTTATGGTGACTGGTCATTCAGTTTGTCAACTGCTGTATGGGCATATAGTCTGGGTCAGTATAAGAATTCCCTTATCTCAGTTCGATGTGAGAGAACACGACGATGGTTTTATGTTTGAACTTTAAAAAAAAAAAAGGGCTCGGTTAATTCTTTCTGATTTATGCAGGCTCCGAGGTTCTAAATATGACATTTTGTTTTACTCTAATGTTTCCTAAATCTTGTAAATAAAATTTGTGTTGTCCGTCTAAGTTTTAGAATAATTATTTTAATTCCATGCTCCCAGCAGCGATCTACGAACGTACCTGCCCCAGTAAAGTAGGCGGGCAGGTTCCATACAAGCATAACGCACCAGAACAGTGTGGTGTTACATATATTACATATACAGTCAAACCTGTCTATCTCGAAACCTGCTTATCTCGAAAACCTGTCTATGTCGAATTTTTTCAATTTCCCTACATTTTCAATAAAAATTTAACGTATTTTCCAAACCTATCTCAAATTATTTTTTCCCAAACCTGTCTATCTCGAATTTTCGTAAGAAACACAACATTCCAGTTTAGAGCCTTATTGCGTTGATAACAGCACAAGTTCCCATTTCTAGGAAATACACTTCTAGTTTTCTCTCTCGGAAGGTTATTTGGTCAGGGACTCGGTGGGAATTGTACTAAAATCGGGTTCTCTGCTCTGGAATAATAAGGGATCGGGGTGCAGGAGGGGGGAATAGGAGATGGAAGAAATTTCGTTTTGGAAATAGAACTGGTTCTTAGTCTATAGCCTAATGACTAAAGTATCATAGGGCAAATTGCTGTCTCAATTTTAGAGCTAAAAATGGTAGGTGTTAAAAGAAAATTGAATGTTTTAACCCTCGAAAAAAAAAATGGAAATTCTATCATTTTTGAAGGAAAATCATTCCATGAAGAAAAGCGTAATCGTCGATAAATTTGGAATTCCACCCAGTACTATTTTACTATCATGAAAAATAAAGATATCGTGCAAAAGAACTTCGAAAACGGCTGCAAAACAATAAAAAAGTGCCGTGCATGGAAATAAAACTAGAAGTATTTCAAATTTTCAAACTTTTATATTGCGTAAAGAAATTTTCTTGGTCTATTTTCATAAAACCTGTTTATCTCGATTTTTTTTTTTTTACTCCCAAGAGATTCGAGATAGACAGGTTTGACTGTATATATATATATATATATATATATATTTCTTTATTTGTCTATTTATATATTTGTTTATATATTTCAATATAAAATGTTGTGTGGTGTCCATACTTCGCGACTCCATGGTGAGCCGCCGATTCCCACGCAACTCTACAACTCAACTCTAACGCACGCTCAAAGCTTACCAGAGACAAAGAACTGGATCGGTCGCAACGCTCTCGTAAATATACAAAAGTTCCTTCCTTCCAGAATGTATCGAAAATGTTTAATCCCTGCATACGTTGCTAATAATTCTCTATCGTAGGCACTGTATCTTTTTTCAGTTGCTGAGAGCTTTCGAGAGAAAAATCCGAGGGGCTCTAATTGATTGTTAGTAATTTGATTTAACGCGGCCCCAATAGCGAAGTCTGAAGCGTCCACATCCAACACCTACAGCCCCTCCGGTGGTTGCATCGCCACCGGCAGATGAGTATACAAGAAACACTCCTTGCAAGCCTAGTGAGTCATCTGGTCACTCTATGACGACCCTCTCAAGACGTCGGGTTCAGTTTAACCTACCGTTGTCACTGGAGGGGGAGTGATGTGGTGTCCAGATTTTGCGACTCAATGGTGAGCCGCCGACTCCCACGCAACTCTACAACTCAACTCTAACGCATGAGGACTCTCTCGACCAACGCTCTCGCGTGTACTTCTATTTCTACTTCTATTTATGTGTGAATGAATAAATGTTTGTAAAGTTAAATGGAGTCAGTCATCATACACCTTAGTTGGTTAAAAAACTAAATAATTTTCGATCTATTGAGATTTAACCGAATAACTAAATTTACTCGCAAAACGCCCGCTCCAATTCCGCTACGAAATGTACCCGCATACAATGTGTTAACCCTTTGAGGGGCACCCACAGAAACTCTTTGGTTTTCAATGAAATTAGTTTATAAATGTTATCTATGGACCTTTTAAATATGAAGTATATGAAAAATAAATTATATTACTTGAGGAATAAGCAAGGGGTAATTTGATTGCGTAATCACCTCCCTTGGAACAAAATGAAAATGACACATTTTTTAATAATATTGGAAAAATAACTAATAATTTTTATTAAAAGGGTGTATAAATCAAATAGATAAGAAATTTGTACGTGAAGTTTAAATAAATACTTTTTAAGTACTTTTATTTCAAATCTTAACTTTGAAAAATCGAGAATTGTTGCTTTTAGGATCTGGTTTTGATAGAGCTTGATTCTAAAAAAAGATTTTGACAGGAATAATTAAAAAGAAGGGAAAAAAAATTAAATGTCGGTAGTTTGATGAAAAATTGAAAATCAAAAAAATTTTTTTTTATATATAAATCAGAGAAAAAAAATTAACAGCCAGTATATTATATATTTTACATAAGACATTAATTAGACCAATAATTTTATATGGATGCGAGACATGGGCGATGAACAAAATTGAAGAGAACAAGCTCCTAATTTTTGAAAGAAAAGTTTTAAGATGCATTTTTGGAGCAGTGAAGGAAAACAACGTCTGGAGAAGTTTATACAATCATGAAATTTACATAAAATTTAGACAGCCTAACATCTTAAGAGTCATAAAGTCCTACAGAATCAGATGGCTGGGACACATTTTTCGAAAAGAGGACCAAGAGCCTGTTAAAAAATTGACGTTTTCAAAGTTTGAGGGTAAACGCAAACGAGGAAGACCACCAATAAGGTGGATGGATTGTGTTGAGAGCGATTTGAGAATACTGGGCATTAATAGATGGAGAAACATCGCGTCAAACCGGGCTGAATGGAGAAAGCTGACAGAGAAAGCCTTGGCCTCCAGTAGGCTGTAGTGCTGCTGAAGAAGAAGAATATTATATATACCAGTGCCCTTCAAAGGGTTAAGAGATTCAAGGATTCAATAAATGAGAGGTTTCTACATTTCGGTTTCTGAGAGCTTTATTTTATGTTTTCCGACTTTAATCATTCGAACTTTACTAGAAAATAACATCTCATACTTCGTCAGTAAATCCAAAATCATTCTCTTCTCTGTGTCATCTAAATGATTTAAATTATGTCCTCAAAATTAAGTTTTGTTCAGATGTAGAATTGATTTCTTCCGAAATTGCTCATGTTCAAAAATAACAATAATGGTTTGAGATCTTGGAGTGTAATTTTCTTATTTCGTCAGCATGCATATGTCTTATTTTTCCGTCTAACAGTTTCAATTGATATGTATGAGAATTACAAAGAGAAGTTATTTTTCCTGGTCAACCTCTGTATAGAGAATGTGCGCATGACGCCAGGTGCAGCAAAAATGGCAGCTCAGCTTCCTCGTTGGCAAAACATTTGAATTTCCTACAGATCGTGCTTGTTATTGGGATTTTAATTTTGTCCATTATCTGAAAATGGTAACAAGCTGTTGTGCGTATGGCTGTACTAAGCGTTTAAAAAAAAGGCGAATATATTGGATTTTATTGCTTTCTTAAAGACCCTACATTGCGAATGCTTTGGATAAAAGCTTCAAAAAGGCAAGACTGGACTCCAAGTTCTTCGAGAATATGCGGCAAACATTTTCAGAATGGTAATAAAGAGTTAACCGTACTGCAATGTAATAGATTATATTAAATTATTATGCTCTAAGAATTTTTTTATTATTACTAAGTTTTTTTTCATATTTCTAATGTATTTTCTATGCTTTGGTGGAAAGTACTGTACCTATAAATGTAATTATTTTTGTCCTTAAAATGATCAGGTTTTGCATATTTTTATTAGATTCTTATTTATGTAATAGTTTATTATGCCTG
>CM063499.1:19936970-19942954 GCA_032207245.1 Pardosa pseudoannulata
GCCAATGAAGAATAATATTAAAATTACAGTTACTTATAAAAAGGCACTTAGATTGTTAGTAATAGCAATGAGAGTGTTTTTTGAACAAAAACCCACCTGGTAAACGAACAGTTCATAGAGGTATTGATATCGTGGTCCAGGTATTGATATCGACGATTAACGTCAGATAGCAGTACATAAGTGTTACATTTTATATTAACCCTCCGAGTGGAACACGCCGAGGAAAAAAAGGTCTCCAAAAAATACGTTTAAGTTTTATTGTGTCAGTGACCAAAGTGTTCTATGATTTTTACCTCACCCTTTGTCGATTAGATTGGAATACGGGAAACCCACTCTCGTTATTGTCCCTTTACTTCCGGTTATAAATGGATATATAAATAGACATTGTAGATTGTTAATTTTTAATACACATAAAGCTCGTCAAGTCTCGAAGATCATCCCATAAGAAATAATGGATTCTAAAAGTACAAATAAAAATATTCTTTAAGAGAATGATTTATATTTTTTTACAAAAGTTATCAAAGCTATTTAAGTGGTGCAATTAGAGATATACCTGTTACCGCAAACGAAATACTTCGAAATAGAGATTTACAAAGCCATGAAAAGTTATCAGAGTCTTTGTGCCTCAGGGAGTAGTGGTGCAGTTCCTAAACAATCGACCTGACCATCCTACCTCAAAACTCCATGGGGGAAAACACTAGCAGAAATGTACAATACATCCATTTTCGGAACGTTTTTGGAAGTAGAAAATTGTACGTGACAACCGCTTTGAAGACATCCTCGGTTTGGTGGAATTGTACGTGCGAACCACTTAGAGGGTTAATTAGCGTGCAAAATATATATGCTAGATATTTCTTGATCTTACAAGCATAATTTTTTAAAATGAGTAAATTGTTGTATTCTTTTAAATATGCTCAACAATAAGGTAAAAATAAATTTGAAAACCAAACATTCACCCTTAAAGTATAGGTAGATTAATATAATTGCGATAGACCTATACTTATATGGTAGTTTAACGGGCACGACAAGTGTTTCGTTTCTGAAATAAAATTTTCATACTTTTAATGGGGAACCGCTTTTATATATTATTGAAGCTTAACACAGTTTTAATGCGAATCAATATATCACGAGAATTGAATATTTCTATATTATATATATATAACTGAAAAAAGTATATTTATTCGCAAATGACTTGAAGTGCACTGTGTGTAATTAACAGATTAATAACCGAAAAAATGGTTTTGTTTAAAAGTAATATATCAATTCCCCGTAGCGAAGCAAGGACACACTTGCTAGTATTTTCATATTTAACAGAAAATAAATATGTTTATTTTACCATCAAATGAAATATTTTGTATTTTCTTATAACAGTTGTAATTACGTTTTTTTCTAAATTATCACATTCATAGATATTTTAATAACATAAGAAAAGATACCCTTTAACGTATTTCTAATGATTGATATTTCTTATACTTCTTAAACAAATACTTTCATAATTAACAGAAATCACAAATGTTTATTTTGCCATCAAATCAATATGTTTCATTTCTTTTTCTTGTAGCAGTTGTATTTGTTATTCTAAATTATCAAATCACACACATAGCTTTAAAAATCATAATATTAAGTGTCTTTAATTATATTTAAATTTAATATTTAGATGCACCAGTTTTGTTTGTATTCTAGAAGAAAAAAATGTTCTAACTGTATAGGAGGCTTTGACCCTGGGTCTATGAGATGATGAGGCCCTACCTCTTCCCTCAGGCACGTGCCTATTTTGAGGGGTTGAATCACCCCTTACGCAGGGCTGATTAAGGGCACTAGTTCTACCCTGAACGTGTACGGGGAGGGTGGCTGAAAATTCACCCGTGGTACCTAACTCTTAACAATGACGAGTATAGAAGTTGACTATGCTTCTGACGCGTGCGTAAACAATGGAAGTGAACCGGCATGAACTCCTTGCATTAAAAAAATGATAAAAAAAAATCTTTTTCCATCATAACGAGAGGGAGACGCCCGTCATAAAAGGAATAACAAAAACACCCTCGTTCTAGAGAGATTGACAAGCGCAGTCGTACACTAATCCACTTCCTTATCCCGAATATTCTGTCAATGGGTTACGGCTTCCCTTTTCCCGTGACGCAAATATCCTGCTCGGCGGTGCGGCAAGACTACTCTGACCTCACAGTCTGAGTGACCTGCGACGCGATACGCACACGCGGATACAATTCGGATACGCTCTGTTCTGCCTCAGATTTCGTTCACCGCGGAATAAAGACAAGATGCTGCTGCGATCTTGTGTTATCGCTTGCCTCTGCATCGCATTTCTGGGATACGTGAATGCAGGTACGTTGCTTTTTTTCCTCCCTAACGTTACTTGATATATGGTCGTTAGGAATGTGTTAATATAGAGTACGAGTGAAACTATATATCAGAGTAAGTTTGCAAAATTACAAAGAAACTAAGATTCATATTTATATATACATACATATGTACGTATATATATATATATATATATATATATATATATATATATATATATATATATATATATATATATATATATATATATATATATATATATATATACATACATACATATGTGTGTATGTATATGCACACATAAATATATATAAATATAAATAAATATATATATATATATATATATATATGTGTGTGTGTATGTATGTATATGTACACAAAAATATATATAATATAAATAAATATATGTATATATATAAATGTATATAAATATAAATATATATATATATATATATATATATATATATATATATATATATATATATATTATATATATATATATATATATATATATATATATTTATATATATAAATAAATACATGTATATATATAAATATATATAAATATAAATAAATATATATATATATAAATAAATAAATACATGTATATATATAAATATATATAAATATAAATAAATAATATATATATACATATGTAAATATATATATATATATATATATATATGTATACTATCATATAGCCCGTCATATGACGGGATCAGTAAAATTTTTAATTTTCCAAAATTCTAAAGTACCTTATGAGGCAGGTAAAAAAATGGCTTGTTGTTTGGCTGAAAATTATCTTGCAACAAAAAATAATCGATGATTCAATTTAAAATTATCACATATGTACCTAATCTATTATTTAAGCCAAATATAAAGAAAATTATTGACGTCATATCTAAGTTCAATGATAAAACGTATGAAAATAAGGCATAATTTAAATAATTTAAAATAAGAAATGATTCAATGAGATGGTTAAAGGAATGACGTCATAATGCTAGAAAAATGTTATTTTTACCTATTTATTATGGGATAAATTGATAAATTTAATCGCCGGGGAAAACAGGAGTTGAAATAATGGCCTTAAAAGCTCGAAAAGATGGGAAGGGGTGGATGTCGAACGTTTTAAAGAAGGCAGTATTTTTCGCTGTAATATGTAGCATATTTATACCAATTTATTTCAGAATCGGATGTATAGTTTAGGAGAAGATAAACATTATTCTCTTTGAATTTTGCTAACTATGGATGCCTCTATCCATTCCAGGTCCAACCGCTTCATAAAATCGAGGACAGACGTACAGATAACTTAGGCTATTATTATAGAGGGGATATATGTAATATATCAAAATCATTTCACATTAATATTTCATTAAAAATCTCCTAATCCTTAAAACCTTTAATTCCTCAAAATCTTTTTCCCAGCCTCTAAATGTCTTAATCGAAAGAATGTGCTCGACTTAAAATTCTTCCAATACATTTCCCAAAGCATTCGGTCCTACAGATGAAAATTTTCTGTTTTATGTAACCCGTTTTCCAGCTGTCACCGGCAATTAATTCGCTGACTAAGTTTCTTGTCCCTTGGGAAAATTGTTTCTATCTTCGCTCTTGGATGCACGTCTGTTCGAGCTGAGGGATTTTGTGTCTTTATCTTATCTGTCGTGGGCTAGTAAAGATGTCTTTTTTTAGCAGCTCTCAAATAAAGTTTTAATTTGACTGGTGGCGTTCTCTTCAATGTGGGCAGACTGCATCGTTATTACTGCTAGCTGGTTAGGCTTCTTCTTATCCAGTAGAATGGGCAAGTAAAAACTATATAGGGGCTACATTAGAGGAAATAAATTTTATTTATATACACATACGTATGGTTGTTAGGAATGTGTTAATATAGAGTATGAGTGGGGCTATATTTCAGAGTAAGTTTGCGACAAGTAAGCCCTTAGAGAAGGGGTCTGACCAATTATATATCTACATTGCCCTAGCAGACAATTTAGGAAATTTCCAAACAAAAAGGAGATGCACGCTGTCGGAGGCAGATTTTTCCCACAGATTTTCCTGAGATGTTGATCCAGGTGTTAAGGGTCTTGTACATAGAACTTCATGCTAGTTGACCCTTCAGTTTGTCCTGTCCCTATGATGAAGTGGGAACCCGTCCTCCAATGTTATCTTAATAAAGGTCTTTAGCTAAAATGGTGTCATTTTTATCTCCATGACTGCAACCATCCATCATGAAGTGTGTCTCATTACATGAACATACATATAAATATATATAAATATAAATAAATAAATGTATCTATATATATATATAAATGCATACACGTATATATATATATATATATATATATATGTATGTATATAAATTTAAATAAATACATGTATGTCAGATTTAAAAATGGGGGTGAAAAATTAAGTGAGTTAAAATTAAAAATATTTAGAACTTATTAACGGTAACGTAATATAGCTAAAACGGTGTCATTTTTAAGGGTCATGACTGCAACCACCCATCCAGAAGTGTGTCTCATTACATGAAGATACATATATATATAAATATAAATAAATAAATGTATCTATATATATATATAAATGCATACACGTATATATATATATATATATATATATATATGTATGTATATAAATTTAAATAAATACATGTATGTCAGATTTAAAAATGGGGGTGAAAAATTAAGTGAGTTAAAATTAAAAATAGTTAGAACTTATTAACGGTAACGTAACAGGAGAAAGACACACCCTCGAGCGGAACTATATAGAGTGAAGAAGCCGACGCTGAAGTAGACATAGGAATTTTGCTTAGGTAGCAACGCCTAAAGATACACTTCTGAGCGCGAACTCGGGCTGATAATATCCTCCATTCATATCGTGGCAAATGATGAGAACAAAGGATTTCTAAATGGCATGACTATGGACAAAAGGATTACAATAAAGAAGTTTTTATTTATGAAATGAAATGTGTCTTCCATGCCTTAACCGCTCGTATATGTCATATACAGTGGACTCCTGTCAATGTCATCGTGGTTATTGTTATTTAAATCCCTTTTTCCCGATTTTCTCTATTCATTTGTATGTTAAAATTATCGTTTTATGTGATCGTTGCAATCGGTTAATGTTATCAGTTTTCGACCTTATTTTAACTGGCAAAGGAATATTCACAATGCATTCAGAAGGAACCCAAACTTTTCTTTCCCTTTGCTCCTGTTTTAATTTTCGAGAATTCTCCCTCTTCCACATATGGAAATGATCAAAGGAGTGGGAATTTACACGTTCGTGGAATTTTTCAGAAATACGCACACCCTGCTGGTGGTCAGTGGTTGTCAGAGAAGCAGAAGGTAACACATTCTTATCGGAAAAGAGAAGGAGTGTATTCACATTTTATGCCTTGCTCGCTTACGTGCAGCTTGTCGATATGGAAGCCAGAAAGCGAAATGATTTAACATTAAAACAAAAGATCGAAATATTAAATCGTTATGACAGGTTACCAAAAATGAGTCAGCGCAATGCTGCAGCGCAGTTAAACATTTCTCAGTCTCTGAATTGCATTGAAAGTGTTGAAAAGGGGAACACAACACCGCTCCGATGACTTTAAAAAACATTATGATTACGAACGATTTATCAATGAGCTTCTTAAAAAAATTGTAGACAGTCAACAATTG
>CM063499.1:19943054-19960554 GCA_032207245.1 Pardosa pseudoannulata
CTTTCTCGACCAACGCTCTCGTAAATATACAAAAGTTCCTTCCTTCCAGCATGTATGGAAAATGTTTAATCCCTGCATACATTGCTAATAATTCTCTATCGTAGGCACTGTATCTTTTTTCAGTTGCTGAGAGCTTTCGAGAGAAAAATCCGAGGGGCTCTAATTGATTGTTAGTAATTTGATTTAACGCGGCCCCAATAGCGAAGTCTGAAGCGTCCACATCCAACACCTACAGCCCCTCCGGTGGTTGCATCGCCACCGGCAGATGAGTATACAAGAAACACTCCTTGCAAGCCTAGTGAGTCATCTGGTCACTCTATGACGACCCTCTCAAGACGTCGGGTTCAGTTTAACCTACCGTTGTCACTGGAGGGGGAGTGATGTGGTGTCCAGATTTTGCGACTCAATGGTGAGCCGCCGACTCCCACGCAACTCTACAACTCAACTCTAACGCATGAGGACTCTCTCGACCAACGCTCTCGCGTGTACTTCTATTTCTACTTCTATTTATGTGTGAATGAATAAATGTTTGTAAAGTTAAATGGAGTCAGTCATCATACACCTTAGTTGGTTAAAAAACTAAATAATTTTCGATCTATTGAGATTTAACCGAATAACTAAATTTACTCGCAAAACGCCCGCTCCAATTCCGCTACGAAATGTACCCGCATACAATGTGTTAACCCTTTGAGGGGCACCCACAGAAACTCTTTGGTTTTCAATGAAATTAGTTTATAAATGTTATCTATGGACCTTTTAAATATGAAGTATATGAAAAATAAATTATATTACTTGAGAAATAAGCAAGAGGTAATTTGATTGCGTAATCACCTCCCTTGGAACAAAATGAAAATGACACAAATTTTAATAATATTGGAAAAATAACTAATAATTTTTATTAAAAGGGTGTATAAATCAAATAAATAAGAAATTTGTACGTGAAGTTTAAATACTTTTTAAGTACTTTTATTTCAAAGTCTTAACTTTGAAAAATCGAGAATTTTTGCTTTTAGGATCGGGTTTTGATAGAGCTTGATTCTAAAAGAAGATTTTGACAGGAATAATTAAAAGAAGGGAAAAAATTAAATGTCGGTAGTTTGATGAAAAATTGAAAATCAAAAAAAATTTTTTTATATATAAATCAGAGAAAAAAAATTAACAGCCAGTATATTATATATTTTACATAAGACATTAATTAGACCAATAATTTTATATGGATGCGAGACATGGGCGATGAACAAAATTGAAGAGAACAAGCTCCTAATTTTTGAAAGAAAAGTTTTAAGATGCATTTTTGGAGCATTGAAGGAAAACAACGTCTGGAGAAGTTTATACAATCATGAAATTTACATAAAATTTAGACAGCCTTAAGAGTCTTCTTAAGAGAACATCTTAAGAGTCGTAAAGTCCTCCAGAATCAGATGGCTGAGACACATTTTTCGAAAAGAGGACCAAGAGCCTGTTAAAAAATTGACGTTTTCAAAGTTTGAGGGTAAACGCAAACGAGGAAGACCACCAATAAGGTGGATGGATTGTGTTGAGAGCGATTTGAGAATACTGGGCATTAATAGATGGAGATGCATCGCTTCAAACCGTGCTGAATGGAGAAAGCTGACAGAGAAAGCCTTGACCTCCAGTAGGCTGTAGTGCTGCTGAAGAAGAAGAATATTATATATACCAGTGCCCTTCAAAGGGTTAAGAGATTCAAGGATTCAATAAATGAGAGGTTTCTACATTTCGGTTTCTGAGAGCTTTATTTTATGTTTTCCGACTTTAATCATTCGAACTTTACTAGAAAATAACATCTCATACTTCGTCAGTAAATCCAAAATCATTCTCTTCTCTGTGTCATCTAAATGATTTAAATTGATGTCCTCAAAATCAGTTTTTCTCCCTAAGTTTTGTTCAGATGTAGAATTGATTTCTTCCGAAATTGCTCATGTTCAAAAATAACAATAATGGTTTGAACTCTTTGGAGGAATTTTCTTATTTCGTCAGCATGCATATGTCTTATTTTTCCGTCTAACAGTTTCAATTGATATGTATGAGAATTACAAAGAGAAGTTATTTTTCCTGGTCAACCTCTGTATAGAGAATGTGCGCATGACGCCAGGTGCAGCAAAAATGGCAGCTCAGCTTCCTCGTTGGCAAAACATTTGAATTTCCTACAGATCGTGCTTGTTATTGGGATTTTAATTTTGTCCATTATCTGAAAATGGTAACAAGCTGTTGTGCGTATGGCTGTACTAGGCATTTCAAAAGTTGAAAATATTCTATTTTATTGCTTTCTTAAAGATCCTACATTGCGAATACTTTGGATAAAAACTTTGAAAAGGTAAGACTGGACCCCAAGTAGTTCTTCGAGAATTTGCGGCAAACATTTTCAGAATGGTAATAAAGAGTTAACCTTACTGTAATGTAATAGATTATATAAAATTATTATGCTCTAAGAATTTTTTTATTATTACTAAGTTGTTTTTTTCATATTTCTAATGTATTTTCTATGCTTTTGTGAGAAGTACTGTACCTATAAATGTAATTATTTTTTGTCTTTAAAATGATCAGGTTTTGCACATTTTTATTAGATTCTTATTTATGTAATAGTTTATTATGCCTGTTAACATAATCAAAGTAGTTATACTTTGATTATGATACTTAATAATACTGTGTAAAGTGTTTAAATTAAAGTATATACTTTTGAAAGTGCTAAAAAATCTATTTTGAATTACTTGGCCAGTTCTCGATGTTTCTTTCCCTTTCCTTTAAATAAAATTTAGTTTTATTGTACACGTGATCCATATCGAAGCTCATAAAAGACAATGAAAACAAGCCATGTTTTGCTAAAGAAAAGTTGAGTTGTAGTCAGCACCTGTATTTGTTTACAATCATGCACTTTCTCTATGTGTATGTAAAAGATGCCATTTTACCCCGTCACTTCACCCCTTGTTTATATTCCCTGATTTCACGGCCGAAAGGTTGCAACCTAGATTATCTACATTCTTCTGTGAGGTCTTGAAAGGGAGCGGGCGCTGTCTTAGATAACGAACCCCCCTTCTTTCTGTCCCCTAATAAGAGGCTTTACACCACAGCTGCACGTCTGCCCTTTTATGACCCCGTTTCTCTCGCCCCTTTTTGGTAGCTGTCGAATATTTTAAGAATGACGTGCAGAAACACGATGAGAGCACAGTTGACCTTTTAGGCTGTGAACCAGAAGCGTAACTTGGCAGATTCAACTGGGGGAGGGGGGAGGGGGGCAAAAATTTTCAATAATGAATATTCGATAATCCCAATGTGGTAATATTTAACCCTTTTTTAATTATTATTTTTATTATTGTTTATTTAGTTATAATGGCAAAATCTTAAGAAACGAGCAAAATCGTTGCAATTAACAAAACACGATGGTTTTTTTTTTCTTTTTTTCTTCCGAAAAATGTTTTCTTTCTTTAATCTTGCAATCCCGCCGAGGGTAATGTTACGTAAGCTTAATAAATTACGGCCGAACGATGGCGAATGGTTAGTGTGCTGGCCTTCGGAACCAGAGTTCCTGAGTTCGAATCCCACTGAGGCATGGATGTTTGTAGCCGTCCAGAATCGGCTTTAACCTTTTACAGTCCATTGTTCCCAAATAGGAACATAAAATTAATAAATTTATTTAAAATTAAATTTCATCAATATTGATACAAAAAAATTAGCAAATGTAGTAAAAAGACTACTAGATTTTTTAAAATGGAGATCGATAAATGGAGATCGATTTTTTAAAAAAGCTATATTTCTATGATTAATAGAAAAATGTATAAAAAAAATCATAAAAATGACCCTTTTCATCATTTTCTATAGAGCACATATTAAAAATTCACATAAATGTAAAAAAACATCTAATGCTTCTAAAATCCGATTGGTATCCTTAAAACAACTTTAATTTATTTAAAAAATATGAAATTCGACATTAATAATCAGAAACGTACCTGGAATAATTTATTAATTATTGATGTTCCCAATTGGGAACAATGGACTGTTGCCGCTATACTCGACGAAATAATTTCCTCTACGGAGAGCATTTCTTGAAAGGGGTAGGAAATGAAGGGGAATTCCCTAATTTTATGAAAGGGCATTTCAATTCTATAAGCAGTCTAGTGCGTTCGCTTCTCAGATATTATTTTGAAAGGTGTTAAATGTATTTTGTCTGTGAACTGCAAGTTACAACCGCTCTTCTAAAAATTGCACCAAGGAAAGTTAGGCCTCAACCTGGACCCAAAATTTACCGCCCTATATCACAGAGAAAAAGTGATGATCCATTTTCTTCTACAAACAACATAAGGTAGATGTGCACAGTACACATAAAATGCAATATTATCTTTCAATGAGTGCAAGAAAAAAATTGCATCTGCATTGATTTCCAATATATCATGGCATAAAGGTATAAACACATGTTTTTGATATTTGTTTAAGAAAATGTTATTTTCATTTAAATTTATAATTTTTAAACTTTATGGATATCTGTCCTTAATTTTAAAAAATAAATTTTAAATTATTCTAATTACACAGGCCTGCGATGAAAAAAATACAAGGGATGTGACATCTAAACTTAACGTATTTTTTAGTACTGATTTTGAAAATAATCATTAAAAATGTCTATCACGTCACATTTTTTTGAAAAATTGAATTTTATGTGGTTTTTTATGAATATTTCTCACGTATTTTGCTTTCATACTTTCCTTCGTGTTTTGACATTTTACCGTGATGAAACCCTCAAAATTACCCTTCTGTGGTAAACTACAACAGCGCAGTTAGTATTTTAGGGCTTTTAAAGCTTCAATGTTGATCCAGATCACCAATTAGACAGATTCCTGGAAGCGCGCGAGCCTGGGAAGAGCCTAGGAACGCGCAATGTCCCTCTTCATCATCCCTCCCTCCCGTCGCAATCGCTGTTAACCTATAGCGACGCTCGAATCCTTACCAGTGACCTCATGTAAGCACCAGTACTTAGTCTGTAAAAGAGGCAACTCATTTATTATTCTCCAGATTAAAAGAAAAAAACATATTGGCCAAAGGAACCACTTTTTATTGGTACAGGAATCGTGAAAAGGAATTTATTCAGTATTTTGATGAAGACGAGAACCTCATTTATTGCTCAGATGTTCCTGGATTGATGATAAAATTGAAGATTCCCTACAATAAAGATGAATGGAGGCTTTTTATAGATTCGTGAAAAAGGAACCTTAAAGCTGTCCTAATTCATCAAGGAAACCAATGGGCGTCTGTGCCAGTTGAATACTCGGTGCATTTAAAAGAAAGGTATGAAAACCTAGCTCTCGTTCTCAACAAAATAAAATATGAAAACCACGGCTGGATCATTTGCAGTGATTTAAAAATCATCACCATGCTTCTCGGTCAACAAAACGGGTATACAAAATTTCCGTGTTTTATTTGTGAGTGAGACAGCCGTGACAAAACACAATATTGGGTCAGAAAAGATTGGCTCAAAAGGCAAAATCTTGCGCCAGGCACCAAAAATGTAATTCGAGAAAGCTTAGTTGATAAAAAAAAAAATATTACTACCCCCTGCACATAAAATTAGGTGTTATGAAGCAGTTTGTTAAGGCTCTTCCAAAAGATGGTGAGTGCTTAAAATATATGTGTAAAAATTTCCTGGATTTTCTAAAGCCAAATTGAAAGAGGGAGTCTTCGTAGGACCAGACATCCGAAAACTTATTAGGAATAACAAATTTGAGACAACTATGACATTAAAGGAAAGAGAAGCTTGGGTTGCCTTCAAAGATGTTGTGGAAAAATTTCTGGGCAATCACAAAGATCCTAAATTTAAAAGAATTGTTGGCAACATGCTAGACAAATTTCAAGTGTTAGGCTGCTCCATGTGTGTAAAATTGCATTTCCTCCAATCGCATTTGGACTTTTTTCCCGAAAATTTAGGATCCGTCAGCGAAGAACAGGGAGAAGGTTCCACCAAGACATGAAGGATATGGAGAGAAAATATCAAGGTAGGTGGAATAAGAATATGCTTGCCGACTATTGTTGGATGTTAGCAAGAGATGAAGATAAGATTGAACATAAAAGAAGAACGTCAAAAAGAAATTTTAACGGAAAAAATGTACGTAACTAAATTTAAATGTCTTTGTTTCGTATTGAGTTTCAAATATATTTCAAATTGACATTTATTATATATAAACCTTAATAAAACGTAAAAACAGGTAGTTGGGGTTTTTCTAGGACTGTTTTTCTTATAAAATTAATGTAAAAAATTTAATAACGAGGGAACTTTTTGTCTCGCCCTGGTGCAGCTCATGCATTCTGGTTGCGATGGTTTTCATTCTTTATATATAAATTGTATACATTTTTAATTATTATTGTTGTTTAAAAATTAATATGCCTAATCATAAACAGATTAAATAAACTCACATGAATAGATAAAACCCACTGTTGCCAGTCAGTACAAGCTAACAGTTCGAGAGCATTTTTTCCATATAGGATATTACCAGTAATATGTACATCAATTTTACAAAAAATCCTGACGTGATGGAAAAAAATGGAGGTCATTTTCGAAATCAGCATACCAAATAACTTAAAAATAAGAAAAAACTTCTCTTGTATTTTTCAAAAATTTCAATTTCGCAGGCCTGTGTTATTTTTCTTATTATTTAATATTTAATTTATACATCATTCTACTCAATTAGTGAATCAAGTGTAGAGTTAGAAGTGGCCAATGTTCCCAATTGGGAACATCATGAAAATCGAAAAAAAAAATTCTTTTCCCACAATTAAATGACTAACACACTTTAGCTAAAGCATTAGAAAGCAAGATATGCAAAAAAAAAATGATTTAAAATATATCTGAATCTGAATTCGGTCTATAAAAGGTTAAGCAGTAGGTTCCGGTCTCCTTTGTGTTAGCCCTCGTGTTGCAAAAAGTAGACCGTAGCTCTCCAAACTAAACCAAACCAAATCAAACCTTTAAGCTTGCAGACATATCTGTCACCATTAAAGGGAATACCTTGTAAATCCATCAAGTAAAAATAAAATTCAACGACGCAAAATTAAATTAAGCTGGTTTTATCCAATTTAAACACAAATTAATTTTTTCCAAACATAAGGACATAATTTATTTTCTTGAATGCATAATACTACATATCTATGTCAAATAGTTTGTCTTCTTTATCATCTTCATCTTTCCCCTCTTCAATCAAACACACTTTATCGTTAAAATGTAAGTACTGTTTTGATTTTCAAATGAATTTAAATATCAGTGAGTCGTTCACTAATGTAACAATAATATTAAGATCTCAGTATATTTTGAAGTTCTTACATATTATAAAACTAATAATTAGGAGTATTTGAAATTACAATATGGATTGAACTTCAAGGTTTTGGCACACATTTGGGATTGGGTTTAGTTTTGAAGCTCTATGGTCTACTGTTTTGCTCACGAGGTCTAATGAGATCAATACTTATTGCTTAAACCCGATTCCTAACGGCTACAAACATTGATGCCATCATCGGGATTAGAATAACTTCAAAATTCATTAAAATGTCGAAACAAAAATTTCATTTATGAATTAAACCCTAAAATTCTGGAGGTGCAAAACTACAAGTTTGCCCCACCTCTAAATATTCTGGGGGGGGGAATTCCCCCCACACCAAATTACTCCTATGTTGCGAACAGCAATGAAAGTTGCTAAACACTAGACTTCCCCAAACCAAAAATATCGCTTACTTTATGACTATAATAAACCATCTTTCGAGCTGTGCATTATTTCACTTTATCGTGCTTCAAAAAAATGCGGAATTTGTTGAAAACGTGTACAGCATTATCTACAGCAAAATAATTTCGTCAATCGAAAATATCGCTTATTTTATTACAATAATAAACCATCTTTCGAGCTGTGCATTATTTCACTTTATCGTGCTTCAAAAAAATGCGGAATTTGTTGAAAACGTGTACAGCATTATCTACAGCAAAATAATTTCGTCAATCGAAAATATCGCTTATTTTATGACTATAATAAACCATCTTTCGAGCTGTGCATTATTTCACTTTATCGTGCTTCAAAAAAATGCGGAATTTGTTGAAAACGTGTACAGCATTATCTACAGCAAAATAATTTCGTCAATCGAAAATATCGCTTATTTTATGACTATAATAAACCATCTTTCGAGCTGTGCATTATTTCACTTTATCGTGCTTCAAAAAAATGCGGAATTTGTTGAAAACGTGTACAGCATTATCTACAGCAAAATAATTTCGTCAATCGAAAATATCGCTTACTTTATGACTATAATAAACCATCTTTCGAGCTGTGCATTATTTCACTTTATCGTGCTTCAAAAAAATGCGGAATTTGTTGAAAACGTGTACAGCATTATCTACAGCAAAATAATTTCGTCAATCGAAAATATCGCTTACTTTATGACTATAATAAACCATCTTTCGAGCTGTGCATTATTTCACTTTATCGTGCTTCAAAAAAATGCGGAATTTGTTGAAAACGTGTACAGCATTATCTACAGCAAAATAATTTCGTCAATCGAAAATATCGCTTATTTTATGACTATAATAATCCATCTTTCGAGCTGTGCATTATTTCACTTTGTCGTTCTTCAAAACAATGAGGAATTTGTTCAAAACGTGTACAGCATTATCTACAGCAAAATACTTTCGTCAACCGAAAATATCGCTTATTTTATGACTATAATAAACCATCTTTCGAGCTGTGCATTATTTCACTTTATCGTGCTTCAAAAAAATGCGGAATTTGTTGAAAACGTGTACAGCATTATCTACAGCAAAATAATTTCGTCAATCGAAAATATCGCTTATTTTATTACAATAATAGTGAATCATTTGCCATTTGCGTAATTATACTGAGAAAGACCTTTCACTAGATGCGTTTGATAAAAGTTTGGTTTGTAGCAAGCCTTTCTACTGTTTTGCTTACGAGGTGAACTTCTAGTTAGACCCGATTCCGAAAAGCTACTAACATCCATCAGCGCGATTCGAACCCGAGCACTTTGATTCCGAAGAGCAGCGCTCTACCATTCGCCCATCGTTCAGCTCGCATCTGTTGTAGGAAAAGTTAAATATATTTTCAATAATATTGCAGTATCCTCTATATAATAATAGCCTAAGTTATGTGTCCATCTGTTCTCGAATTTATGAAGCGGTTGGACCTGGGATGGATAGAGGCATCCATATTGGATTCTTGATGAGTTATGGTTAGCAAAATTCGAAGCGAGTGAAGTTTATCTTCGTCTAAACTATCAAGCCTATTCTAAAATAAATTGGTATAAATATGCTTCACATCCTAGCAAAAAATGCTGTCGTCTTTAAAACTTTCGAAATAAACCCCTTTCCCCCTTTTCGAGCGTTTAATGCTATTATTTCAAGCCCTATTTTCCCCGGTTAAGAGCAGGCGATTCAATTTATCAATTTATCACATTACAACTAGGTGAAAATAACATTTTTATAGCATTATGACGTCATTCCTTTAACCCTCTCATTTAATCATTTCTTATTTTAAATTATTTAAATATCGTCTGCATTATTTTCATACGTTTTATCACTGAACTTAGATATTACGTAAATAATTTTCTTTTATATTTGGCTTCAATAATAGATTAGGTACATATGTGATAATTTTAAATTTAATCATCGATTATTTTTTGTTGCATGTAAAATTTTCTCACTGGTATTAACAACAAATTATTTTCATAAAAGTCTAGGAGTCTATTTCACGGACTAATAAATATCTAGAGTTTAAGTTATATATCTTTGAAAATTAAGAAATTTGTTCATTTGTGTGTTGATTTTTAATACATAACCACACGGTTTGACTAAATGAATTCAACGTGATTCTAAACTGCATTCACAGTATCGGGAGACTTTAGAGGAGTATGAAGATAAACAAATTATTGAGCGTGTACCAGATAATTCTCAGTCAAAAAACAAACCAATTTTTTACATGCTTCATAAGGTATTTTACAATTTTGGAAAATTAAAAATTTTACTGACCCCGTCATATGACGGGCTATATGCTAGAATTTTAAGAATGACGTGCATCAACACGGTGATCTCTCAGGCTTTGATGTCGTAGAAGAGCAATAAAAGCGGAGTTCCTAAAAGACTAGACTTTCCAAACCAAAAATTTACCGCTTATTTTATTGCTATAATAATCTATTTTTTGAGCTGTGAATTATTTCTACTCATCCCGTTATATGACGTGCTATATGCTAGTACTTTAAGAATGACGTTCATCAACACGGTGATCTCTCAGGCTTTGATGTCGTAGAACAGCAATAAAAGCGGAGTTCCTAAAGACTAGACTTTCCCAAACCAAAAATACCGCTTATTTTATTGCTATAATAATCTATTTTTAGAGCTGTGAATTATTTCTACTGATCCCGTCATATGACGTGCTATATACTAGTATTTTAAGAATGACGTGCATCAACACGGTGATCTCTCAGGCTTTGATGTCGTAGAACAGCAATAAAAGCGGAGTTCCTAAAGACTAGACTTTCCCAAACCAAAAATACCGCTTATTTTATTGCTATAATAATCTATTTTTAGAGCTGTGAATTATTTCTACTGATCCCGTCATATGACGTGCTATATGCTAGTATTTTAAGAATGACGTGCATCAACACGGTGATCTCTCAGGCTTTGATGTCGTAGAACAGCAATAAAAGCGGAGTTCCTAAAGACTAGACTTTCCCAAACCAAAAATACCGCTTATTTTATTCCTATAATAATCTATTTTTTTGAGCTGTGAATTATTTCTACTGATCCCGTCATATGACGTGCTATTTACTAGTATTTTAAGAATGACGTGCATCAACACGGTGATCTCTCAGGCTTTGATGTCGTAGAACAGCAATAAAAGCGGAGTTCCTAAAGACTAGACTTTCCCAAACCAAAAATACCGCTTATTTTATTGCTATAATAATCTATTTTTAGAGCTGTGAATTATTTCTACTGATCCCGTCATATGACGTGCTATTTACTAGTATTTTAAGAATGACGTGCATCAACACGGTGATCTCTCAGGCTTTGATGTCGTAGAACAGCAATAAAAGCGGAGTTCCTAAACACTAAACTTTCCCAAACCAAAAATACCGCTTATTTTATTGCTATAATAATCTATTTTTTGAGCTGTGAATTATTTCTACTGATCCCGTCATATGACGTGCTATATGCTAGTATTTTAAGAATGACGTGCATCAACACGGTGATCTCTCAGGCTTTGATGTCGTAGAAGAGCAATAAAAGCGGAGTTCCTAAAGACTAGACTTTCCCAAACCAAAAATACCGCTTATTTTATTGCTATAATAATCTATTTTTTGAGCTGTGAATTATTTCTACTGATCCCGTTATATGACGTGCTATATGCTAGTATTTTAAGAATGACGTTCATCAACACGGTGATCTCTCAGGCTTTGATGTCGTAGAACAACAATAAAAGCGGAGTTCCTAAACACTAAACTTTCCCAAACCAAAAATACCGCTTATTTTATTGCTATAATAATCTATTTTTAGAGCTATGAATTATTTCACTTTAGCCTGCTCCAAAACAAAGTGGAATTTATTCAAAACAGATACTGCATTACTTCACAGCAAAATAATTTCGTCAATCGAAAATATCGCTTATTTTATTACAATAATAGTGAATCATTTGCCATTTGCGTAATTATACTGAGAAAGACCTTTCACTAGATGCGTTTGATATAGGTTTGGTTTTGTTTGGAGCGCTATACTATTTTGCTCACGAGGGCTATTAAAACGACCTACTGCTTAGGGCTGGTTCCGAAAGGCTACAAACATCCATCAGCGGTAGTCGAACCCGGAAACATTGGTTCCGAAGAGCTCTACCATTCCGCCATTGTTCGGCTCGCATTTGATATAGGAAAAGTTAAATATATTCTCAATAATATTGCAATATCCCCTATATAATAATAGCCTAAGTTATCTGTCCGTCTGACCTCGAATTTATGAAGCGGTTGTACTTGGAATGGATAGAGGCATCCATATTGGATTCTTGATGAATTTGGGTTAGTGACGTTCAAAATCCCCCCTCTCCCCTTTCGAGTGTTTAATGCCATTATTTCAAGCCCTATATTCCCCGGTTAAGAGCAGGCGATTAAATTTATCAATTTATCACATAATAAATAGGTAAAAAATAACATTTTTTTTTCTAGCATTATGACGTCATTCCTTTAACCATCTCATTTAATCATTTCTTATTTTAAACTATTTAAATATCGTCTACACTATTTTAGTATCTTTTATCACTGAACTTAGATATTACGTAAATAATTTTCTTTTATATTTGGCTTAAATAATAGATTAGATACATATGTGATAATTTTAAATTTAATCATCGATTTTTTTTTTGTTGCAATGAAAATTTTATCACCGGTATTAACAACAAATTCTATCTACCTCCAGGGTGTAGTGGAAATGATAGTTTCATTCCTTTACTTCCATTAATTACTCCGGCAAGAAAAATTGGGAAGAACTTAACGATAATTTCGACGTAGCTAAGAAAACTTTGAACTATCTTTCTAAATGAATTCAACGGGATTCTAAACTGCATTCACAGTATCGGGAGACTTTAGAGGAGTATGAAGATAAACAAATTAATGAGCGTGTACCATATAATTCTCAGCCAAAAAACAAACCATATTTTATCTGCCTCATGAGGTACTTTACAATTCTGGAAAATAGAAAATTTTTGTGATCCCGTCGTACGACGGTCTACATGCTAGTTTAGAAATATTGATACTATTTTAGTGCTCTGTATAAATATTTTCAAAATAGACGCTTGACTAGGTCTCATTTATCTATGACAGTACTTGACTTCTAAGGACAGCCACGGGTTCATATTGCCACTGTGAGTTACGGGTTACATTGATATTAATGGTGACCCATTTTCATTTTAGCAGGAACGATCGCCGAATGGTTAGGGTGCCGAGTTAGTGGGTTCGAATCCCACTATGGCATGGATGTTCGGAATAGGCTTTAATCAGTAGGTCCCGGTCTCATTAGCTCTCGTGTTACAAAAAAGTAGACTGTAGCACTCCAAAAACCAAGCCAAACCAAGCCATTTTCATTTTAAACGAAAGTTAAAATAAACAAGAATAAATATGTTGGTTATCATTGTTTCTTCTGTTTGCTTAAGCAATATGCAGATTTGCTTGCTTATTCAATACCTATTACACTAACAGCGTTCTTTGAAAAGTAATTTGTTTAACATTCAAAATACTTTGCAGTTATTTCAACAGATATTACTTTAAAAATTGAAAGGTTTTATATGTTATTTTTACCGTACTATAATCCCCCCATCAAAGTTAAAACTATAGTTTTATTACTTTGCAATAGCTTTATAATTTTCACCCTTTTTTTCTGATGATATGACATACCCCTCTCCACACATTGGCATGTTTTTAGTCCTGCGCTTGGCGGTATTCCCCCGTGCCACCAGGCCATTGGAATGTTAATGACAATTCCAGCGGTCAGTGGTTGCCAGCCGTTGCAGTCCTGCAGACTCAAGATAGTTAGTTAGAGAGATTTTTTTTGACTTGCACTTGAGCTTCCCAGACTGCCGGTCCTGATCCAAAGGCTTGATCTTGCACTTAGACTCGCTGCAGAGACATGGAACAGAGGAAGAAACCTAGTATCCAGTATCCTGAGGAGGAATTCTGAATTCGATCCACCATAATCAGCCTTGTTTTTTTTTGGTCCATTTTTATTTTCTCCCTTTTTATATTAATTTTTATATTTAAAACAAAAGTTCAATCTTCTTATGTTAATTTTATCTAAATTTCATATCAATATCAATAAAATCTATTCATTCAATAAACTCTTTTAATTTAATGCCTATTGTGTGCCGTTTATGAATTTAAAATTTAAACTTAAGTTGGCGAAAAGTCAAATTTAATTTATATTAAGTTAAGGGTTAAGGCCATAACGTGTATTGCCACTATGCGTCACCCACTTATTATATTTTTATTGTCTTTTCTATGGGTTTCTCTTTCAGGTACAAACAATCCTAGTTCCCCATAGAAAACCACTTAATTCCACAGTCAACAACCTATTACCAGTAAAAACTTCATTATCAGTAAAAAATAACAGCACAGAATTAAAACTTTAGTACAACAAAACCCCCATCAAAGTTAAAACTTTAGTTTTATAATACAGTGGACTCCGCTTAATGTTATCAGTTTGGGACACCGTGATTTTGATAACAATAACCGATTGATAACAATAAACGATATGCAAAATTAGATCAATTTAACCCCCTTTAATTCACACCTTATATTTATGTACCGTATATTATCGTTTAACACATAAGAATTGTATACATAATTAAAAATTTGTTTGCTATCTACAGTTTTATTAAGAAGCTCATTAATAAATTATTCGTAATCATATAATGTTTTTTAAAGTCATCGGAGTGGTGGTGTACTCTACGTTTCAACACTTTCAATGCCTTTCTCATTTCAGAACTTATAGGAGGTGTAAACTCGCCGAGCGGTTTGCGACTTTTCTACTTCCGATTGTAAGTCATACCCTAATCATCTGGATATGATTTCGCATGGGTCTCGTATAAGGAGCAGGTATGGAGGCGAAATAATCAGCCGTAGATGATTTCAAACTTAACAACTATTCATTTATTTAACAAAAAGCATATAAAGAAATACTAAAGTGTATAAGTAAAGTCGTCCAGAGAGGAGATTACTCTAGACAACCTGCTCATCTCAAAGTTCAGCCGGGAGTCCCCTCCCGTTTCTTCTTTTCCAAACAGGAAACCTCGGTTTTAGGGGAGATCAACCTCCCCCCCTTCTTTGACCTTTGTCCTTGGAGTAGCCGAAACGCCCTTTGGCGCCCAGCCGAAGCGGTAACATCAAACACAATTTCTTTTCTCTGTCGGTGCGTTGACAAAAACGGCAGACTTGACACTTCTAATCGTCCGTGAGTCAAAAGGACCATTACTGGTACAATACTGCCGTTTTTCAATTGTTCGGCGTTTTGAAATGTTCGGCGCTTTACAATGAACAAAAGTTTGCTTTAACCAACGTTCTTCTTGAACCCCAACAGAGACGGACGCGATATTTACAGGAGGTGTCTTGATATCAAAAGATTATTCATCTGACTCATCAGTTCCATCATTTGTCTATTTTCCTATGACAATCTGACAGATTTCAGATTCTGTTAATGTGGAAGCTACTGGAATGTGTCTCCGTATTTTCATTTTGTTTATTTCTTTTGTAATTTTCTGATTTCTTTTGTCAGAACGATGTAAAATTTCCATCTTTAGTTTTAAGGTTAAATTATTTCGCTTTATGACTTCCATGTCGACAAGCTGCATGGAAGCGAGCAAGGCATAAAATGTAAATACGCTCCTTAGTTCTGATTAGAATGTGTTGCCTTCTGTTTATCTCACAACCATTGACCACCAGCAGGGTGTGCGTATTTCTGAAAAATTCCAGGAACGTTTAATTTGCGAAGTTAAAGAAAAGATTGGGTTCCTTCTGAATACATTGAATATTCCTTTGCCAGTTAAAATGAGGTTCGAAAACTGATAACATTAACCGATGTAACGATCACATAAAGCGATAATTTTAACATACAAATGAATAGAGAAAATCGGGACCAAGTGATTTCGATAACAATAAGCGATTGATAACATTAACCGTGATCGCATTAAGCGGAGTCTACTGTATATTCATGGATGTGTGGTTAAGAGATTGAGCGAGGGTGAGACAGAGGAGGGGGAGAGAGAGAAAGGAGATAGGGTGAGAAAGAGAGAGAGAACGAGAAATCCTAAAATGAAGAAATTTTGATTACTACACAGCATTTGATTGCAGTATTAACAAATCTTATTAAATGCAGGAATTATTCCTACAAACTACTAAGCAATATCAAGGTGCAATTTACAATAAATATGAAATATTTAGACATGTACACATGTATTACATTTGTTATTTGTCATAATATTCACTAGTTATTCTACATTAACATTTTTCATATAATAACATAAATACGAGTGATAACATTTCATACCTATGTTGATTTTCATATAATAATTAAGATAAAATATTAATAAGAAATGTGAATTAATATTCACATTTCTTATTAACATTTTATCTTAATTTATTGATGATTTGTTACCTTTATGTGCAATAAAATTAAATTCGTAAAATTGTTGTGTATTAAAATGATATTTATAAAATTAGTAGGTGATAGGTCCCAAGACCTGATTAAAGCACGGGCCGACTGAGCCTCCTAATTTTAGGGGCCTCCTAAAATTTGGTACTTAATTATTAAATTTTAAATAATTTAATTAACAAAATCTGAAAATGCTTTTTGTTAATTGAAGTAATATTTCATGAAACCTTATTTAGAAATTAAATAAAAACAGTTAAAATGTTGACAATTTATAATGAAATGACTTCGAAACTTGATTTTAATGATATTATCAATGATTTTGCTTCCATAAAAGCAAAAAGAAAACCACATTGAAAATTTTATTTCAATTTTTTTTCCTTAAAATTTTTTATAAGTTAAGGTGGGTTAGCATAAATTTAATGTGTCTTGTTTTTTGCAATAATGGATTTTTAAAAATAAAAATAACTTTTTATAAAATTGCAATTTTTTTTATAAAGAAATGGATTAATAATTTTAAAATTATTATTCCATATTTTATACTCTTATTAGAAACTATCAAAGTAAACCAAATGTTTAGTCTAAACTATTAGTATTTATTTATAAATAGCTCATAGCATACATAAAGAAATTTATTATGGTTTGCAGTAATTAAAGGAACATAATACTGGAATAACAGTTTATTACATTCAACATTTATAATATGAATCATTAAGAAAATAATTTACAAAATATTATATCTTATATATTATATAATATAAATTAGTAATAAATTAAAAACTTCAGCCAGTTATAAAGAAATATTAGCACTTTTTATGATACAATTGTTATTTGCTTATAAATTTTATTATTTTATTATTTTTTCCTCTTATTAATTTTGTCTTAAAATCTACGAATACCTATTATTTGTTAAACTTGCCTGGGATATTTTATTTTACTTTTTTATATAAAATCTTTTTTGCAAGTACATGCATGAGGATATACAGATTTTTATCATTCGACTGTACTGCAAAGGTATATAAACATAAAAAATATAAACTTTCCTCCAAAAATATTCGTTTGCATCCCCTTTTCAATTTGCCTTGAAAGGAGGGTTACAATCCTTGATGATATGCAGATTTTTGGCATTCGACTGTACTACAAAGGTATATAAACGTAAAAAATATAATATAAACTTTTCTCCAAAAATATTCGTTTGTATCCTCTTTTATAAACTGTGCCTTGAAAGGAGGGTCACAATCCTTGATGATATACAGATTTTTGGCATTCGACTGTACTACAAAGGTATATAAACAAAAAAAAAATTAATATAAACTTTACTCC
>CM063499.1:19963054-19965554 GCA_032207245.1 Pardosa pseudoannulata
AAAAGCTCGAAAAGAGGAGAAGGGATGGATTTCGAACGTTTTAACGAAGGCAGTATTTTTCGCTGTAATATGAAGCATATTCATACCAATTTATTTTAGAATCGGATCTATAGTTTAGGAAAAGACAAGCTTTACTCTCTTTGAATTTTGCTAACTGTGGATGCCTCTATCCATTCCAGGTCCAACCGCTTCATAAAATCGAGGACAGACGTACAGATAACTTAGGCTATTATTATATAGGGGATATATGTAATATATCAAAATTATTAAACTTTAATATTTCCTTAAAAACCTCCTCTCTCCCGTTCTAATTCCTTAAAATCTTTTTCCCAGCCTCTAAATGTCTTAATCAAAAGAGTGTGCTCGACTTAAAATTCTTTCAATACATTTCCCAAAGCATTCGGTCCTACAGATGAAAATTTTCTGTTTTATGTAACACGTTTTCCAGCTGTCACCGGCAATTAATTCGCTGACTAAGTTTCTTGTCCCCTGGGGAAATTCTTTCTGTCTTCCCTCTTGGGTGTACCTCTGTTCGAGCTGAGGGATTTTTGTGTCTTTATCTTGTCTGTCGTTGGCTAGTAAAGATGTCCTTTTTTTAGCAGCTCTAAAATAAAGTTTTAATTAGACTGGTGCCGTTTTCTTCAATGTGGGCAGGCTGCATCGTTATTACTGCTAGCTGTTTAGGCTTCTTCTTGTCCAGTAGAATGGGCAAGTAAAAACTATATAGGGGCTACATTAAAGGAAATAAATTTTATTTATATACACATACGTATGGTTGTTAGGAATGTGTTAATATAGTGTATGAGTGGGGCTATATTTCAGAGTAAGTTTGCGACAAGTAAGCCCTTAGAGAAGGGGTCTGACCAATTATATATCTACATTGCCCTAGCAGACAATTTAGGAAATTTCCAAACAAAAAGGAGATGCAGACTGTCGGAGGCAGATTTTTCTAGAGATTTTTCCCACAGATTTTGACTGAGATGTTGACCCAGGTGTTAAGGGTATTTTACACAGAACTTCATGATAGTTGACCCTTCAGTTTGTCCTGTCCCTATGATGAAGTGGGAACCCGTCCTCCAACATTATCTCAATAAAGGTCTTTAGCTAAAACGGTGTCATTTTTAAGGGCCATGACTGCAACCATCCATCCGGAAGTGTGTCTCATTACATGAACATACATATAAATATATATAAATATAAATAAATAAATGTATATATATATATATATATATATATATATATAAATGCATACATGTATATATATATATATATATATATATATATATATATATATATATATATATATATATATATATATATATGTATATAAATTTAAATAAATACATGTATGTCAGATTTAAAAATGGGGGTGAAAAATTAAGTGAGTTAAAATTAAAAATATTTAGAACTTATTAACGGTAACGTAATATAGCTAAAACGGTGTCATTTTTAAGGGTCATGACTGCAACCACCCATCCAGAAGTGTGTCTCATTACATGAAGATACATATATATATAAATATAAATAAATAAATGTATATATATATATATATATAAATACATACATGTATATATATATATATATATATATATATATATATATATATATATATATATATATATATATATATATATATATGTATGTATATAAATTTAAATAAATACATGTATGTCAGATTTAAAAATGGGGGTGAAAAATTAAGTGAGTTAAAATTAAAAATATTTAGAACTTATTAACGGTAACGTAATATAGCTAAAAAGGTGTCATTTTTAAGGGCCATGACTGCAACCACCCATCCGGAAGTGTGTCTCATTACATGAAGATACATATAAATATATATAAATATAAATAAATAAATGTATATATATATATATATATATATATATATATACATACATGTATATATATATATATATATATATATATATATATATATGTGTGTGTGTGTATATAAATTTAAATAAATACATGTATGTCAGATTTAAAAATGGGGGTGAAAAATTAAGTGAGTTAAAATTAAAAGTAGTTAGAACTTATTAACGGTAACGTAAGAGGAGAAAGACACACCCTCGAGCGGAACTATACAGAGTGAAGAAGCCGACGCTGAAGTAGACATAGGAATTTTGCTTAGGTAGCAACGCCTAAAGAGACACTTCTGAGCGGGAACTCGGGCTGATTATATCCTCCATTCATGTCGTGGCAAATGATGAGAACAAAGGATTTTTAAATGGCATGACTATGGACAAAAGGATTACAATAAAGAAGTTTTTATTTATGAAATGAAATGTGTCTTCCATGCCTTAACCGCTCGTCCATGTCATATACAGTGGACTCCTGTTAATGTGATCGTGGTTATTGTTATTTAAATCCCTTTTTCCCGATTTTCTCTATTCATTTGTATGTTAAAATTATCGTTTTATGTGATCGTTGCATCGGTTAATGTTATCAGTTTTCGACCTTATTTTAACTGGCAAAGGAATATTCACAATGCATTCAGAAG
>CM063499.1:19970554-20008054 GCA_032207245.1 Pardosa pseudoannulata
AACATTTTAAAAATTCAGAATTAAGAGGTCCCTTGGTACATTCTGAAAATAAAAATCATTTAACAGTGGATTTTAAATCAGCGATTTTTACTGACCTCAGATTATGTGCACATAACATGCTTCTCATTGATTTACCTCGCTTTATTAACAAAAGAATAACACGACTTTGTTTTAATCTTTGTTGGTTCATATACCATTGATTACGAAAGCTAAATGTTTTGATGAAATATTTAGCAAGGTATTGTATATTTAGTTTATTATTGTTGCTATCACTCGGGTTATTTCGGGCGAAAATGTCGTAAACGAGGTTGTAAATGAAGGTCAGTGTATCAAAAGAAAGAATATCCGTAACTGTCAATAGAGTATATGCATAGTTAACATTTTGATAATAAAGACAGTTTGCTGATGAAAAATAATGTTGACGAATGTATACTTAGTACTGTAATTTTTCGTTTTAATTTTTTGAGGTACACAGAGACCATTTTCCCTCACGGTTTAACAGTTCTGCAGCATAAGTGCATATGTAAGCCGAATCTACCTGGTCATTATTACAAAAGCGCTTACATACCCTAATTTTTTAGTCAGTTTTCAGCATTTCTAACAAGAAAAATTATTATTTTATGATTATGGTTTAAAACAGATTCATTTTGAAGCAAGAAAAATAATTTTTGCTTACAAGAAGCATTTTCTATTTTTTGGTATGATGCAAATGGGTTAAACTTAATTTTTCCCGTATTACTTTAGGACCATTTGATAAAATTTTGTAGCATTATACACATAACTCACTATACGTACATATGCTGTTGTTGTTGCATATGTCACTTCGTCATACCAAGTCTGATTATAGCCATACGCTACTCGTATTAACACATTATATGCGGGACACTTTCTAGCGTTCTTCCTCACGATTGATACTTGAGCTCGGGACACGTACTAGCACGTTTTCTGACGATTGTTACTTGAGCGAGGGTTACGTACTAGTACGGCTTAGTGTAACAACTGGTTTGTTTGTGGGTACAAAAGTAACAATATATACAGGAAAACGAAGTCAAATGTTCTTATCTACTACATAGATTCTGGAAACATTTAGACAAATGAAAACTAGTATTTACATCAGTCGATGTGGAACCAAAGAACTGGAAGGTTAATAAAAAAAAAAGAATTTAAATTTAAAATTAAATTTTTATTTATCCTTGCAAAAATGATATTATATATATATATATATATATATATATATATATATATATATATATATATATATATATATATATATATATATATATATATATATGTATATATGTATGTATATTCATATTATATATATATATATATATATATATCATATATATTTATATATATATTTCAATATAAAATACGGAAAGTTGGTTAAAAAATTAAATAATTTTTGATCTAATGAGATTTAACTGAATAACTAAATTTACTCGCAAAACGCCCTCTCCCGGTACATTCCGCTACGAAATGTACCCGCACACAATGTGTTAATCGGGATTCTTTGATTGTAAATTTTAGTATTTTATATGTTCTACGCAATAGCAATGTATATATTTATATTAAGAAGAATTAAAAATTGAACATTTAAAAAATTCGGATTTAAGAGGTCCATTGACCCATTCTGAAAATTAAGATAATTTAACCGTGGATTTTAAATCAGCGATTTTCACTGACCTCAGATTCTTTGGGCATAACATGCTTTCCATTGAATTATCCCGCTTCATTAACAAAAGGATTAAACGGCTTTGTTTTAATCTTTGTTGCTTCATATGCCATTGATTGTGAAAGTTAAATGTTTTTGATGGGATATTTAGCAAGGTATTGTATCTTTAGTTTGCTATTGTTGCTGTCACTGGCATTATTTCGGACGAAAATGTCGTAAACGCGGTTGTGAATGAAGGTCAGTGTATCAAAACAAAGAACATCCGTATCTGTCAATAGATATACCTAGTTAACATTTTGCTAGTAAAGGCTGTTTGTTTATCCAATAGGTAAAACAAACATTTAGCATTTCCAAATGTTGTTATACAAGATTTTGCTATTTTCAAAAATTGATTTTCAAACTCATTTTCAAAACATTTTTAACTCTTACTGCATTTTACAATTAATAACTGTTCTAATGTTGTATTATACAGAGATTATCTAAAATCAGTTATGATTTTTTTTTTTATTTGGCTGAATATTCGCATTTTACTTCTTGTTCAAATGCAGAACTATAGAGAGAGGGAAGAACAAAACGAGAACGGGAATTTTAGGGATTTTAGACTATATCGCTGAAAATCGGAAGAATCAGTTTTCCTATCGGAATATCGGAAACACATCGAAAAATCGAAAAGCTTTCGATTATATCGGAAGCATTGGCACCTATGAATTTCTATGAGTAAACGTAGGTTGATGTGTAACCACACATATATCATGTAAGGGAAAAACAAAATGAGAACGGGAATTTTATGGATTTTAGACAATATCGCTGAAAATCGGAAGAATTAGTTTTCCGATCGGAATATGGGAAACAGACCGAAATATCGGAAAGCTTCCGAGTATATCGGGAGCATTGGCACCTATGAATTTGTATGAGTAAACGTAGGTTGATGTGTAACCACACATATATCATGTAAGGGAAAAACAAAACGAGAACGTGAATTTTTAGGGATTTTAGACTATATCGCTGAAAATCGGAAGAATTAGTTTTCCGATCGGAATATAGGAAACAGACAGAAAAATCGGAAAGCTTCCGAGTATATCGGAAGCATTGGCACCTATGAATTTGTATGAGTAAACGTAGGCTGATGTGTAACCACACATATATCATGTAAGGGAAAAACAAAACGAGAACGGGAATTTTAGGGATTTTAGACTATATCGCTGAAAATCGGAAGAACCAGTTTTCCGATCGGAATATCGGAAACAGACCGAAAAATCGGAAAGTTTCCGAGTATATCGGAAGCCTTGGCACCTATGAATTTGTATGAGTAAACGTAGGGTTATGTGTACACACACATATCATGTAAGGGAAAAACAAAACGAGAACAAGAATTTTAGGGATTTTAGACAATATCGCTGAATCAGTTGTCCGATCGGAATATCGGAAGCAGACCGAAAAATCAGAAAGCTTCCGAGTATATCGGAAGCCTTGGCACCTATGAATTTGTATCAGTAAACGTAGGGTTATGTGTACATACACATATCATGTAAGGGAAAAACAAAACGAGAACAAGAATTTTAGGGATTTTAGACAATATCTCTGAAAATCGGAAGAATCAGTTTTCCGATCGGAATATCGGAAACACATCGAAAAATCAGAAAGCTACCGAGTATGTCAGAAGTATTGGCACCTATGAATTTGTATGAGTAAACGTAGGCTTATGTGTACATACACATCTCATGTAAGGAATTAGTGAAAAACTGGAGCATGAATTTCGGATTTTCTTTAATAATTTCAATAATGCATAAAAGTTTTTTGAATAGCCCTTAAAGAGTCGTTGTGAAACCCTACGGTTCCGCAGAACACACTTTGAAAAATTAAACGAGAAATACGGGAAAATAAATGTTCAGGGAACGATGAATACGGAAAAAAACATTGGTTAAATATAGATAGACATGGGACTAAACATGTGACGATGAAAAAATTCCATATTTTCTCGAACTGATACATACTTTTATCTGTGTAAATATTTTTCAATTCAGAGCTAATGAAATATAAAGGATTAACAATATCTTTTGGTTCCGGTTACAACAGTCTACATTTTTTTACTTCAAAGCAGGATTGAACTCAATTTTGATGATCTTCCTGAGAACTCTCGACACATTTACAAACAAACATTCGTGTTTCTTTCGCCATAATCTCCTTAATTGAAACAAATTGCTGACTAATTCGAAAGGAAACTTTTAAAGTTGCATGCCAGTAATCGCGATTGACGGTCGATTATGCAAAGAAAAAGATAATTACATCCTTGTTATCTGTTGCGATCTGCGGGTCACACATAAAGTAATGTTAAGTGTCGAGATTGAAACGTTTGAAAGCCGCCAGCGTAGTATTGCATGGGTAGACTGAAACATTAAAAGATTGATGTAATTTGAGTAGGTGTGCGGGGATAAAACTAGCGCAAGTGAAACAGAAAGAAAATGCTGAAATACAGGTGAATTTTTTAACAGAGTGTAACATTTAAAGCATCTTTATTAAACACATAGATATGCATGTGCCAATGCTTTCGATATACTCGAAAGTTTCCGATTTTTCAGTGTTTTCCCGATATTTTGATTGGAAAACGAGTCGAACGATGGCCGACTGATTGGGGTGCTGGCCTTCCTTAACGGAGTTCGTGGGTTCAAACCCCACTATGGTATGGATGTTCGTAGCCGTTGTAATCGGATTTAAGCAGTAGGTCCCGGTCTTATTAGCCCTCGTGTTGCAAAAAGTAGACTGTAGCGCTCCAAACCAAAACCGATTTTCAGCGATATAGTCTATAATCCCTAAAGATTTCCGTTCTAGTTTTGTTCTTCCCTCCGTTATTAATTCTGTATTCCAGCCAGAGTTGGCTTCATTTGCAAAACCCGAAAAAACCCAAGTGGATTTTTTCAAAATTGGGTTCTTAAAATCGTTATTTAAAATTCCACATATTTAACTAATAATAAATAAATTGAATTAAATCTATAATATATATTACATATTTCATCTTTGACAATGATCCTATAATTTTTTTTTTAATTTGAGGGGGTCTAAACTGCTAGAAAAAACAAAAACTTAAAAACTTTTCAGGGAAAAATAGTTGTCTGTATAGCAAATACAATAAAATCTAAATTAAACAAAGTTAATAAGAATGTATGATGAAAAAAATAAGAATATTGATGTATTACATGTGATAATATAACACAATACTGCTAATAAATATAGAGCAATAATTTAATACATTTTATTGAAAAGAAAAAACTTCAAATGCAACTACTTCAAAGCCAACTTTTAGTATAAAATAATCGCCATTCGAAACTAGTTTTTTGATGTTAGAAAAATTTTATAATATGAAAAAAATTTATTATAAGATTTCAAAATTTCCTTTAATTTAGACAAAAATTTCTTCTGCATAATTTAAAATTGATTTTTAAATTTTTCAATTTTAAAAAGTGATTAACATTTTAAATTTATTTTAATCATACAATTATTTATATATCCTGTCCTCTTACATAACAAAAAACCTGAATAGTTTTCAAATCCCCAAAAAAGCATCTAAAAATCATTAAAGTATAGTAAAAACCCTGATAAAACCCGAAAAAAGCCCATAAACCCTGAAAACCCCCGAAAAAACCTCAAAAACCCTGAAAAAACCCACTGGGCTGGGGTTTCTTTCTGAAAAAACCCGGGTTTTTACCAACCCTGATTCCAGCAAAAAGTAAAATGCACATATTAAGCCAAGTAAAAAAAATCAGAACTGATTTTAGACAATCAAGACAGTATAATAAAACACTAGAATATTTAATAAATTGTGAAATGCAGTAAAAGTTTAAAATGTTTTAAAAATGAGTTTGAAAATCAATTTATGAAAATACCAAAATCTTGTAGAACAACATTTGGAAATGCTAAAGTCTAATATGTTTGTTTTATATATTGAATAAACAGTATTACAGTTTATCACCTTTTTAATTATGTTTTATGTATACACTAAAAATTATTATTTCAATAAACAACAGATATTTTTTACTTTTAAAGCATTTGGGAATACTAAATTAATATATCTTTTATAGATTAAATAAACTTCGCCATGTTCCCCCTTTTTCCCTTTTTAAAATTTTATATTTTTATCTATATACTAAAAAAAAAATGTCGTTAGAGCTATAAACTACAGATTTTACTCTTTTGGAAGTTGGCACTTATGGAAGTTATTTTATACATATTTTTGTATAATAAACAACAGACTTTTTTTTAAATTTTAAAACATTTGTGAATACTGTTCCCTCGACACTTCGCTCTTCATGTTTTGGGGCTTCAGTGCTTCGTTGCTTTTTTCCAAAATATTCAGCAAAAAAATAAAATTGAAAAAAAACCAACCATGTCGGCAACCACATTGCGTAAAGGAACGTTGTTTCATGTTGATGCGCGAGAGAGAAGGTCCCTGCACGTCAAACAAAGATATGAGTTGATTCAAAGTACATACCACGGGCTCTTGAGATGACAAAGTCTGCAAGTGAAGAAGAAAATGAAGAACAAGACAAAGAACAAACTGATAAGCGTGGTTTTACCCTGGAGAATCTGCAACCATTGTGCAACATGGCAAGAATTTGCACAAGACATTGACGACAATATGGTTTGAGCTGTCGAGTTCAGCAATCGCGTTGACGGGGTTATGTCCTTGTATTTTGAAAGAAAGAATTTTGAAGGAAAAGGAAAAACAAAGACAACAACTACCCATCACCATGTTTCTCTCCAAGGTAAAGCCCCCTGGCTCTATCGTCAACACCATCAGCAGAAGAGTCTTCGAGTGAGCCTAAAACTTCTACGAGTCAAGTGAGAGCCTCTCCTCCGTCACCAACACAAGACTCTTCGCCTCTCTCGGAAAGCAATGTTGATTAATGTTTATTACTCTATAAGGTTTTGTAATTGATATTATTAATTAGCGATGACACGTTTAAGTAAATACTATGTAGTTGTAATTATTTTCTTAAATGTGTAAAGTATAAATACCGTTTACATATTTAAAACATTCATGTACCCGCATACACGAAAAATTCCTAGGGGCAAATCCTACTTCAAAGGTTTTTCAGCTTTCGCGGAAGGTTTTGCTCCCCATGAACCACGAAAAACGAGGGATCTTTGTATATCTTTCATAGATTAAATAAACTTTGGCATTTTCCCTATTTTTCCCTTTTTAAAAGTTATCTATATACTAAAAAAACTTTATGTATATACTAAAAACAATGTCGTTAGTGGGATAAACTACAGATTTTTCTCTTTTTTGAAGTTGGCACCTATGCAAATTATTTTATACATATTTTTGTATAATGCATGGGTAACCATTTATGTATATGTGTAGAGGGGCACGTAAAATATGTTCGAGGTCATAATGTCCTCCAAGTTCTCAATTAATACCTGTGAGGGTCATAATGTCCTCCAAGTTCTCAATTAATACCTGTGAGGGTCATAATGTCCTCCAAGTTCTCAATTAATACCTGTGAGGGTCATAATGTCCTCCAAGTTCTCAATTAATACCTGTGAGGTCATAATGTCCTCCAAGTTTTCAATTAATACCTGTGAGGGTCATAATGTCCTCCAAGTTCTCAATTAATACCTGTGAGGGTCATAATGTCCTCCAAGTTCTCAATTAATACCTGTGAGGGTCATAATGTCCTCCAAGTTCTCAATTAATACCTGTGAGGTCATAATGTCCTCCAAGTTCTCAATTAATACCTATGAGGGTCATAGGCCAAGTCTGTGGGTCTTCTGCTTGGCCCCTGCTTCAAAATTACGAGGACCTACTTGAGCGAAGTCGTTCTTTCACATTAATGGTGCTCATTAAAACGAAAAGCGCACTCTATGGCCTTAATACGTGAGCCTGCAGGCTCAATCGAGCTTGGTTTATCCAAGTGGCATGAGATACAACAACATATGTGTAGAAATATGCTTCTGTATTTATATGTGATGTATAATACATAGATTAGGAACTATATTCATACATCAGTCAATCTAAATAGAAATTTGTGCATTAATGCAATATTCTGTTCGTATAATGAATTATTTCTTACATTTATGTAAAATTCTAGTACTCAATCGTAATCATTTTCTGAACAGGACCAAAAATTATAACGTCAGGAGATGTGTGTCCGAATTCCATGGAAAATTTTCTATTTCTAGAATAACATAATATTATATGTTTTAATATATGAAAATCCACTTGAAATTTTCTGCTTTGAGTTGACCCCTGCAGCTACAGAATTAGGTCATACCTTATACCAAAAAAATATCCCGTTTTGTACTGAACTAACTTCCTGTGTGTTAACGCTCGTCTATACCCAAGTAGCGTTTCTGCTCTGCAGGAAATATTCGTCACTGCGTTGGAACACCAGTAAGGAAATGCTAACGAGCCGGCGAATTGACCTACATTGCACGTGTTCCTATGTTCTAAGAATAACAGTGCAACAGGTGAACGTGCACTGTCTGTGAACTTCAGTAACCCAACTTAGTACCTCAACGGCATTTTATTTTTCCTTCCGCTAATTCTGACCATGCCAGCTAAGGGGCCGTGTCATTTCTGTAACGCTAGTTTATAGATCATATTTTTAGGGGTTCTTCAGTGTTCAGGGTTGGCTTCATTTGCCCAACCCGAAAAAAACCCGGGCGGGTTTTTTTCAAAATTGGGTTCTCAAAATCTTTATTTAAAATTCCACATATTTAACTAATAATAAATTTATTAAGTTAAATCTCTAATATGTATTACATATTTCATCTTTGACAATGATCATAGAATTATTTTTTAATTTGAGGGGGTCTAAACTGCTAGAAAAAACAAAAACTTAAAAAATTTTCAGGGAAAAATAGTTATACTTATAACAAATACAATAAAATCTAAATTAAACAAAGTTAATAGAATGTATAATGAAAAAAAATAAGAATATTGAAGTATTACATATGATAAAATTAATCAAAAAATGGACAAGAAAAATTAGGAAAAAATATGTATAACAACTGAAATAAGTAAACAGGGGGATAATATATATGATAAGTAGCAGAATTATTTATATATAACTAACAAATTAACTAAAAAAATATTCTGAATGCTTTAATAACACAATACTGCTAATAAATATAGAGCAATAATTTACTACATTTTATTGAAAAGAAAAACTTCAAATGCAACTTTTTCAAAGCCAACTTTTATTATAAAATAATCGTCATTCAAAACTAGTTTTTTATGCTAGAAAAAATTTATTTTAAGATTTCAAAATTTCCTTTAATTTAAATAAAAATTTCTTCTGCATAATTTAAAATTGATTTTTAAAATTTTTAATTTTAAAAAGTGATTAACATTTTAAATTTATTTTAATCATACAATTAATTATATATCCTGTCCTCTTACATAACAAAAAACCTGAATAGTTTTCAAATCCCCAAAAAAGCATCTAAAACCCTTTAAAGTATAGAAAAAACCCTGATAAAACCCGAAAAAAGCCCCAAAACCCCGAAAACCCTGAAAAAACCCTGAAAAAACCTACTTAGTTGTGTTTTTTCTGAAAAAATCCTGGTTTTTGCCAACCCTGCCAGTGTTTGAGAAAATGTGCACCCGTGTGTTTCTGACTGATGCTCGATTTATACCCCTGGGAGCCCCCATACATCTTACCTTTCTCGAACTCCAGAGTGATTTTATTTTATAAGCTGCTGTATCATTTTAAATACTCCTGACAGCTATACATAACTTACACATTTTGTGTATCTAATGAAATGAAATACAGTAGAACCTCTTTTTAACGACCTCTTCGTTAGAACGACCATCTTAAAAAGTCCCAATTATTTTACCATAGGAATAATGTCAATTTTGAATCATTACAACGACCCCAAGCGTGTTATTTTTCGTTAGAGCGACCGCCAATTTTAGACCGCAGATCAAGTAGGCTATTTTAAAATTATTGTACCGTGGTGCAACTTCAAGAAACCTGTACTCCTCTCTTTGCGTTTGCTTAAAGGACCCTTTCGTCACGTACGACATTGATGTCCTAGGTAGATGACACTCCAGACACTAATGAAATGACCCATCTCCTCAGTGACAAATTTCCGGTTCTTCAATTATCTTTTGACGAGTTAGTTGCGGTAGACGAAACTTTACAGTGCTGCGAAGAAAATTTTAATGAGGACGATTTTATTGCCCGTATTACTTGAAATAAAGAAATCTGCCACTCCGACGACGGAGAAGAAATTGTCCAAGCTTTTGAAAAATTAAATGAAAAAGAAGCCTACAATGCAATCAATTCCTTGTCAATATTTTACAGGAAAATTTAATTCTGGCGTTATTCTTCAAAATCTAACGGATATGGATTCAGTGATAATGAAAAATTCCCAAATGAAATTGAAACAGGCGTCAATCAAAGACTTTTTTCAAAAATTCAGTAATGGAAATACAAATAAATAGAAGTGTTCTTTAGGTATGGACTGTTGCGTCATTTCTTTGCTCATTTTTTTATTATTTTTTCAGTTCGTTACAACGACCATATGATGTTGGTCCCACAGGGGTCGTTATACCGAGGTTCTACTGTATTTTTTTTTAAATTTAGAATTCCACTAAACTACCTCTAAGCATATTACAGATGTCTGTGCAATCTAAGTACAGTATCTGACTTTAACGACTCATTGTGCATTTTTTCAACATGTCAACGTTAAATCAAGTCACTTTTCAAGGTAAAAACTTTGTTCATGGAAAAAGCGATCGAAAAGGTTAAATTTACTTACAGATGCCATTTCAATTCGACAGAAAAATTCACGAGTTTTTCTTTTAACATTTCTGTCAAAATCGTCAACATCTTCAAGGATCCTTTTATGGGGTTTTTTTTATGGGTACCCTATACATCTTACCTTTCTCGAACTCGAGAGTGATTTTGTTTTATAAGCTGCTATATCAGTTTAAATACTTCTGACAAGTATACATCACATACACATTTTACGTATCTAATGAAATGAAATATTTTTTTTTTAATTTAGAATTCCACTAAACTAACTTTAAGCATATCACAAATGTCTGTGCAATCTAAGTACAGTATCTGATTTTAACGACTCATTGTGCATTTTTTCAACATGTCAACCTTAACCCATTAACGCCCGGATATTTCTGATGACTATATATTAGTAAATACCTAACATAGAAGCTATTATAGACACCTGGAAGTAAAACAAAATATGAAATTTAAACACCTTTAAATATGACATCAAGTCATCATTAGTGAGGAGGTGTCATTTTAAAACATAAGATGTCTTTAAAAAAAAAGGAAAACTTCGTGATAAGAGATTTATTTGCTATCATATATGAGAAAAGTACTGAAAAGAGATGACTTATTACAGATATGGCTATTCGCCACGATTTTGATCGGTATACGTTCAGAATACCGGCCATAATACGTTACTATTCTAAGCTTGAAAATCATAAAATGCGGATCGAAATGACAAAATTATAGATAAGATCACATTTGAAAACTTGGGAGATTATTCATAAGATTAATATCTATTTCCATTAAAAAGGAAGAATCGTTTCAAGAAAACAAAAACTCTACAATCCATTTTTTTACTGTCCTCAAATGAGGACGCTGGGGGTTAATGGGTTAAATCAAGTCACTTTTCAAGGTAAAACTTTGTTCATGGAAAAAGCGATCGAAAAGTTTAACTTTACTTACAGCTGCCTTTCAATTCGAAAGAAAAATTCACTAGTTTTTTCATTTAGCGTTTCTGTCAAAATCATCAACATCTTCAAGCATCTTTTTACGGAGTTGTGTCTTTTTTGGTAAATATAACATTCTAATACACCCAGAGCCTGATTTATACTCCTGGGAGCCCACATACATCTTATCTTTCTCGAACTCGAGAGTGATTTTATATTATAAGCTGCTATATCAGTTTAAATAGTCCTGGCAGGTATACATAACATACACGTTTTGTATATCTAATGAAATGAAATAATTTTTTTTTAAATTTAGAATTCCACTGAACTAACTTCAAACATATTACAGATGTCTGTGCAATCTAAGTACAGTATCCGACTTTAACGACTCGTTGTGCATTTTTTCAACATGTCAACGTTAAATCAAGTCACTTTTCAAGGTAAAACTTTGTTCACGAAAAAAGCGATCAAAAAGGTTAACTTTTCTTACAGCTGCCATTTCGACAGGAAAATTCACTAGTTTTTTCTTTTAACGTTTCTGTCAAAATCGTCAACTTCTTCAAGGATTCTTTTACGGGATTGTGTCTTTTTTGGTAAATATAACTTAGTACATCCAGGGCCTGATTTATACTCCCTTTTGCCCCGGGTCAAAGCCTCATATGGGGGCCCCCATACATCTTACCTCTCTCGATCTCGAGAGTGATTTTATTTTATAAGATGCTATATCAGTTTAAATACACCTGACAGGTATAGATAACATACACATTTTGTGTATCTAATGAAATGGAATAATTTTTTTTTAAATTTAGAATTCCACTAAACTAACTTCAAACATATTACAGATGTCTGTGCAATCTAAGTACAGTATCTGACTTTAACGATAAAACTGTGATAGTCTTCAGTCAAACTCAAAGTACCTGTAACATTTTTTAAAGGAAAACGTACTGGTTTAAATTAATAAAAATTACCATTTTAACCTTTAATTTGACAAGATGTTTTTTTCAAATATTTTTAATTTCTGGTATTTTTCCATGTGTGTATAGACATTAGGATCTCTGTAAAATAAACAAAAAAAAATATATCATTTTCCATTTTTGGGATAATTAATGTCCGCTGTGGCGAACACTGACAATTATGTTATAAATTTACATGTCCGGTGTAGCGGCCAGACTTAGCCAAATTAAAGGTTAAGTAAACTATCATGTGAGACTTTGCTTTACAAAACTCCAACCATTATATACTTTTATTCTTAAACTACCAATTTTAAAACTTTCTGTTCATTCTTAAATCTTAAAAAGAGAAAAAGAAAATAGATATCAGATGTTTTTGAATAAATATATTTTCTCTGATTTGTTAACCACTCCAAGAGGAAAAAAAGTAGGTAAGATTTTTTTCCCTCTCAGAAGGGATGAATTTGTAAATTGGTCTCAGTGATATGGTTGGTATTTCAATCTTTTGAATAATACACACAACCCCCTGTATAATAATAGCCTAAGTTATCTGCACGTCTGTCCTCGAATTTATGAAGCGGTTGGACCTGGAATGGAAAGAGATATAAGGCAATTTGTTGCAACGTCACGAACTACTACAATGCCCTTCCCATTCGTTTTTATGTTTGCAACAGCCAATAGACAAACAATAAACTGCCCTTCCGTTTGAAACTAAAGCCAGAATTGTCATAATTTGAGAATTTGCCCTACTGCGTGAAATCGCCTTATTGGATTCTTGATGAGTTAGGGTTAGCAAAATTCAAAGAGAGTAAGTTTATCTGCTCCTAAACTATTGATCCGATTCTAAAATAAATTGTTATAAATATGCTTCATATCACAGTGAAAAAAAACTATCCTGTTTAAAACGTTCGGAATCCACCCTTTTCTCCCTTTTCGAGTGTTTAATGCCATTATTTCAAGCCCTATTTTCCCCGGTTAAGAGCAGACGATTAAATTTATCACATATTAAATAGGTAAAAATATCATTTATTTCTAGCATTATGACGTCATTCTTTTAATCATCTCTTATTTTACATTATTTAAATATCGTCTGCATTATTTTCATACTTTTTAACACTGAACTTATTAAGTAAATAATTTTCTTTTATATTTGACTTAGACAATAGATTAGGTACATATGTGATAATTTAAAATATAATCATCGATTATTTTTGGTTGCAATGAAAATTTTATCACCGGTATTAACAACAAATTTTTTCATAGAAGTCTAGGAGTTTATTTCCCTGACCAATCAATATCTAGCGTTTAAGTTATATATCTTTGAAAATTAAGAAGCTTGTTCGTTTATGTGTTTCTTTATGTATAACCACATGGTTTGACTAATTCAATTCAACGTGATTCTAAACTGCATTCACAGAATCGAAAGACTTTAGAGGAGTATGAAGATAAACAAATTATTGAGCATGTACCAGATAATTCTCAGCCAAAAAACAAACCATTTTTTACCTGCCTCACAGGGCACTTTACAATTCTGGGAAATTAAAAATTTTACTGATCGCGTCATATGACGGGCTATATGCTAGTTTCAAATGTTAACATTGCTTCAAAGTATTTTTAAGCAAACAAAAGCTTACTTTTGGCTTAAAATTATGAGTAAATTTAATTTACTGACTTTTGAAGCCCACCAATAACATACGCACTCCAATTCTTAAATTTGTCATTAACAAAAGAAAATTCATGTTGAGCTAAGTCTGATATGTACCAAAAGATTAATGTGTATTTTTTTTTAATTTGGGGTCCCCTTAGAGTGGGACTTCGGGCCAGTTCTCGGAATGCCCCTCCGTAAATCAGGCCCTGCTCATGCTCGTAATGTGGAGCAACTTAATTACAGTCGACTCCGCTTAATGTAATCAGTTTGGGACAGATTGATAACAGTTTCAGATTGATAACAATAAACGATATGCAAAATTAGATAGATTTACCTCCCCCTTTAATTCACACGTACTAAATTTCAAAATAAAATGAAAAAACTCATATATTTATGTACCGTATATTATCCTTTAGCACATAAGAATTGTATACTTAATTAACAAAATCAATTGTTGACTGTCTACAATTTTTTCTATGAAGCTTATTGATAAATTGTTTGTAATCTAATGTTTTTTTAAAGTTATCGGAGTGCTGTTGTTAATGCGATCAGTTTGGGACGTCGTGATTTTGATAACAATAAACGATATACAAAATTAGATAAATTTACCCCACCCCCCTTTAAATCATACTTACTACATTTTAAAATAAAATGAAAAACCTCACCTTATATTTATGTGTTGTACATTATCCTTCAAGACATAAGAATTGTTTACATAATAAAAATAATTGATCAATTGTTGATTGTCTACAATTCTTTCTAAGAAGAAGCTCATTGATAAATCGTTTGTTACCATAATGTTTTTACAGTTATCGGAGCGGTGTTTTACTCCCCGTTTCGACACATTCAATGCAATTTAGAGGCTGAGAAATGTTTAACTGCGCTGCAGCATTGCGTTGACTCATTTTTAATAACCTGTGATAACAATTTAAAATTCCGATCTTTTGTTTTAATGTTAAATCATTTCGGTTTCTGGCTTCCATATCGACAAGCTGCATGTAAGCGAGCAAGGCATAAAATGTGAATACGGTCCTTCTCTGCTCCGATAAGAATGTGTTGCCTTTTGCTTATTTGACAACCATTGACCACCAGCGAGGTGTGCGTATTTATGAAAAATTCCAGGAACATGTAATTCCCTACTAATTCCCTATTTCCTTGGGTGGAAGAGGGAAAATTCTCGGAAATTCAAACAACAGCGAAAGGAAATAAAAAAAAATGGGTTCCTTCTAAATACACTGTGAATATTTCTTTGACATTTAAAATGAGGTTCGAAAACTGATAACATTATACGATGTAACGATCCCATAAAGCGATAATTTTAACATACAACCAACTGATTTCGATGATAATAAGCGATTAATAACATTAACCGCGATCACATTTAGCGTCATTAAGAGTCCACTGTAGTACCTTTCAATGAGTAGTGGTTCAGAGTTATACACATTTTCATGATGATAGATACAGCTGCAGTTTAGTTTGAAACCCCTCCCCCCATAATCTTATTTCCAAACTTTTATCTGTTACAATTATTTTACTTTAGTAATCGCGTTCAATACCTCAATTGCCTTTCTCCTCTTATGCTAAATCTGATCACGGCAACTGAAGGGAGGGTGTAATTTCTGTAAACTTAATCTCTAGATCACGTTTATAGGAATTGGTCAATACAACGAAAAAATGCACTCATATGTCCTGCGCTGACATATGTCCTAACGCAGGGGTGTGAAAAAGACGGCCCGCGGGCCGGATCCGGCCTTTTTGCTTACTTTATCTGGACCGTTAAAAAATCCTGCAATCTTGCAAAAATCATGCAATTTTTTTAATCACATGTATGCGATTGTGTTGAAATCAACAGTATTTGTATGCGTAGTGTACATATAAATAATGAAAAATATATAAATAATAGAGAGTATTATAATTTGAACAACTGTAACCATATCCTTACTTTTATGTATATAACATACATACTCTCAAAAAGAGTGTGGTCGGCTTACTACATAGAATTAAACGTGCACTCCTCTGTTTGTCTTTCCTTTTTATAATTCTATTTACTATTATATTTACAAAATGTAATATAAATATAAAAATGTAATAACTATGATCAAAATAAAATAATTTGTGTCGTTAATACATAAATAAATATCAAAATAAAATCTTTCATTAATTAATTTATTTAATGACCATTTATTTAATGTAATGGATCATATTTCTTTAAAACTTAAGTGACATATTTTACTGGCCACAAATTGTTCATCTATACACCTGAGTAAGACAATTTATTATTACTATTATCTTTTGTTAACTATCAAATTTCTCTGTCCAAATGCTTTAAAATGATACTTATAGTGTTTTTGTCAAAAAAATTTTCTTGGGCAGGGAAAAAACTCCACACAAAACATTCGCGTGTGTATAGCGTACGCGGCATAGTCCTCCTGCCCGGGAGACATTTTGAAAATTTCATTTTGGCCCGAGCTTAAAAGTATTTGCCCACCACTGTCTTAACGGGTAAGGAACTGCTCTTTGGTATCGAAATTCGTGGGTTCACATACCACTACGGACATGGCGTAGTTCGGAACTGGTTTTAACCCTTTATATCCTGAATTAATTTACCATCTCAACTTTCTTACTGCATTTTTGAATCATTAGATAAGTTTTTATGGAGAATAATCATAGAAAAAAGAAAATTAATTTTTACTGTATTTTAGTAGTTAATTTTGCAGCTGGTACTTTCTAGTACCGACATATATTTTTGACTCTATGGTAGAAAAAAAACATTAAATTATAAATAAAACAAATGAAATGCTCAGCTGCGAAGTATGGAAGCCTCTAAAAAATAATAGTACCAAATAACTGGTAATAATCCACTAAATTTACTCAATTCTACAACACGTGTATCAACCCTACCCCAAAATGACCTTCGAATTCAGCATGCCAATTACAAAATCCCTACCATGCGAATAAAAAGGATTCCTGATTGGCGATAACATATCTTTTCTGCTGTAGGAACTGCATCGTTCATGTCCTTGTGAGTACCGTCAAGAAAAACGGCTTTATTAGGAATATAGAGGTGTTTGATTAAAGTGGTACTTATAAGTACCGTGAGAAGAAAAAGGGTTAAGCAGTAGGTCCCGGTCTCATTAGCTCTTGTGTAGCAAAACAGTAAAACGGAGCGCTTCTAACCAACTAACCCCATTCCTAATAGCAGAAACATCGCTGCACGGCTGCGGGCACCGCATATAAATTTGAGAGGGGTAATAAAAGAGGAAATTAAAAAATTGTAGTCAATAATTTTTCGCAGAACAAAACATGAAAACTCTCCCTTTTGCGGGTAAATGTACGATAGCAGTGTTTAGGACGAACTTCAAATTTGCACATGCACTTCAAGGAATGTTTGAAATCTAGGTGAAGCACATGGGATAGTCGTTCACACCCCTTTCTTTTTCAGGTTTTTTAACATTTGATAATAAGCAAAAAATCAGATTAACTGAACAAAGAGTCAAACAACAACTACCAATTTATTTATTGCTAGTCATTTTAACCTTCATAAAAAGAAAAATCGGTCACAATTAGTTTATGTTATATTAAACCTTTCGTTAACTTCCAAAACCCTATCATCGTACTCCTAAATTAATTTTCATTTATCCTGTACCTCCTTAACACTAACACGAATCCCAGGGGTTGGAATGAACCTGAATAAAAACCAATGATTTATCGGATTGCCATTTAAGTCCATATTATGCCATGTTGTTGTTGTTGTTGTTGTTGTTATTTATGCCAATTGGTCAAACCAAGCACGATTAAGCAAGACGCTACTCGTATTAAGGCAAAGGGGTATGCCTTTCGTTTTAAAGAGCATACAGGGCTCGCACATCACGTCCGGGTCACCAATTCGGTGTTCGTATATCACGGGCAGATATCATATCCATGGAATCGAGCACACGTTAAAGTAGATCCAACACACGTTCAAATGATGAAAGCTAGGAATAGTCACGACACACATTTAATAAACATTAAAATTACAGAAATAGATCGAGCCATGTTAGCTCGCAACTACAGCATCACAGACTCTAGTGAGTGTCTATTATTTCTCTCTCATGGTACCTCTTTTGGCGGTTACCGTCAATGTACTACGTTCGCTGCTAGTGGTTCGAGAGAACCATGGAGTATGCACTTGAGCTGCAGCAAGCACCTCAAGGGTGAAAGTAAGACTTATACTCAAGTAGGTCCTCGTAATTTTGAAGCTGGGAACAAACAGAAGACTCATGGACTTGGCCTTCCACCCACAGAGAAATTGATTGAGAACTTGGAGGACATTGTGACCACGAACATATTTTACTTGCCCCAGTCACCTTTAACAAGCTGGATCTGAGGCCGGCTCAGGTTCCGAAACCGCAACCCTCCAGTTACGAGTTACGAGAGCTGAGCTACCGCGGCTCTGCCATGTTATGGAAGAGGTTAATAAAAGAATAGAAACGCAACCACAAAACACAACACATGCGAAGCTACCAGGTTTGTTGAGAACAAGTAAAATAAACACAAGATATAAACGAAAGAAGACTTTCCACTGACGACAATTTATCTTGAAATTTAACAAGAAACTTAAGCATCATTACATATATGTTTGTAGTATTTTGTTAATTTGTCCAATACACGCAGAGTTAGTTCTTAAGGATATACTGGAAGGCTAGTGTCTTGTGGTCAGGAAAAATGGCCTACAGGAACTGCTAAAAAATGGTACAGCAGTTCTCTGCTTACGGAGATTCACTTACCGTCCTTCCTTTGCCGTGATCACCTGCTAATTGCGCTCAGGTGACAAGCTAACTTCCTTATTAAGGGAAAGGGTTGGTAAACCCGAACTGTCCAGCCGAAGTTGAAGCAAGATAGGACGACGCTGGACACGATTTCAGTCTTTTCTCTAGCCAATCTTTCCGTAAGTGGGTGGGTGGGTCAAATGCCACTTGGTGATACCAAGCCCGAAAGAGCGGCTGCTTCCCGAATTAAGGCCGAAGTGTTCGCCTTTTGTTGCTAACGAGCATCATTAAGGTGAAAGTACGACTTAACTCGAACACTCACGACACAATTTTTTTAGGCGCCGATCGAATTCATTCATACACACATTCATCCATCCGCAAGTCAGAATTTAGATCCAAACCAGAGACCGACTCATTCCTGATTCAGTACCCCCAGAGGTATAATTTGTTATGGGAACTTGGAGGACTTTGCAGTCACGACATATTTAACCCTCTCGCTGCGTATTTTTTATTTTATTCTTTTTTTTATCAAAATAGGTTCAAAAATTGCTTTTTTTTATTACATATTTGAAATCTATATACATTTTAGAGTTAAAATATACAAAAAAATTTCGCAAAAGAGTTTTTTTTAAATATAGAATTAGGTTCTAAATAAAAGGTGTTCAGAATAATGAAATTGAAGAATAATGATATAAAAGCTAAATTTTGAAAATTAATCTTGGTTAAATTATCATTTATTTTATAAAATACAAAAGCAAAACATATATACTAATTAAAAAAGGCAAAAGACTTAGAAAACATTTATTAGAAATGAAGTCTTGTATGATAAATTTCGAAACAAGGCTCGGGGCAAAGTCCTACCTCGCAATCCTTGCACCAAATTCGCGTTTCTTTTCGAAGTTTTTGTTCCACCTTCAGTTTTTTTTTTAAAACAGACAGCATACTATCTACGAGGCTCTTTCTTGATGAGATTTGGGTGTAAATGGCTTGCAAAGTGTCGAGCAGTTAGTCTCATGGGTCTATTACTGTCATGTACTGTTGGTCTCTTTTACTATTATTTACAACATGACATCGTCAAAATAAAGTTCAAAATAGTCCAAAACAGTTGTATTATTTTCCAAAGTGAAATTTAGTCTGGGATTTCCAATGAAAGGAAATGAAGCAGGAGCTGGAATATTTTGCGTATCAATTTTGCACCACTGTCGAACATTTTGAATAGAAAATGAATTTTCAGATTCATCACTATCCGCAGAGAAATTCAAGAAATTCTCATCAGTTTCGCTATAACTATCTTCAATATACTTGAAATCAGAGTCAGAAGTGCTATCAGTGTCGGAAATATCGTCAGGAGTATAGGTTATATAACTCGCGAAACGCTTCCTGCCAGACATCTTTCAGCTATCAAAAGCACGCTCAAAATGCTACAAAAATTTCTTCGATATTTCGCAGAAATGTGGACAATTAAAGCCATCTGCTAGTTTACAGCTAAATAAACAATTAAAAATCACAGTAAAACCAAAGTAAAAGAATAAACGGGGAAAGAGCGGGCTCCATAGTTAAATAGACGGCCAGAAAGCATGCCCGCGGAAATCGCGGGTTGCGCAAATTTTGCTACATCTATGTTGCCCGTGGAAATCGCGGGATGAGCAACGAGTGGGTTAACGTTCCTCAACTGCCATTAGCAACATGACTGTTTTTTTGTCCAGACGAGGGCAGAACTAGTCAGCTTTCGGTTACGAGACTGACTCTCTACCAACCAGGCTACCACTGCCCTTTCCATAAGTAGTCCACTAATGGCAGCGAGGATGTTTATTGATGCAACTCTGTTACGCTTCAGTAGAGAGAAACAAATATTCATCGAAAATATAAAAATTCATTATACTATTTTTAATTATTCTCAAAAAGGATTCTAGGTATTAATGGGTTGATATGTATGTAACCATTCGCAAATCAATGATTGTAAGTAAGTTCTTCAATAAATATTTGAAGAATAATAACGATCAGCTACATTTAACTATTTTATCACTTAATTTATATACATCTTTTGAGCTGAAATTATAATTATAAAAAATTAAATAAGGTTTATAAAAAAATTTCTTAGTATGATTATATTTTAATCAAGTTTGCTTTATTTGTATGATAGTTTAATAAACAATGTGTTTCTGTGACATATAACGTATACGTAATAACTGAATTTTCTTTCTTTTCAGAACCTACATGGCAAGGCTTAAGAGGTAAGTTGATTCTACTATTGTTGTATTTTTATTCACTTACTTATTTATTCCGAAACAGTATTTTCCAAGTAGCTCTGGGTATAGGCTAACCAGGGAGGGTGCACTTGGTTAAAACCCAAATGATCTCACACTGTTCCACAAGGAAATTTTCTTTCAGGAGTTACCGTCTGTGTGATCAACATCTCCTGGTACTTTAATTGTTATTGGCTAAGTCTACAAGTAGTGACGTCACAGATTGGGAACTACAAATCACCATCTACTCTAAAGAGCCATACAGCCTCGGTCTCTCGGTCGAACTAAATTTCAACGCCCTTTTTTGCTATCCGTTTAACAGAAAATTTATCTAGAACATAATACAAAATTAGTTTAAACATTGTGTACGTATTAGCATAAATTCTCAAGAATATAATCTACAATGATATTTTAAAAATCTATACCTGATATCTACAAAGTTGATAATTTAAAAGACAACATCCGATCACAACTTAACTGCCACGATCTAAAGACGAACTCTAATAATCTAAACAAAATAAGTTTTAAAAAGGATATTTAGTGGGAATATTGTGGGTTGTTACCTGCATCAACCAAACAAGGGTTGTCCACCACTAGCTCTTTTAATGCTATTGCCAAAAGAAAAAAGACAAAAGTACCTGAAAACGAACTCAAATTAATAATGTAATCCAAATAATATTTAAAAAAGGATATTTTAGTGGGAGTATTGTGGGTTGTTACCTGCATCAGCCAAACAAGGGTTGTCCACCACTAGCTCTTTCAATGCTAATGCCAAAAGAAAAAAGACAAATGTACGTAAAGACGAACTCAAATTAATAATATTATCAAAATATTATTTAAAAAAGGATATTTTAATGAGACTAATGTGGGTTGTTACATGCATCAACCAAACAAGGTTTGTCCAACACTAGCTCTTTTAATGCTAATGAAGAGGACAAATGTACCTAAAGACGAACTCAAATTAATAATGTAATCAAATTAATATTTTAAAAAGGATATTTTAGTGGGAGTATTGTGGGTTGTTACCTGCATCAACCAAACAAGGGTTGTCCACCACTAGCTTTTTTAATGTTGTTGCCAAAAGAAAAAAGATAAAAGTATCTAAAAACGAACTCAAATTAATAATGCAATCAAAATAATATTTAAAAAAGGATATTTTAGTGGGAATATTGTGGGTTGTCCACCACTAGCTCTTTTAATGCTAATGCCAAAAGAAAAAGGACAAAAGTACCTAAATACAAATTCAAATTAATATAATATAAATAATATTTAAAAAAGGATATTTTAGTGGAAGTATTGTGGGTTGTTAACCACATCTTCCAAACAACTGTTGTCCACCACGTTATGTTTAATGTTATTGGGTTTGTGTTTCTATTTACATGTTTACAAAGTAAATCTCCCAGCCCATAAAGAGGGTAGATACATGCTATTTGGTTTGTTTGGAGCACTACATTACACTGACTTGATACACGAGGGTTAAGGAGATCAAGAACTCCTGCTTACAGTCGCTTCTGAACAGCTACGATTATCCATCCCTGCGACGGAATTCAAATCAATAGACTCGTACCGAAGAGTAGTACTCTACCCATAAATTGGCCATCGATTGACAGATACCTGGTATATTCAATTCATCTCGCTCAGTTAACGTATAGGAAGAATAAAATTCCCCCTAAACGGCTCGATATTTTAAAAATTCTTTGAAAAATAAAATGTATACCCGTGATAGAATAACAAATTCTTTAGAATTCTATCTTCCCCTCCGCTTTTTTTTTTAATTTATGTCCGCGGAATATTCTTATTTGAGTTTAGAAAAAAGTACCAGAATTTTTCTCAAATCATATAAAATTTAATATATTTTTCTTATTACTTTTTAATTTTTAACTTTAATTTTATAATTTTATTTCATTTTCTTAAATTAACTTAACTCAAATCTTATTGTATCTTAATATCATTCACATGTATCTTACTGCCGTGACAGTATTTTTCTTAAAAAGAAAAAAAATTTCTATTTTTAAACTTTTTTTTATTAGCTGTCCCTAAACTTTCTCTTAGCCTTTTTACAAGTAAATATAATATTTTATTATATTTACTTATTAAATTAATGGGCCTAGTACTTTCTATTTATTTTTAATGTTACCTAAAGACCTGCATTTTTTCTTTTATTGTTTATTATCTTAATGACCTAACACTCATCATAAATTTAATAGCCTAACAACAGGGGATAAGGCCTTTGGTCAAGGAACCCCAATAAACCTTCCAATTAGTTCGGCCTTTTTAAAAAAAGGGAAATATAACATTCTAGAGAATTTGCCGTTCTATCCCGTGGTATAATTTTTTCTAAGAATTCGTAATATGCGAGCCGGCTAGAGGGAATTTCATTTTCAAACAGGTTAGCATAGATTAAGAGGAATCCAATATAACAGGTACTGACTTACCTTAAGTTAATAATCGGGATAAACACACTGCAACTTCCAAACACTGCTTTCGGAAGTGCAGAGAGGTAAATGAAATGGCGAATTCATTTTACCTTCTCGCACTTCATGTCCCAGTTATGATCTTAGAGATTACCCCTTCCTTAATCTGGCTCGAACGGAGGCGTGAGTCAGGCGTGACAAACAGGAAAGCTGTATATATTAATAGCTATAAATATACGATTTCCAAGTTATAAATATACGACTGGGTGTTTCGAAATTGCTTTGAGTCAAATATCACTGTTTAGGAAAAGCAAAGAGCACTGATATCTTTTGTTTTCATTTTTCTTTTATTTAATGACTCACAATTTACAGATGCAAACTGTTTTTGAACCAATGACAATTAATTGGTAGAATAAAAGCCTTCCGTGAACATTTTATTTATTTATGTTTAATGATGAGATTAATTCAAAGATTTAATCATATCAAACTTTTTAAGCATATTTATCCCTTTTACTTGTATGGGTCCTGGATTAATTTTAACTTCTGTTGTGCCGTTTCACAGATTTTCTCACCATTTTCACCCTTCTAAATAACCCGCGGTAGCTCAGTCAGCAAAGGAATAGTAGCAAAAATAGGATAAAAGTTTTCTTTTAAGGAAAAAAAAAAAGGATTAAAGATTTAAAAAAAAAAGAAAAACATTATTAAAGATATTGGAACCCGGCATTGAGAATTTATTGAAAAACCACATTATATATTTTTAAATTTTTTATTTATTTTATGTATATTTTTAAGTTTTTAATGACCATTTTTTTACAACGTTTGACGGCCTTTTTAATAAATTTCTACGATTTTATTTTTAATAGATAGATAGGTGGATAAAACAGATATTGATAATATGCAACAATATTTTAATATTTGGTATAATTAACTATTATGGAAAAGGGGTTGCTCGAAATTTTTATTCTTGTAAAAAGACGATGGTTTAGAAAAAGTTTGGAGCTTCTACACTAAATCATAACTGATAATTTAATTTTAAATACCGGTACACTAAACATAGGAAATTTTAAGAAGTCTCACTGTTATCTATATGTATAAAAATGAATTTGTGTCTGTCTGTATGTATGTACTCAATAGACTCAAAAACCATGCATCCAATCACCGTGAAAATTTGGGAAATTCTTAGGTATATCCCCGGGAAGGTTTTTGTAAATTTTTAACGTTCGAAATCCATTCCTTCCCTATTTTTCGAGCATTTCATGTCAGTATTCCAAGCATTATTTTCCCCGGTTAAACGCAAACGATTAATTTTTTAATTTATCGCATCATAACTAAGGGAAAGAAGCAATATTTCTAGCAATGTGAAGTCATTCCGTTAATCCCATGTCATTGGTTTAAATCGCGATTTTCCTCGGTTAAAAGCAGGAAATTAAAATTATCAATTTATCACATAATAAATAGGTGAAAACGATATTTTTCTATCATTATGACGGCATTCTTTTAAATATCTCATTTATTCATTTCTCATTTTATGTTATTTAAACATTGTCTGCGTAGTATCCATTTGATTTGACCTGGAAATTGAGATATAAAGTGATTAACTTTCATTTCTATGTGACGCAAATTATAGCATTTTTATATAAGAACTAATTTTATATTTAATTTTTGGTTAATTTTTACGTTACAATGAAATGTTTATCAACAATATTCTAACAACGAAAAGTACAAATTTCAGTGACCCTCATAGGCAAATAAAAACCTATCATTCGTTATTCACGAAAAAAAAAATCTTTGTTTAAAAGTAATATATTAAGTTTACCGTAGCGAAGTACGGGCACACTTGCTAGTTGTTTATAAATATTTTATGCAATCACAAATCTGGTCATATTCACAGTATTTGTTTTTCAATTCTACAGTGACATGGGGAGTAAATCTCCTGAGTTCCCGTGTCTTCGCCAAGTTACCATTGACGGAAAGCAAGGCACGCAGTGAAGGATTTTCTAGACTAGCCGGAGGTTGTTCAGGTAAAAATTTTGATTCATTTTATGTTATACTTCCATGTAATGCGAAGCCTTTCTGCGGGAATCTTCTCATCATTAATATTTTGAAGCCACAACGGAAGTGATTTGTATCTTTTAAAATTGTCCATTATTTAACAGGTTGACTACCAACTACGAGATAACTCGTAGATTGCGTTCTTTTCTAGGACACCAACTACGAGTTATCTCGTACTGTGTTTACTTGCCATTTTTGTGCAGCTACGAATAAACTTGTAGTATATCAGTGCTAATATCGATAGATGGCTTCTGGGAAAAGAACAAAAAAATCAATGCTCTTGGAAAATAAATAATTCAGGACTTTGTTGAATTTCTGTTCACAAATTATGATTCGCATTTGAGGCTGTTGCATGGGAATCATCGTCATTATCTTCTCGTTCGGAGACAACTTCATCTTCACTATCACTTGCATTCTCAGAAGGTTCCTAATTGCTACTGTCGTTACCATCCTCTTCAAATTGTGAAACACTTAGATTTGAGTAGTACTCATTATCATTTTGAGTCGATGGTCTTTTCTTATCCATATTGGGTTCTTGATAATTTAACACATTGACTGCCATAGAGATCAACAGTGACCCCCACCACGAAGCTATTTTGGATCCAAAAAGCTTGATATGAAAATGTCCATCTTGTTAATGCAGCATTCAACAAAATCCAAATATCTATAAAGAATGCTTCTAAATATGTTGTAGTTCAGTTTGTTCATGTCAAATACAAAACTCAAAGGAAAGATTCAGCGAGAAGATTTTTAAAAAAAATTTAATAAAGAAAATTAAGTTAACTTTACTTGTCAATTATCGACGGAATCAAACTCTAATTTCAAGTGTGCTATAAGGCAATTTGTCGCAACGTCACGAACTACTATAATGCCCTTCCCATTCATTTTCATGTTTACAACAACCAATAGACAAACAATAAACTTCCCTTCCGTTTGAAACTAAAGCCAGAATTGTCATAATTTGGGAATTTGCCCTACTGCGTGAAATTGCCGTATAGGCGCGCTTTAGGAGGAGAAAAAAATACAATGTAGCAAGCACATGCTCGTTGGACAGTTAAGTTATATACAGTGTTTCTTCACACGTGACGTATGGAAGAGTTCAAGCGGTTCTCGTAAGAACACGTCTCATAACATGCGATTTTTCTATCATTAATTTCTATATAGATGAAATAAATCCTGCTCTTTTCCACGTACAGTTTGTTTAGGAAATAAAGTAACTAAGATGAAATATTTATTTTTATATTGGTGTTTCGTATTTAATATGTGGTGTAGCAAAAATATCTTCATGGTAAAAAAAGTTAAGAATGCCACTCGTGATTTAGTGTATGCACTTATGTTACACTAAAAGGTCCAGAGCATTTATGTCTCTGTTATTACAGTGTATTCTACTTGTATTCTACTACTCTACATGTAGGTGTTTAAAATAGTTAAAATAGCTCGCCCGACCTACAATTATAAGTTTACTTCTTCTTATGCAGCAGCGCTACATACAGCCTGGTGCAGGCCAAGAATTTCTCTTCTGCTTCCTCCAAACGGCACGACTTTTTACAAGGTTTCTCTATCTATCAATACCCAAGATCTCCAAATCTTTCTTCACACAGTCCAACAACCTTGTTGCTGGTCTACTTTTTCTTCTTGTACCCTCAATCTTTGAAAAAGTTAATTTTTTAACTGGGTCAATATCTGCTCGTCTGAAAACATGTCCCAGCCATCTAATTTTGTTGGATTTAATAACTCTGAAGATGTTAGGCTGTCTGTATTTAGTATATAATTTATGGTTATATAAACCTCCCCATATATTATTTTCCTTTACTGCTCCAAATATTGACTGAAGGATTTTTCTTTCAAAAGATATAATTTCTTTATAAGTTTACAGTATAAGAAATTCCTAATAATAAAACCATATTCATAATGCTCATGTTGAAGTGAGTTGTTTTTTTTTCAGCTAGATTTATTTCTAGAGAATTTTTTCACCAGCTTTTTGATGCCTCAGATGGCATCACAGCAGGTGAATTCACATTTTCGTCCTTTTTCTTTTTCGGGGAATGGATGCAGGATTGCTGTTTTAGAAGTCTAAAAGCCCCTCCATATTATCGTTCACTGCAAGCCATTACCACTGTGTGGAGAAGGTATGGCTTATCGTGGCCGATGGTGGAAGAAGATAAAATGATCTTGGCAGAGGATGGCTTCGGAAACGGCTTTTCACCAAAAATCAAAGACAGCCTGCATGTACTACTAAAATGCGCAGCAGAGAGAGAACACATCCATGTGCTTGGCTCATTTACTGGCTAAGGATACGGTTGTAAAGGCCCCTCCACACTATAGTCCACTGCAAGCCATTACCACCGTCTGGAGAGGGTATGGCTTATGGAGGTCGACGATCACAGACGATAAAATGCCTTGGCGGAAAATGGCTTCGGAAGCGGTTTTTCTCCAAAGATCAAAGGCAGCCGGATGCGCAACTAAAGTGCGTAGTAGCCCCTATAGACGAATCTACTCTCTCGGCTAATTGAATGGCCCAGTGTGTGGATGAAACCCGTAAACCATCGCTCAAGGTTACCATCAGGAAGTAGTGAACAATTAGCCATAGTGTGGGGTCTACATAACCCGTGAGCCATCGTACCAATGTCCCCATCAGGGCGAGCACTGCAGTGGTCAATAATGGGCATAGTGTAGAGGAAGGAAACAGCTAGTGAGTCGTATTCCTGTTTTATGTTCGAAATACCAGGAAAACCCCTTGAAGTGGGTCCGCTCGCTTTGACTGGGGATGAAACCTATGACTGCAGGGAACGATTTAAATTATTGAAACTAGAACTTAACTGTGATTGACCCGTTTCAAAGAATTGCGCAGAGTATAAATGACTTTTCATTGTATATTTATTTCATTTGTCTTCTAGGAACATTCCTTGGACATCGCTATATGAAAGGATTAGACACGACCGCTGTTCTTCTGTATGACGTCAACGGTTACATAGCCGGCATCCAGTACGGGGTAAGTATTTTGGCTTTAAACGTATCTCCATCGACGCACCTCTGTACATTTACCCTATAAAATGGCACTCGTTCGCACGTATGATTCCGATGCTTGGCATAGTACCAGGTCCATCGAGTTCACCCAAAAATGATGTACTCTATGAAATCTGTAACATGTGGATACTATATCTACTATGTCTATCTAATACATAAAACTTTTAGTGTGGGCAATGGGGAGGAATCTATTGTGTGCTGGGCGTCATTCGCAGAGAGCGCCCTAATGGTTCCCAAGTCAAACAAATTTTATATGCTTTACGGGTTAATGGGGAATCGCCAAAAAGTTATCGTGCCCGGAGTGCCAGTTGTGTACGTCATTGAACGTGGATGTATGTAAACATGATTGCACGTAAATAGCACAATCTATAGGCTTGAAATTTGGCAGAATCGTGCAGTGCTATGATGCAGAAAAGAGACCGCATCACGGGGTACCATAAGGAAAGGCATTAACAGCGAAATGAAAACAATAACTTTGGCCTGTTCTTTGACATATTGGATTCCTTTCGCCAAGTGTTAACCTGTGGGGGGGGGATAAAATTCTATTTGGCTATTTCGCAGCATTTAAAGAATTCTTAAAGAATTCTTGAACCCTGTAAAATATTCTATATTTTCTCTGCGAAATAGCTGATCCCCTTTCGGGGATTGTTGAGTACGTCTTTGCAACATTGTACTTGAACTCTCCGAAATGCGGGGGAAATCCTTACCCCCCCTTCCTTTGGTGTAGGAGTGAAAGTAAAGTTACAAGCCTAACTTGAGAGACGATAGGACGGATCCATATTGTTGTTATCCATTCAGAGATCCATAATTGTATATTGTATCGTAAAACAGATCCATATTGTTATTAGCCATTATTAATGTTATTATACATTCCGAGATCCCTAATTGTAAATTGTATCGTAAAACGGATCCGTATTGTTTTTTATCGATTCAGAGATCCATAATTGTATATTGTATCGTAAAACAGACCCATATTGTTATTATCCATTATTATTGTTATTATACATTCAGAGATCCCTAATTGTAAATTGTATCGTAAAACGTATCCATATTGTTATTATCCATTCAGAGATCCATAATTGTATATTGTATTGTAAAACGGATCCATATTGTTATTATCCATTCAGAGATCCATAATTGTATATTGTATCGTAAAACAGATCTATATTGTTATTGTCCATTCAGAGATCCATAATTGTATATTGTATCGTTAAACAGATCCATATTATTATTATCCATTCAGAGATCTAAAATTGTATATTGTATCGTAAAACAGATCCATATTGTTATTATCCATTCAGAGATCCATAATTGTATATTGTATCGTAAAACGGATCCGAATTGTTATTATCGATTAATATTGTTAATATCCATTCAGAGATTCATAATAGTATATTGTATCATAAAACGGAATTTATACAAAATAAATCAAATGTTCTGAACATGAACATGTTTATTCAATTTTTGTATTTTGATTTGTTGCAGATCCCTAAAAACGACGTCCAGACTGTGAACACCAGCTTCTCTTACGAGAACTCCCAGGCTTTTCAGCATGACAAAATTTTCGGTGAAGAGGAGATTTACTTCTTGACTGCCTATTTTGTAGATCCAAGTAAGTGAAATTTGACTGAACGAGTACATTTGATTCGGTCAAACCACTTTAAGGTGGATCTGTACCTGCCATATTGGTTTCATACCGCTCCATGTTAAGCACTGGTTAAAATTAAATTCTGTCTAGCCAGCTCGAATTTTAAGAAATCTTTAAAGAAGTTATATCACTTGATAAAATGGCAAATTCTCCTAAGGAAGCTATCTTTCTTCTTTTTTGGTTAAAATGTATAGTTAAAGTTTCTAAACTAAAGTTTCCTTGTATGTAAATGCAGACGTAATACAGTAGAACCTCGATTAACCGAGGTTTCTGTTAACCGAGTCAATAACGAAGTCTAATTTTTTTTCTCCATTCCAAAATGAGCTTGGAAAACATGATACACATTTTAGTTCGTTGTCCGTGCTACAGGCACTTCTTCCCCATAACATGATTGCCTAGGCATGGCAATTAGTGAATCCAGCTACAATTCGTAAATCATTCAACAAAATAATTGTTGAAAAGAGGAGACAGGGTCAATCGCATCAGACGGAAAACACACCTACAGGGAACTTCTTGAGATCATCAATGGAATTGGAGGATGTGAGGAAGTTTTGGAAGCGGACATTTGCGAATGTCTGAACTTTGAAAATCAACATCCAAATTTTGAAATTCTCAATGACAAAGAAATCATACAAGCCGTTAATCCTTCAACGGACATTAATGACGCTGAAAATGAAGATGAGGACTTTAAGGATTCTACGACTATAAGTCATAGTGAAGATTTTCAAGTACTGACAACTGCCCTAAAATATTTGGAGCAAAGAAACGATGCTACACCGATGGATCTCCTGTTGCTCAAAAATTGGCGCGATAGGTCTGCCCATGATAGAAATTCTGAACTTTTGCAACGAAAGGTGACAGACTTTTTTTAAAAGAATGCAAATTCAACAAATTAATGTATATTAAATTTTAAAAATACAATATTTTATTGAGATTTGTGTTATTTTTGAAAATGCGTATTTCGATATTTTACTAAGTATAGTTAAAAAAATTCCATTTTACTTTTTAAAATTTACTACTAGAGTTGTATTTCCTTTTTAAACTTTTTAGCTATGAAACATAAGTTCATATATGTTTATTTTTATCACTTAAAAAACGTTCTATTGTTTTTACTTTAAAAGTTAGTTAAATTCGCAACCACGGAAGGTTCTTATACAGGGTTTTTATTAACCGAGATTTCCGATATCCAAGGTACACGATGGCCGACTGGTTAGGGTGAAAGCCTTCGGAACCGGAGTTCGTGGGTTCGAATCCCACTGTGGCATGGATGTTCATAGTCTTTCGGAATCGGCTTTAAGCTGTAGGTCCTGGTCTCATTAGCTCTCGTGTTGCAAAAAGTAGATCGTTGCACTCTAAGCCAAACCCAACCGAGGTACTAGCAGTCCCGATTAGCTCTGATAATAGAGGCTCTTCTGTACTTTTAACTTATGTCAGTCATGGTCAAAATAAATATTTACGTTAAAATTTAACTGTGAAATTTATTGTAATTACAATACTTTCTTTTGCTTTGTACAAAGAAGTAAATTAATGAAGAAGAATCTCATTTTAATTTAATATAAAAATTTCTGCACTTTGTAGAATAAACTCTCCTTGATCATTACTGGAGGTTTATACCTGGTATATTCGGATATATAAATTCGGAATCTAGTCTTTATTTCAGCCTATAATTCAGCAAGACTATCAATTATTTCATCATAATTAATTTTAACTACAGCGTTTAGTTCAATGCATAAAATATCTAAAAAAAATAAGGAAAACTAGAGACGGAAATGCAGAATTAGGAAACATTTATAACAGGAAGTAAAGTATATATGAAAGTGATTTTCAGATTTAAAAAAGTTCAAACTATATACGGACACAAAACTATTATACTGTACTTGGCATGAATTTAACCTTGTAACCATATTAAAAGCAATACATTTTGTGTATTTGTTTATTATTTAAAGTTGTCCAACATAAAAATAAATTATTTTATTTACAAATATTTTTTTTTCAAAATGGTAGCTTGACCAGGCTCTAAACATTTGTCTCATTTACTTACTCCAAAAAAACAAACTTAACTCCTTGGCGCTAAAAGCTGACTAGGGAGCCATGTCCTACGGTACCAATCTCCAATTTCGAGACCAAAGGTCCTGGGGTGCAAAGCATATGTCCTGGTTAACTGGTTAAAGGTGAGGGTTTCATATCATCAGCAGTTGAACATGGGTCAGTGGGTTAAGTGGTCAACCTTACGACGAAACACCAGTGTTTAGTTCCCATGCACGTTTGGTCCTCAGCTTGTCTATCTATTGAAAAGAAAATAGGCTGAGTCAAGCCCTAGGACTGAACTTCGAACCTTTGAACGCGGTAATACTTAAGTACATGTTACCCCTTGGCAAATTTGGCGAAAATATTGGCGATGTTTATTAAAAGACAAAGTATCCCATCCATTGTAACTTTTGCTTTTTTGGTGACTTTAATTAATGTATAATTGAGCCGCAGTAGCTCAGTCAGCAAAGGCAACGATATCGTAACTGAAAGGTTGCGGGTTCGGAACCTGAGCCGGCGTAAAATCAGCCGTGTTCGTTAAAGGTGACTGGGGCTCGTAAAATATGTTCGGGGTCACAATGTCCGACAAGTTCTCAATTCATACCTCTAGGGGTGGTAGGAGGTCAAGTCTGTGGGTCTTCTGCTTGGTCCCTGCTTCAAAATTACAAGGACCTACTTGAGCGAAATCGTCCTTTCGCTTTAATGGTGCTCATTAAAACAAAAGGCGAACCCCTTTGCCTTAAAACGAGTAGCCTGCAGCTCAATCGTGCTTGGTTTGCCCAAGTGGCATGAGAAACATCAACAACAACAAAGCATAATTCGACATTGTGATAGAATTATATACTTTTAATTAATTAACCATAACCACTAAGAAACCAGACATTTATATTTATGGACAAATAATCCCTCAACAGTTTACAAAGTCAACGGCTCCAAGTTATTAAAAATTAGCCATAGTGAACAATTAATGGTTTCATATATCTAATTTTTTAAGCAATACGCGTATTTATTGTATAAGAAAAGGTTGCATAAGGAGAACTGGATACAAATATAATATAAATTAAAATATTGATACAGATTGTTGGGACATGGTGGAACTAGGAGAAAATGTTAGGCTACTATGCTCTGAGCTTTATCGCCAAGTTGGCAGGGGTACCCTGTTCTTGTGTCAAACCGAGAACGCTACACCAAAGACACTGGGATTTCTATCTATACTATACTCAGTGTAAACTCAATAGGCACTTCAAGGTCACTGATTTTTCCCCGATGACCAAATGTAACTATGGTAACGACAGTTGGGGAATGATTTTACTCTTTTTTCCCACTGTGTTAAGGGGTGTCATGCATCGTGTGGGCTCTCCGTGCATGATGAAAGTATGTTTATTTAGACTACACTTTGAAGAATACTTAATACTTTACACAAAATTTTATGAGTAATTTCAGACCTGTTTCTAAGTTCATAAATTTAAGATATAATCCCATTACATAAAATTACTATTCAAAAATTGTATGTTATATTCTAATCCGTAAGATTTAAAAAATTCCACTGAAAAAGTAAATCTAATTTTTTTTTCACACACAGTTGCATTATTTACAGAAATAATATCATTAAGATGATTGAATATTTCGCTAATTTTAATGAGTAATTAGTTATAATTTCTCACTATTTTTCTTTATATTTGTACGATTCTTTTAATCTAAATATCAAAAGTATTTCTTAATAATTAATTTATTTAAGAGAATGTAGTTCTGAAATTCCTTAAATTTAAGTTGTATGTTAATAAGTATATTATGAAGTTATGTAGACCATAGTAAACTTTCTATTTCAAAATTGTACTGTATTAATTATTTTATGATTTTACAAGAATTGAAAGAAGTCTTAATGCAATAACAATATTTTGCAAAATTTTATTATGTATTTAAAGATTTATGGTCTGTTGACACATTTTTAGAAAGTGAAAATTTCTTTAGAAGGTAGAGATTCCTAATGTTTTAGTAAGAATTCTAAATTAAAATGAATTTTTGTATTTTTACAAAAACATCTGTGATTTATTATAACCATTTTATACACATTGTTAAACTTTTCTTTATGTAAATAGTTAACGCATTTATGCACAACTGAAAATTTTGACTTTGCTTATAATAATAAAGCAAGTCGTCTGAACGTATTGGAATCAAATCCTCAACTGAAGTGCTGAAAATAAGTGTGAATGCACAGGCTTCTTGGTCGCTACCATAGTAACCGATGATTGGGGAAACGAGAAAGTGTGAAATTGAAGCGCTAATAGATTTTACACGGACTATAGGCTATGACAAATAAATGCAATAACCTCCTCCTATTTTAAAGGACAGTTAAGGGGCTCCTTAGCTGAAAGGCCTTATCCCCGGTCTAAAGATAAAAAGTAATCGAGATAAGTTCTGTAAAGTAAAATTAAGTTTTTAAATTTAGATAAACGAGTAATTTAGATGCCGGTCATTAAAAAGTGTGTAAGGGAAGGAATCGTAAAGGCTGGTGTGATGTCTTGGTACCTGAAACGACTCAGAATTATGCTAATTAATACCCTGAAAGGAAAATGTTGATTAGTAGACACGGTTAGGTACACTAGATGGAGTCTTACGAGAAAATAAACATCAATACACGGTTAGGTACACTTTCTGCTCCATAAAAAAGTAATAAACATAATTTTTTTATGACATCACAACACAGGGACGTTACAACATATATGAAAAGGGTAGGTGTGAAGTAATAAGCGCTAAGAGGAGTAAGTTGGGTGAGGTTACTATTGTCAGCGCGAGGCAGGCGTAACTTAGTGGGGCTATTGTAATCATAATCAGGAAGTTCTGCTATTATTTCATTTGGTATGTTATATAGACCATTATAAAAATTTTGAGATGCTTTTACAAGATTGTTTGAAAGTTAACATGCTAAGTCGCGTCTTATTACTTCGTTGAATAAGTATCGATTAAATGCAATAACTTTCATTCGTTGATATCTTTTATACTTTCTCCATAGGTACCATATGCAGTGGTGGACGTACAAGAGAGCAGTACCTCCAGGATGGAACAGGTACCGGACTGTACTTCCAGAACGGAACAGACCCCATCCGAAATAGCGTGGAAGTACCCCTGTACGAGAAGGATATGGCTGGTACTCAGTGGGTTAAAGGAGGTTGCGTTAGAAGCATGGGTAATAGTTTTAGCCAATAATTTAGAAATCCGTACATGTGTATAACGATAAACTTAAATGTAATGACATTTTCATTGGCCCTGCAATATTCTTCATTTACTTAGTGTAAAATTCCTGTAGAAGTAAATAATTATGATAAAGGTACAGATGCATTATAGCCGCCGGGTTTTTTTCTCGCCAAACTTGGCGATTTTGTGTGGCAAACTTGGCGATTTTTGGATAAATATCCAAATTCAATTGTCATGATATCAATATCAATTGCCATGATAAATATTTATGTTTGAAATTATTTATATCCTTCCATCCTCCCTTCCTTGGTGGCTCAACAGCCCTGTGTAGGTCTGGCCTTCTCCAGAAATTTTCTCCAGACATCTATCTTTACATTTGGTAACTAATTTCCAGTTCTTACACTACTAAAATTAATCTGAAGATTTAAAGAAAGAACCATTTTCTTAAGAAAATCTTCAAAAATCTGAAGATTTTTTTTTTTTTTTTTTTTTTTTTTTTGAGATTCAATTTTCTCTTCGAAAAAATTAGATCTCAAAAAAAGATTATCTTCAAAGATCTTCAAGATCATCTTCGAAATTTTTTTTTAGATATTTTGAATTTGTTAAGGTGGAGGAAATGTAACTTAAGACATTCTTAAGAAATTGTTAACCCCTTCCAGGTTCATTTTATTTCGGGATTATGGGTCAAAAAATGTCAATTTTTTATGCTTATTTTTATACATACATAACTTTTTAAACATAATAGCATCATTCGCATACAAAATTTCTAAATATTAATGTAAAAAGCTCAATTTAAATAAATGTGTAATTTACATGTATAGTTGGCTTTCTGCATGACAGAAATCATTAGACTTTGGAGTAAATTCACACTAAGTATAAATATAAAGCTTAGAATACCTAGCTTTTATCTTGAATTAAATTTTATTTATATCCTTTGCATTTACACAAATGATTATGAAATTATTAATCAAAATTTGGTCGTGTAGGAGAAAATCGAAAACACGGTACTGCACAGAGCCGAACATCGCAATCTGGACAGTTAAACCTTGTTTCTCCCTGCTGTTTCTCTTTGAGCAGTAAATAATCTAGTAGCTAGAAAAGTAAACAAAAACATTCGAAACCATAAAAAAAAACATGTGAGATAATTCGGGAAAGACTGATTGCACAGTGTAAAATTTCACAGTGCCCGAGCTACATTCTGGATGAGCCAGGATGGAACATTTCGCCTGCCCCAGTTCAGCTCGGGAAAAACCGGGAAGGGGTTAAAAAAAATTTGCAAAATAACTTCATCTTTAAAATATCTTAAGAATTTTTTCAGAGATACAAATAATTTTTTTGAGATATTCTTCAGAAAACTATCAGTCAGAACTTAAAAAGTGGTTTTAAGGTGTTAAAGGGTAGAACTTAGAATGTTTCCTTCCAAAATGCTGTGATATCATCAACAATTATGCAATTATTGATTTCAGATTCTAATCTTAAGATTTTCTATAGATTACCTTCATAAGATTTCCTTCATTTTACATTCTCAAGAAAATCTTAAGATTGTAGGCTTAAGATGTGGGCCAAATAACTTAAGATATACTTAAGATTTCTTTGAGAAAATCCTGAGATTATTTCTAGTAGGGATAATCCTAAGAATTTTTAAGTCATTCTCAACAGAGTGGATCCATCTTAATGAGGGTCTACATTGATGTCTTTTATTCATTACCTTTGTTAAAAACCACATGATCTATCTTCCTGCATTCTTGCCAGATTGCCAGCCCATTTAATTTGCTGAATTTTGATGAATATTACAATCTCAGATTCTTTAAAATTCATGTAAAGCCCTTGTAGCATCACGCTACTGGAAAACTATTTTTATTTGTATTTGTTTGTGTATTACGGCTCGCTCTGACGTCAGTCGAACGTGTTCTTGCTATCTGGGGGGTCCCCATGCCTCCACTCGCTCCTCCCTAACCTCTCCTCTAGAAAAGACAGAGAGAGGGGTGTGGGGAATTTCGAGTGACGTCATGAGGCCCAAGCGTCGTTTGGTGGGGGAAAAGACGCTGAGAGTGGTTGTCCGGCGGGCTAGGATGAATGATCCGTGGCGAGAATGTAAATGGTGTAAATATGTGTATATACCAGAATAAATTCTTCTCCACCTCGCTTGTGTTCGATGTGTCATCCTCATGAGGCCTTTGAAGA
>CM063499.1:20013054-20025554 GCA_032207245.1 Pardosa pseudoannulata
TGAGGGAGGGTGGGCGGGATCTCATCCAGCAAAAAACTCTTTGACTTAAACTGTATTTTGAGTGGAGGTTGAAGAGGAGTTGTAAAATTGAAAAATTTTTTCTAATCTCTTATCTAGCTTTTAATATCATTATTTCAAGTCCTATTTTCACCGATTAAGAGCAAGCGATTAAATTTATCAATTTCTGACATAATAAATAGGTAAAAATAACATTTTTCTCCTAGCATTATGACGTCATCCCTTTAATCATCTCATTTAATCTATTCTTATTTTAAATTATTTAAATACCGTCTACATTATTTTCATATATTTTATCACTGAACTTAGATATTACGTAAATAATTTTCTTTTATATTTGGCTTAAATAATAAATTAGGTACATATGTGATAATTTTAAATTTAATCATCGGTTATTTTTGTTGCAATGAAATTTGATCACCGGTAGTAACAACAAATTCTACCTCCAGGGTGTAGTGGAAATGATAGATTCGTTCCTTTACTTCCATTAATTCCTTCCTTCCTCAGTGGTATGACAGCCCAGGATGGGCCTTAGCCTTCTCTAGAATTCCATACCAGGCAGTCCTATCTTTGGCCCTGGATTTCCAATTTGAAATTTTCAAGGATCTTATGTCTTTCTCAATGCAATCTAACCATCTAAGTTTTGGTCGTCCTCTCATTCGGGTTCCTATTGGTTTGGCCGTAAAAACTTCTTTTGTGGATCTATTGTCATTAAGTCGAACTAGGTGTCCGGCCCATTTTAATCTTTGTAAACTAATAAAATTAATTATATCTGGGTTTTTATATGTTCTGTATAATTCAATATTTGTTCCTCTTCTCCATATACCATTTACATTAATTCCCCAAAAAATACTTCTCAATATTTTTCTCTCAAAAACACCTCCATTAATTACTGGCCGAACGATGGCTGAATGGTTAGGGCACTGACCTTCGGAACCGGAGTTCGTGGGTTCGAGTCCCACTGAGGCATGGATGTTCGTAGCCGTTCGGAATCGGCTTTAAACAGTAGGTCCCGGTCTCATTAGCCCTCGTGTAGCAAAAAGTAGACCGTAGTGCTCCCAACCAACCAACCAACCATTAATTACTGTGCCAAAAAAGAACTTAATGATCATTTCGACATAGCTAAGAAAACTTTGAATTACCTTTCTAAATGAATTCAACGTGATTCTAAGCGGCATTCACAGTATCGGAAGACTTTAGAATAGTAAGAAGATAACAAATTATTGAGCTTGTACCAGATAATTCTCAGCCAAAAAAACAAACCATTTTTTTTTATCTGGCTCATAGGGTACTTTACAGTTCTGTAAAATTAAAAATTTTATTTATCATATGATGGGTTATATGCTAGTAAATTAATATATTTTCGCAAGCGATATAAGGAAATCCGTAAAAAACTTTTCAGATACATTTTCGTGTAACTACGATGCAATACGATGCTCTCTAGTAAGTAGAAATTTTTGGATTAAAAATTAGATTATTTTTTGTCTGATAATATTGGTTATAATGTAATAGTATATTTCTGTGATATTTTAAAAATTATTATTTCTTATCATAAAAATGTTAAGGTGCGATATAACATCTAAATACAACTAAAATAAATATAAATAAAATACTTCATCTAACTTTTTATGGGGGGGGTTCAGTTCAGAAATGTATAGAAATGTATAAGATAATTTGAAAATGAAATATTGTCTATTTGAAATTTTATATGGGATTTTAGATACTTTAGTTGTTTTGTTTAAGCAGTAGATTGTTTTAGATTGTTTTGTTTGAGCAGTAAACGTACTCACAATCATTTAGTATGTGCATTGTGTTATGGAATGCGTGCGTTTGCCTAGGATTTATGGTGTAATGTAGTCACCAAACTATGGCCAGTTGTTCACCACTTCCTGATGGTGACCTTGAACGATGGTTCACGGGTTGCATCCACACGCTGGGCCTCTAAATGAGCTGAGCGCATTGATTCGTCCATAGGGTATACTGCGCACTTTAGTTACGCATCTGACTGCCTTTGATCTTTGGAGAAAAACCTCCTCCGAAGTCATCGTCCGCCAAATCTATTTTATCATCTGCCGTTATCGGCCACTATAAGCCAAAGCCCCTCCAGACGGTGGTGATGGCTTGCAGTGGACCATAGTGTGGAGGGGCCTTAAAAATTTGGCATCCAACCAACGTCCAAATTAGTATCCTACTATTTTGGATTTCAAAAATTGTCAAGTGCTACTATCTTCAATATTCAAAAGTTTGCAGGTCTGGTTTATGCTCACGCATGTGGGATTCACTTAGTTTACTTTATGGCTTGTTTACTTTATATTCTGGAGTTACGAATATTTTAAACACTTTTGTTTCTTTATTCCGTTGTATTTAACTTACACATTTCGTTATTAAGTATAATTGTATTTCATGTTAAAACGTTCAGCTCGGTGGAATCAAAAAATAATTTCAACAAAGTTCTTCAAGTTAACGTTCAAATTAAAATGTTTTTGAACTCGATGTTTAATTTTCAGTATAATTTGTGTTGATGATAACATTTTACTATGAGTGTTCACAGTTTGGTATCAGTTAATTAAATCATACAGTCCCTGTTTAAAATGTGCAAAGGCCAATTTCCATGATGCGATACAGCATTTTTTATCTTTTACAGGTGTGCACTACTGGTACAACATGCACGAGAATATGTCTTGTAGTGATATGTTCCCATTCACAGCCATCTACAACAGAGGCAAATTGACCAACTTCGCCTTCATCTCTCCCGGTCATTTCGAATTCTCCAGACGATTCGAACACCCGCCTGCATCCACCATTTCGGTAAGAACATGTTCTGATTTGTACCGGAAGACGATTGAATTGAAAAAGTGTTGGGCTTCAAGAGTGTTCGGAATTGGAGTATGTGGATCAATAGCGAAACAAGAATTTCTGTCTGGAACGAATTAGTATCCAAAATGCACTTTTAAGCCCTGTTCATACAGTGATCTCTCTTTTTTTCGTAGTTAATAGAGACCAGAACCTTCCGCGAAAGCTGAAAAATCGCGAAGTAGGATTTGCCCCTAGGAATCTTCGTGTATGAGGGTACACGAATGTTTTAACCCTTTAAAGGTCACCAAAATAAATTCATGTTAATTTAATGTAATTTGTTTATAAATGTTGTCTATAAGCCTTGTATATGTAAAATATATAAATTTTCTTTACATTCCTTAGAAGGGTTTGCCTTAGCGGATACCAAATTAGGGTTTGAGAAGTGGTTTAACTGACTAACCCCTACCCTTGTACAGCTTGAACATTATGCCTTTTTAAAAGTTTAACTATACTGGAAGAACAATAAATGAGAATCTTTAAACTGGTATAATAAATAAATAGCTTAACAACTAAAAAGTGTTGTTTGTGCAGATACTTTTATTTGAGGTCATAAGTAAGATAAATTGAATCTGACTTCTCAAGTACAGAAAGTTTAAATACATATATTTCAATAGAAAAATAAATAAATAAGTTAAACATAGAACTATAATCTGTTATATATTTAAAATATCAAAAATATAATAGGTATAAAATGTTTAATATGTATATATAAAATGTATAATGTGTATATAAATATATATATATATATATATATATATATATATATATATATGTATATATATATATGTATATATATATATATATGTATATATATATATATATATATATATATATATATATATATATATATATATATATATATATATATATATATATATATATATATATATATATATAAAATCGAAAACACAACCATGTCTCCAAAAAGTTTTTTTTTTAATTGCAAAAGCTCTTGATTCTATATCATTGGTTTCCATATATCACAGATGTATGAGATTGGAGCAGTAATTAATTATAAAAAGATAAATTAAAGTAATCCAAAAAGTAAAGTTAAAAAAAATATGTTTAATAGGTGGTTTTGCTACGAAAACAAGTTAAAGGGTTAAATATGTAAACGGTATTTATACTTTACACATTCAAGACAAAAATTACAACAGTATACGTATTTACTTAAATGTGTCAGTGCTAATTAATAAGGTTAATTACAAAAACCTTATAGAGTAATTAACATTAATAAACATTGCTCTCTGAGAGATGCGAAGAGTCTTGTGTTGGCGACGGAGAGGAGAGGCTCTCACTTGACTCGTAGAAGCTTCAAGCTCCCTCGGAGACTCTTCTGCTGGAGGCTCTGACGGTAGAGCGGAGGCTTTACCTTGGAGAGAAATTTAGTGATGGGTACCTGTTGTCTTTGTTTTTTCTTTTTCTTCAAAATCCCCCTGTACAAGGAATATTTCTACTATTACCTCAAAATTCCTCTGTAACCCCGTGAACGCGATTGCTGAACTCGACAGCTCCAACCATCTTGTCGTCAATGTCTTATGCAGATTTTCGCACCGCTCTTGCCATATTACACAACTGTTGCAGATTATTCAGGGTAACGACACGCTTTTCAGTTTCCTCTTCGTATTCCTCTTCGTTTCCTTCCTCACTTGCAAACTTTGTCATCTCAAGGCACTGGAAACAAATCACACGCCTTTATGAGAGCCCGTGGTATGTACTGAGTCAATTAATCTCTTTGTTTGACATGCAAGGATCCTTCTTTCTCGGGAATCAACATAAAACAACGCTCCTTTTTACAATGTGAGTGTCAACATGGTTGTATTTTTTCATTTTTATTTTTTGATGAATATTTTGGAAAACCTCTCGAAGCACTGAAGCTGCAAAAGATGAAGCGCAAAGTCGCGAGGGAACACTGTATGTACCAGTAAAGTTATTTTCATTTTACCGGGTAAAAGGAATTTTGATTGGATGTTCAGAAAAGCCCTTTTCCATGACGAATGATTTCAACCTTCGTTTTCACCTGGATACTTACGGAAGATCAATATCCTATCATTCTGTGTATTGTGCTCTCGTTTACTTGACACAAAAAGGCGACATCTACGTTACTTTTTACTATTTTTAATGAATCACACGAAAATTCATTAAATTATAATGAAAATTTTAAAAGAGTAATTAGCATAATGAAGGAATTAATTTGATCCATCAAGCCTGTCATTATCAGATGAATTTGTGAAAATTTTTAAATGGCCGTTTTAGTACTGTACATTTTGCCGCACCAGAGTCAGCAGTTTTAAAATTTAGTCCCAGCAAACGCAAAGGATTATGGGAAAGGAGGTTAAATTCTACCATTACCCTAGTAGAAAGGTGGATTTTTACTACACCTCAATTTTTTCCCTAGCTAGGGATCAGTCTTGAAAGGGGAGTACGATTTACGGATTTACCCTGCATTTGCGCTGCTTTTTGGCACATGTAAATGGGGCTGCAAAGCGGGCTTCTGTGAACAAACAAGTCTTTTACAATTCCGATCATCGTCGTCGGAAGAGAAAAATCGTACCTCTCTGAAATCTGACGAGTGGATCGGGACAGCTAATTTTGGGTGTTTACACTTCCGGTAGAAAATTGCTTGGCTCACTGGCGCCATCTATTCACTAATATATTAACTAAAACTACTCAATTAATTGGACAGTTATTTTATTACATTATTTACATTTTTGACAATATTTTTAGTCAATTTTCTCCTTTTTATTTGAGTTTTAATTAATTTTTTACTTTTATTTTTGCTAGTTTTTGTCGTTTTAAATTTATAAATAAAGTTTCTGCTAAGAAATGAGCTTGAGAAGTGCTAGTATTTCTAATATTTTATTGTAATAAATTTATTAACTTTAATATTTATTATTATTTTTATAATTTAATATTTCATTTTATTTCTAATATTTTTTTTTACATTTTTAACAAATTTAAAATTGATTTTTATTTTTAACTGTCAATTTTTTTAATCTTTTTTTATTATTTTAAAATAAATTTTTGCTATTATAAACTTTATACCTCAAGCTGTCTATAATGGGCAGTAAACAGCCTGATTTTTGAAGATAAAAACATTGTTCTGGAAAAATGTTATAATAATATAAAAATTCAGAAACTTACATTTTTCTATCAAAGAATATTCATAAGTTGAAATTTTACTATTCCTCTAAAAAGTATACAACAATATTGAATAATTATTTCACTTAATAAAGAGTAAAAGAGAATTTTTCTTGGATATTCTTTGGTAGAAAAATATAAGCTTCTAAAGTACTATATTGAAGTATATTTCAAGGAGTCATTTTTTCATGCTTAAATCAGGCTATTTACTGTCCATTACAATAAACTGAGAACAAACATTGTCTGAATAATACAATGGGATTGCATATTTTTATCAGTTATTGTTGATGATTTTAAAAAGTAAAAGAAAATACATATAGAAACAAATAAATCTTATTTATTTGAGCTTATTTATCCACATTTGTTTCACCTTCTATGCTTAACACGTTGTATTAAGAATCCTCGACACGTGCTCACGATTACTTAAATAGGTTTTTAGATAATAGATGGCGCCAGTGAGCCAAGCAATTTCCTACCGGAAGTGTAAGCACCCAAAATTGGCTATCCCGATCCACTCGTGAAATCTGTGCTTATACAGGGAAATGAATCGTGCACCTGGGGATTTCGAACCAGTTCTCACAGGATTCTAGCTCGGTCCGTTAATCACTATGTTATTTACAGCCTTGATAAAGTGATATTAGATAAAAATAAAACCCCATTGAGCTATGAAGATTTTATGTCTAGCAAAAAGTCAAATTTTGCACCAATATTTTAATAAGCTATTTTTGGTCCAAAAGTTTGATATAAGGATAACCGTCTCAGAACATGCGATTTATCTATCATTAATTTCTATATTGTAACGTATCCAGTCCCTGTTTTAGGTCACACAAGGAAGAATCAGGTGTATCTTGATTAATGAATTTATTTACACTGCTGCTATATACATCATTTCACAACTACACACACACACAAAAAAAAAAAAAAAATTCCGATCACAGGTAAGTGATTAGTACACGTAGGCCTGAGTAGAGACGGGTGCCTAAACTAAATTCAGTCTCTGCCGAAATATGGGTGATTAGATGGAAAAAACCAGGGCTTCGAACCGGAACTGAACCGAAAACCAAAAACCGGAAAAAACCGTTATTTTGGTCGGAACGAAAACCGGAACTGAACCGAAAAAAATATCGGTTTATTTCGGTTCGATATATCTTTCAGTCATTTTGTTACTGTTACCAACTTAACAATATTTTCTAATTTAACGTCAACTTTATAATTACATATCCGCACTTGTATAAGATTGCAATGGTGGTTTTGGCAGCTCCAGCTACACAAGTTAGAGTTGAAATTCATTCCTAGACAACAGAAGCAATCTCAGTGAAGATATATTAATAATTAGAGGCAATTTTCATATGTTAAATAAATAGTATATTTTTTACATAATTATTGCAAGGCCAAGTGCACAATGTGAGAGTCAAACGACGAATGTGGGTAATCATGAACCTAGTTGTCAAATGCGATTTTGATAATGGATAACAATGCCAATGCTCGCCGCTCTTATCGTACCTGCTGTTTGTATCAATTCACATAGTGCACCAATTAAAAAAAGAATAAAATCTTCTAAATTTTGATAGAATTACATTTTTTGTTTATGATAGAATTATATTTTTAGTACAAATAAGAATATACATAAAATGAAATTATTCATTTGGAACTGAAACGAAAACAGTTTTTTTGGCGGAGCAAAAACCGGAACTGAACCGAAAACCGTTATTTTTGGTGGATCGAAAACCGGAACTGAACCGATATTAATTTTTTAGTTGAACCGGAACGAAAACCGGAACAAAAAAAATTACGGTTCGAAGCCCTGGAAAAAACAATTCGGTAGCTCTCGCGAAAGTTCACTGAAGTACTGGTAGAACATCTAAGTACAGTTAGAGTTCCGAAGGAAATACAAACAATCCTGAAGAGGATTATATTAGAAAAGGAAACCCAATGCACAGGGTATCGTTTCAATCTCAGCAAGAGATATATCCCAAGATGGGATTTCACTAAATAAAACTCTCCGATGGAGAGACTGGTCGAGGCGACCTCCGAGTTAGCCGATGCGGGCTACTCCTTAAAGAAAAGATCCCAAGGTGGGATTATAGCAAAAAACTCTCCGGTAGAGAGACTGGTCAAGGCGACCTCTGAATTAGCTGGTTGCTAGCTAATTAACTTCTCTAAAAAACAAATCTTCGCTCGTCTCTTTCTAGGGGAGGGGCCTCTAAGAGAGGGACCTCACCCAGAATTTCATTATTGGATCACTTAGCGATGACCTCACCTTCGAACAACTGGATTGGTCAGGGCTAAACAATCATCGGCCGCAAACTCAAGGGTCACTGGAATTCTTAGCGGCTACATCTGAATCGCGGCTAATCCTTTGTCGTTCCAATGGTCATATTTTTTTCTGTCACTGAAGGTTCCGGGTTGTCTGGCATATTGTTCCTCAACTATAGGGAACAACAGTGTAGACATCTTGGTACAGGGGAAAACAATCCTTTTGTATCCACACAAGCGAAGTCCCCCTCTTAAAGCAAAGTTCTTTGATGTCGACACACCGCTAAATCACACCGTTACAATATGCATATAATAAATCCTCCTGCTTTCCATGTACAGTTTGTTTATGAAATAAAATAACTAAGATAAAGTATGTATTTAAATAGCTTCTTTTTTATCTATATTTTGCAGCAGCAGAGTCGGCAAATTTAAAATCTAGCGCCAGCAAAAGCTAAGGATTATAGGAAAGGAGGTTAAACTCTACCATTACCCTGGTAGAAAAAGTGGAATTCACAGATTTACCCTGAATTTGTCATGGTTTTTGGTACTTGTAAACGGGGCTGTGCAAACTCTTGAGCTTTTTGATTATATGTCTTAGGTACAATAATCATATGTTAAGGTTATTGTACATAAAGATAGAAGACAGAAATTGATACTTCCTTGAACCCTCGTTCGTTTCTAAGCAACTCTTTAAGGGTCTTACTCTGAAAGCTGCGAGTCTGCTCGCACTTTCGTTGTGACGTCACTTTGACGTCAGCTTGATCATTTTCTAGCATAATGTCCGCAAGCTGACTTCAAAGTGATGTCACAACGAAGGTTCTAACCGTACCGCAACGTCCAGAGTAAGGGTATAAGTAATTGTTTAAGTTCTAACTTAAGTTTGTAAGTAATTGTAAGCTGTTGGTTCACTTACATATAGTTGCCGTTTCAGAATCTCGTGGATAAATATCGCCTGACAATGCGACATACGTACCTTTGCAGTAATTACTTTTGACTTTGAAATCTATGCTTTAAATTGGTGCTCACTAAAATACATTAACACGTTGATGTCAAACGCATTTTCGATGGTTTGCTCAAGGCACGGACGTGAACTTTTCATTATGCTATGCATATTATCCCCTTTATAGTAATATGCTAAGTTATCTATCTGTCCTCGAATTTATGAAGCGGTTGTACCTGGAATGGATATAGTCATCTATATTGGATTCTTGATGAGTTAGGGTTAGCAACGTTCGAAATTCAGCCCTTCCCTCTATTCTAGCGTTTAGTGCCATTATTTCAAGCCCTGTTTTCTCCGGTTAAGAGCAGGCGAATAAATTTATCAGTTTGTCACATAATAAATAACTAAAAATGACAATTTTTTCTAGCATTGTGACGTCATTCCTTTAACCAGCTCATTTAATCATTTCTTATTTTAAATTATTTAAATATCGTCTGCATTATTTTCATAAGTTTTATCACTGAACTTAGATATTACATAAATAATTTTCTTTTATATTTGGCTTAAATAATAGGTACATATGAGATAATTTTAAATTTAATCATCGATTATTTTTTGTTACAATGAAGATTTTATCACGGGTATTAACAACAAATTCTATCTACCTCCAGAGTGTAGTGGAAATGATAGCTTCATTCATTTACTTCCATTAATTACTGTAGCAAAATAATTGGGAAGAACTTAACAATAATTTCGAAGTAGCTAAAAAAAGTTTGAATTATCTTTCTAAATGCATTAAACGTATTTCCAAACTGCATTCACAGTATCGGGAGACTTTAAAGGAGTATGAAGATAAACAATTATTCAGCTTGTACCAGGTACTTTTCAGTCAAAAAAAAAACTTTTTACCTGCCTAATAGGGTACTTTAAAATTCTGAAAAATTAAAAATTTTCCTGATCCCGTCATATGACGGGCTATATGCTAGTGCTGAAATATTACTTGCTGCAGATAAATTGAATTATAAAATCATGCTTGAAGCAGTTTCGTGGTTGGGGGTCACCGGTGACCCCCGTGGCAGTCGACGTGTTATGTATTCTTACTTTATGTATTCTTTGTGTATTCTTATTATTTGCTGCGGCAACATAGCAACTGCGCAAAACAGTAGCATTTCCGGCATTTTTTGCCTAAAATTTCCGTGGCTCTAACCAACTTAAGTATTTTGAAGAAAACAGTAATATTTTTTGCTTAAAATTTCCGTGGCTCTATCCAACTTAAGTATTTTGAAGAAAACAGTAATATTTTTTGCTTAAAATTTCCGTGGCTCTAACCAACTTAAGTATTTTGAAGAAAACAGTAATATTTTTTGCTTAAAATTTCCGTGGCTCTAACCAACTTAAGTATTTTGAAGAAAACAGTAATATTTTTTGCTTAAAATTTCCGTGGCTCTAACCAACTTAAGTATTTTGAAGAAAACAGTAGCATTTTTTGCTTAAAATTTCCGTGGCTCTAACCAACTTAAGTATTTTGAAGAAAACAGTAATATTTTTTGCTTAAAATTTCCGTGGCTCTAACCAACTTAAGTATTTTGAAGAAAACAGTAATATTTTTTGCTTAAAATTTCCGTGGCTCTAACCAACTTAAGTATTTTGAAGAAAACAGTTGCATTTTTTGCTTAAAATTTCCGTGGCTCTAACTGACTTAAGTATTTTGAAGAAAACAGTAATATTTTTTGCTTAAAATTTCCGTGGCTCTAACCGACTTATGTATTTTGAAGAAAACAGTAGCATTTTTTGCTTAAAATTTCTGTGGCTCTAACCAACTTAAGTATTTTGAAGAAAACAGTAGCATTTCCGGCATTTTTTGTTTAAAATTTCCGTGGCTCTAGTTATAAGGATTTTAGTTTTGTTCCAGCTTCTCAATAAAATAACTTTAGTTGCTCCATAAAATCTTCCTTCAGAAATTTGTTTTTATTCCGTAAATATTTATTTATTCCTCTCTTTTATATTGCAGATGTTCCTACCAACCCCAGTGCCGAGATGTGTGTACAGAGAATTCGAAACAGCCGGTGGTTTTAGCAGCATGCACGTGTATTTCACAGTGAGACCCTGGAATATGCTCTGCTGATCTCCCATAAGCTCATGAACAATGGCTGTGTACCAAAAATAAGAAGGTAAAGCGGGAGATGTTCGGAACCTGAACGCTGATTGCCAGTATCTGTTTCATGATTTCGGTTTCAGCTGATTAACTTCAGTAGGGTTTATGTTTGTATTTTATCGATAAATGTAGAAATAAATGTTAGTTTTTTTTAATGTAGTTTTTACTTATTCCCGTGACTAACAGATTAAGGGCCTGTCTCACCAAAGTCGTTTAATTGCTAACCGCGGTTAACCCTTGGCACCAACCAATGGTGAGACACAATTCTTCGTTTAAACAGAGATTAATCTCAGTTAAACGATTTTGGTGAGACCGGACTTTAGTCTATGAACAAGACGCTATCCGGCTAAGAGCGCTTACCGACACGACAGCGATAAATCTTAAGGCCCCTCCACGCTATGGCCCACTGCAAGCCATGACTACCGCCTGGAGGGGGTTTGACTTGCCGTGGTCGATGGCTGCAGACGATAAAATAGCCTTGGCGGACGATGGCTTCGGAAGCGATTTTCCTCCAAAAATCAAAGGCAGCCAGATGCGCAACGAAAGTGGCGCAGTAGACCCTATGGACGAATCCACTATCTCGGATCATTTAATGGTCCAGCGTGTGGATACAACCCGTGAACTATCGTCCAAGGTCACCATCAGGAAGTGGTGAACAATTGGTTATAGTGTGGAGGCTATATTAGACGACTGTCGTTCTCCGACATCGGAGCACGTAAAATGTACTAAGATGAGCTACTCGCTTTCCCACCAACCGATTCAATGACGATTTTGTCGTTTTCGAACGGTGGATGTCGTTTATCGGGCAGTTTTGTAGTTCCGCAAGCGCTATTCCTTTTGAATCGGTCCGACATTTTGAGAGCTATCGCTACTCACATTGTTTGCTTTGATAAATTATATTTTTGTTATACAGTTGTTACATGACTTTATTTTTAAATTCATTATTAATATAATATTTAAGTACGTAAATTTCTTACACATTAAATTGACTCTTTCTGCTCAGATTTTAATGTTATGTTATTCTTACTTGCTTGATCATAAAATGCAATTTTATCGTAGATTTCCTATTATTGTTTCAATTTTACATCTGTTATATTAAGTTCTCATCTGCAATAATTAATAAGTTCATTTATC
>CM063499.1:20028054-20085098 GCA_032207245.1 Pardosa pseudoannulata
CCAAAAAGAACGAGGAGACCAAAGGTGACCTTTCGTCGTGGACTCATGATTAGCTTCGAATAGGACCAGGTGGTCTAAGCACTGTAATTGAAAACTGTTCGTTGCCGGCTCCGCACCGTCTGGCCATTGTGAACCTGCTGAATGGAACGACTTTGTGGAGGAATGTAAATGATTAAAATGCACCTTGCCGCCCATTAGCGGTTACAAAAAGAGACCATTAGGTTGATTAAGTCGCTGGAGATACCTTCCACATCTGGGAACAGTACAGCTGATCCAAGCTGGGAGTGACCACAAGATTACGTCACCCTGGTTCGAGAAGTTTCTCGAAGGACCGAGAAAAGAAGCGAGTGCGGGATATAAAAGAAGGGACAGGAGTAGAATGGAGGCTTTTTGTTCTTCTCTCGGGGCTTCTACCTGCTAGAGCCTGGTCGCTCGAGAACCGCTCTTATCTCCGTGTCTGGAGTTTGTTTTTTAGAGACCGCCAGCGTCTCTGTTGCTAGATAGTCGCCCTGCGACTCGGGAATTTCTTTCCCGTTACCTGCTGATTGTTAGTTAACTTCTTGCATAGAAGTAGACAGCCGAGAGTGACTTTGCACTCTAATTTTGGATCGACTTGCATTCTGTGTTTCTTCACGAATCCCAGCGTGATACGCACTCGGAACCTCCGAACTTGCTGTGAAAGCCAACCGTGCTAATCGGCAGACGGAGTGATCGTGTCAGCATTAGTCCCGGCACTAATGAGTTTCCAACTCTTGTGATTGGAAGCCCTAGCCATACTGTTCCGGAATCCCACGCATCCTTGTGTGTGCATATTATCTCTGTGCGAGATCCCTGAATGTTATCATCTACTGAATTTGTACATAGCTGTACATAGTTTATTCTATTGAATAAAATATTTAGTCAAGAATACCTAAAATTCTAGCCTGTTTCATTGAAGGCCTCGCCTACTTTATTTCCAGTACGTTACAATATATATACACACAAACATATACATATATATATATATATATATATATATATACATACATATATATATATATATATATATATATATATATATATATATATATATATATATATATATATATATATATATATATATATATATATATATATATATATATATATATATATATATATATTATGTGGACTGGCACGTGTAAACTGGGGCTTTATAGCTGAATTTTTTTCTCTAGCTAGTGTAACGTATCCGGTCCCTGTTTTAGGTGACACAATGAAGAAGCGGGTGTTTCTCGATTAAATGGTTTATTTACACCGCACAGCTATATACACATTTCTATATGCACATAATACAATTTGAGTTCACAAATGTGAGATACAATAGACGTAGGCCTGAATAGAAACGTACACATAAGGTCCCTGCCGAATGATTCAGTAACCTACGGAAGATAACAATTCGGTAGCTTCGAATAAATGTTCTCGGTAGTAATTATGTAGACAGTACACTCAATTAGACGAGAGTTTTTGAAGTAACAATTGGTACCTTCGAAGACGATAAAACAAAGTCAGAATTTCTAAGTGGAATACATAATCAGTCATGAAGAAGATCGAATTAAAAGAAAACCTAAGGCACTGGATATCGTTATCAAAGTGGGATTTTCGCTAAGAGAAACTCTCCGATGGAGAGACTGGTCAAGACGTCCTCTGAGTTAGCTGACTGCAAGCTATCTTCCAAAGAAGTGATCCCAAGGTGGGAGGGATTATCGCTATGCAAACTCTCCGATAGAGAGACTGGTCCAGGCGACCTCCGAATTAGCTGGCTGGTAACTAACTAACTACTTTTTTAAAAAATACCGTCTCGTCTCTGTTTTATTGGAGGGGCCTCTAAGAGAGGGGGGCCTTGTAATAAAGATTTTTCATATCCCTTCATTACATATTTTCCTTGTGGGGTATATATATTTTAACCTACATTTTGCTCCTTTTTTTCGCATATGGTACAGATGCATTATAGCCGCCGTGTTTTTTTCTCGCCAAACTTGGCGATTTTGGGGGCGATGACTAGGTTGCTGTATATGCCCTAACTTTGATAGGGGAATATGGAAGCTTCGATATGTTCTTGCATCCTATTGGTGCACGTGATTTTTGACGTCCTTACCCGGCTATCTATGCAAATTTTCTGTTCTAAATGTTCTTTTCAATCCAAACGTGGAGTAGTAGGTTGTCTCGTAGGTAGGTAAGTTATTTTTGGTATTTAGTTATGGCGGATGTTCTTATTTCTGTTTTAACTATTTGTAGTATTGTGAAAAAATTCAGGAAATTCTTCGACCTGAGGTTGGATTTGCATTTCATTCAAAAGAGCACGTTTGTGGCGATGATGGAATTCCGAATTTGAGTTTTTTTATGTATTTGGTTAGTAAAAAGGAGCTATTACGAAATTGTTAAAAAGTATCAAAATATTCTAAACCAAACAAGATGCTTTGGTTCGGAACATTTTGTTTTTGCTCTTATCATTTCCTGGCATTTAGTTAATTTAGTTATGACGGGTAAGTTATTTCGGTTTTGAAATTGTTAAAAAGTATCAAAATATTCTAAACCAAACAAGATGCTTTGGTTTGGAACATTTTGTTTTTGCTCTTATCATTTCCTGGGATTTAGTTAATTTAGTTATGACGGGTAAGTTATTTCGGTTTTGAAATTGTTAAAAAGTATCAATTATTTCGGTTTTGAAATTGTTAAAAAGTATCAAAATATTCTAAACCAAACAAGATGCTTTGGTTTGGAACATTTTATTTTTGTTCTTATCATTTCCTGGGATTTAGTTAATTTAGTTATGATGGGTGCAGTTATTTCGTTTTGAAATAGTTAAAAAGTATCAGGATATTCTAAGTTAATTGGTTTGGAACTTTTTCATTTTGTTCTTTGCACAAGGGGAGGGGTTGAGGGGGGGAACTCCCCCTCACATGTTAGATTCTTCATAATATTAGTGCTTATTAAAATGATATATATTGTGTTTATTCTGTTGACACATATCATAAATATTACTAATCTGTTATTTATTTTTTTAAAAAACGTAAAAAATTATGATTATTATGGTAATTTTATTTTAATAATACTTTAAATTGTTAATCTCTTGTTTCCTTTTAAAGTTTAGTTTTATTTATGTTGTGTTTCAAATATGCCACGTGACTGCCGCCATGTTTTTTTTTGTGATCTTTTAGAAAACACGCACCGCCGCCATGTTTTTCTACTTGGCGATTTTTTAAATCACGCGTTTTTCTGTTGGTCGCCAAAAAAAACATGGCGGACTGGACCGGCAGCTATAATGCATCTGTTCCTCGCATATTGCCCCTTGCAGGTGTAGCTCTAGCTGTTTTCTCACGACTGTAGTCTGTCTTTTCAAACAGAGCAGCCCCCGCTCCTTTGAAAGGTGCCACATTGTGGTGTGTTGCCAAGCTCTGCTCCGCATCGTTTTTGGCGAATTTTCACCACCGGAGTTGTGCCTTACTGCGATTGGGGTTTTTGTTCTCGACGTTTCATTGGTCAGAGCTGCGAGAATCCTACGTCTCCGAGAGCGCGGGGTTTTCTTGGCGCCTGGCAACCCTCTTGCTGGCTGTGTTTCGGCGCTTTTATTTTGAGCGCAGCCTAGAAGTTTTTGATAATTTTGCGAGACAGAGAGAGATTTTTTTTAAGAACTTTGAGGACGTTTTTGTTCCGGCCACCTTTTAATCCCGATACTGCGACGTTCCTGTAGTTATCTTTTCCATCTGCACATTAATCGTCGTAATATTTTTAAAAACAACGCAACAAAATGAACCTCCAATAACTACTATAGGATCAGGGCAGAAGTGGACTATATTATTTGCAATTTAGAATTATAAAAAATAGATGGCTGGAACCCAAGTCAGAGTCTTTTCTGTCTACCTTCACTCAACTTGACCTAACACTTTACTACTGATCCTGACATTCTACGTACTGCTCCCTTCCTACGCTCCAACTCTTCAGTATAGGCCTCACCCACAATTTCATCATTGGATCATCTGGTGATGATCTCACCTTCAACCAACTGGATTGGTCTGGGCTAGACAATCACCAGCCGCAAACCCGGGAATCTCCAGAATTTCGTGTCGGCTAAAATCCAACGTCGCGGGGTTCCCTTGTAGTTCTGATGATCATCTTTCTAGCTGTCAGTCTGGGCGCCTGGCTGTCTGGTTTGTTGTTTCACTACTGTAGGATACTAAAGTTTAGACATCGAGGTGCCGGGGACTCCACAGTCCATTTCTCAAAGCAAAGTCTTTGATGTAGGCACACCGTTACAATAGGAATAAGCCTTAAAAAGGGACCTGCATTTTGGTACATGTAAACGGAGCTCAAATGTTTTTTCAGGGAGAGTTGGTTCGATGCATACACGCCAGGAATGGGTATGATTATATTATCAAGCCATATAATGATTGATCGTAACTAGGTCCTTTGGCGCCAGAGCCAAAAAAACTGACATGCGCCCCTACCGCCAAATATAGTGAAAAAATATATAAACCTGTTTTTCTTCTCTATCATACATTCGGAATGAACTCACAAAATATTTTGTTGATTCTTAAAATGTTTCTAGTATAATAATTTTTAATTTTTCTCCTATTTTTACCTGAATAATACTTTTGAACACTTTGGGGGTATTATTTTGTTGATAAAGGAAATAGTTTATTTGAGGGGAATATGTTTTTATACGTTAAATTTTAACCCTTAGCGCTCCGTAGGCTCCGCTGCTGAGCCAAATGTTTTTAGCATGACTAAATTTAAGATGCTGCGTTGGCATTTGTTATCTGTAGTTAAAACGTGCTCAGTCTCTGTTACCATTAAACCATTGTTTGGCCTTTTATATGGTTAGCAACATGGAGAAAAATAATTATAATAAGAATTTAGAGTTGGGTGGTAGTGAAGATAAGAAAAATGTTGATTAAAATTCTGATACTTTAAGTAGTGGTTCCGAAATTATACTACCCAGAATGCATATGGGAGGTTGTTTCCAAATATATCACACCATGGTGAATATAACCCCTTCCGGTATGATTTAATAATGAAAAACTGTGCATGAAATAACCATTTAATTTTTATTTAAAAAACTTGTTTCATTTTACAATTCTTACATATTCTTAATTAAAGTCCACTTTTTACATAGTGTTAAATAATATCAGAAACAGTAAAATTAAGAAAATATCAAAGCAAAACATTAATAAGGTATACAGATAATAGTCTTCAAGCTAGTGGTACTTTTCAAAACAAAGTGCAAAGGAATTCTTATTTGTTTACACCGCCAAGCAGTCTCACTTTTAATTTGATTCTTGTAACACACACGGCATTTCTTAGTAGGTTTTCTTTTATTCTGACTCATTAATTTGGCAATGACTTGTACCAAGAAATTCTAAGTAAACAATATGCAATAGTGACTTGTGATTTTCACAAGTGATAAAAGTGTTGCCACAGTACACTAGAAATTTTAAACTAAATTAATTATCATATTTAACAGTAACTTTAATCGCATGACGAGTGTAGTTCGTCCTTGTGCGGTATGGAATGAAAGACTAATGACGAGCTAGACTCGTCATTTTACCGGAAGGGATTAAATTTATCTTTCATTTGCAAGAAGGAAGTGCATATGTATCAAATAAACAAAATAAATAACATTCACAAGCTCGTGTGATTCTTCTCACTTAAAATAAGATTCCGTTTCACTAGTTCCGCTGCGAAAATGTACCGGAGTTGCCGGTAGGTAGTGGTACAAAAATGTGCGGAGAGCTAAGGGTTGATAAAATAATGACGAATTTCTAAATTTAAATTTAGATTTTATAACTTTAATAAATTCAAAATTTAAAACGAATGCCCGGATTTATAGATAAGGCATTTTGGGAGTCTTTGGTAAAGATTTTATAAGAATCTATAACAAGTTTAGTCTCTAGAAGCATTTTAAAAAATAAGAAACATTACAAAAAATAATTTCTAAACACTTTGAATATTATAGTAAAAAATTATTTTTCAACTTCTTATTTCTACTCGGATCGAATCATTCTCTTTCGGATCCCATTTTCATCCCAGTGTGGCGTCCCTATGACTGATGTGCCCGTGACAAAAGCTACCTTTGGCACGCCCTAGTTACGGTCCTGATTAAGCGAGATAGTTCAGTTTTAATATTAAAATTGGTTTTGCTTTTGGAGAGTTTTGCATCTCGGATGCTAACAATCACGATATATTTCTACTGTAAAGATCCGTTACATGACCCTAGCGAAGAGGAGTGGAAGGTGACCTTTCGCAGCGGACAATTACGGTTAGCGAAAGGTAGAAACGGGTGGTCCTAACAATATACGTTTGTGTACTAGGTCCCGTCAACAAACCCACGACTCACGCTTAAATGGACTTAATTGAAAACTGTCCGCGCGGTGGAGCCAGTGCGTCTGAGACTTGTCAGACTATTTGAGTGAAAAGACTCGGGGAAATGATTATAAATTGAGCTACACTATAGTGCCACATGTGCGCCCATTAGCGGTAGCGAAAAGGGAAATTAAGTTGTTTGGGTACGCTGATTTAAAGACGGCCTTTCGGCCACATCTAGAAACGGAACAGCTGATTCAGGCGGGAAGTGACCGCAAGATTGCATCATCCTGGTTCTGGAAGGTTCCGGAAGAATCGCGTGAAGGGAACCGGGACCCCTATAAAAGAAGAGTGGCGGAGCCAAGACGAGAGCTTTTTCTTGAGAGTGGCTTTTGGAGCTGTTGTGTGGAGCTCGAGAGGAGTCCACTTGTCTCTCCGATTTCCGGAGTTTGCTTGTTTTAGAGACCGCCAGCGTCTCTGTTTGCTAAGAAGTCGACTTTCGACTTTGGGAGCCCATTCCCGTTATCTTACTACATTTTTTTCTACTTCGTGCATACAAGTAGGTCGCTGAGAGTGATCCTTACTCTCATTTTGGATTGTCTTGCATCCCTAGTTCCTCAACGAACTCCAGCGTGATACGCACTCTGAGGGTTTGAACCTTAGTGTGAAAGCCGACTGTACTAATCGTCAACCCAGAGGTGATAGTGTCAGCGTTTCGTACCGGCACTAATTACCGAACTGTTTCAGTGATTTAGAAGATCTAGCAGACTGTAACCACGCGTCATATTTGTGTGAATGTTATCTCAGCACGAGATCCCAGAAGATTTAAAATCTACTGAACCCGTACATAGCTGTACATAATTTATTCACCTGAATAAAATATTTAGTCTAGAGTAAACAGTTTTCTAGCCTGTTTCATTGACGGCTTCGCCTACCACATCTCCAGTACGTTACACTACTAAAGTACAAAAATTCGTAATCAGTTGAGTCAGAGACAAAATAAGTGGAAATGAATCTCATTTTATAAAAAATATCTCAGTGTGGTAAATAAATATGGGTTCAAAGCCACTCATTTTATTTCCGAGCACGGTAGAGTAAACATGGTGGAAGATGAGAAATAATCCTTTATTACTTATGAAAGACGCCAAGCTTGAAAAAGTCGCTCAGAAAAAAAAAAAAAAAAAAAAAAAAAGTGGACCGTGAGAAAGAACGCTTGCTCCAGAGGCGCCATTGGGGGACTTAGATCAGAGGTGGGCAAAAGCCGCCCGCAGGACGGATCCGGTTCTTTTGCTTACTTTATCAGGCCCGTTGAAAAATCCTGCATGCAATTTTTTTAATCTCTTATATGCGATTTTGTTGAAATCAACAATATTTGTATGCGTAGTGTACATATAAATAAGGAAATATATATAAATAATAGAGAGTATATTAATTTGAACAGCTGTAACCATATCCCTACTTTAATGTATGCGACATAAATACTCTCATAAAGCGTGTGGTCGGCTTACTACATAGAATCGAACGTGCCCTCCTGTCACTCTTCGAGGGACTACAGACCGACTAAAAGAAAATTTTCACTGAAACGAGTTGAGTGTTTTCTACGGTGCTTTAAATAGAGAACATTTCAAACATTTTTTGAACTATGTTCAAAAATACCTAGTTTTATTTGGTTCAACATATATTTATGAAAGAACTTTTTCGTTAATGATTTACGCGAAAAATAAATATCGATCACAAATTACTGACGAAAATCTACACTCGGTATTAAGGACTGCTACAAGTGATTGGGATCCAAATTTTGAAGAAATGATATCAAATGAACATTCCAGATTTCACGTTTCGCATTAACTAAAACTATCCTATTTTAACGTTTGATGTTTGTCTTTCCTTTTTATAATTCTATTTACCATTATTGTACCGAGGTACTTTCCAACGGTGATCTGCACGTGCATGCACAGGATTTTCCTAGAGGAATTTAGGACTCCAATTCTTCACGTCAAGTTTACGGACCCCTGCAGAGAAGGTATAGATCACGGAATGGCAGCGTAACGGTCAAGCAAGAGTACTTCTATTGTTTTTACAAACTGATACGCCAAATTTATGACTAGACAAGGAATTAAAACACAGATATTACGATTTCATAAAATCATCTCTTTTCTTTACTGACATGTTTTTATAATTAGGACACTTACATATGGGATGATCATTGTTGGCTGAATGTACAGAAAATCAAACGACGAAGCAGACGTAGAACAAATAAAACTTAGTTTAATAAACAGCACATATTTAACACACACACACACACACACACACACACACACATATATATATATATATATATATATATATATATATATATATATATATATATATATATATATATATATATATATATTGTAACGAATTCTCGTTACATTAAATTCCTGATACAGACTTAACTAAAACTGTAAGAAAATACGGCATAACGTAGAAGAATAGCAACCGTGCCTTTTGTGAGCTTTTGAACTGAGCTCTTCTTTACCTAGTGAAAGGACGTTGTTTCGCGCAGAATGGGACGCTGAATGGAGGATTGTTGACACCCAGGACCATCTCAATCATTCTGTCGGAGAAATTCATTAGGATGCTGGCGAAGTGTTCGCAGTGTTAGTTTCAATGGCATCCCGAAGAAAGAGTTTCACACGACAGCAATCCTCTACATTGTAAGGGAAGCAACAATACTTTTCTATCTTATTCTCCAAGGGATTTTCCAGGATAAATGATCGGCGAGATTGCTCAAACTTACGGCAAACCAATTATTGGCACCTGCAAGCACTACGTGCGCTTTTCCCACCACGTCATCAACGAGCTGTCCGATCAGCTGAGATGGACATTCTTGAGATCAGACGACTATATAAAAGAGCAGAGTTCGAGGCCCAGAGAGGATTTTTTGACCGATCGAGTCTTCTGTGAACTCATCGGCCCAGAACGACGAGGGAGCGACTGAGTGTCCTCCCCACCTTTTTTTTTTCTCTTAGGAAGCTGATTCCTGCATCGATCATTTTCTTCATTGTAGATATTCCTCGTTTCACCTGCATTTAGCATAACTTCAATATTGTGTTTCTAAATAAATATCATAGTCTGTGCGTAGGCCTCTGCTATCCTTTTTCGGGCTCACTTAGAGCCCCAGTAAGCTACAATATATATATATATATATATATATATATATATATATATATATATATATATATATATCACATTCCATTAAATGACACTAGGGTCCTGACATCATTTTCATCCTTTATTCAAATTTCAGAGCACACTACTCATTAATCATCTTCAATGGCGTCGCACATTGGCACCCAACTTTTAACAAAGGCAGGCTTAGCTGCTTCGGGTAGCCACAGATCTCTCTGCTGAATGTGCACATTCCTCTCTGCTCCAGATCACTGAGCGTGACCCGTATTTATGTGGCTAACTCCTCACGACGCGTCACTCTCAGTAAAGAATCCTTAATTAAAATCTTGTAAAATTAATCCAGAATTTAAATCCTGACATATATATATATATATATATATATATATATATATATATATATATATATATATATATATATATATATATACAACTTGTAGCACAGTTCAGTAAAGAAAAAGACAAATACTGACTGACCCTAGTGATTTTTATGCTAGTGATTTACATTCCTTTATAGGTTGAACAACCATTGAGAAGAAATTTTCATATATTTTCGGCCGAAACTAAATGACGTCATACTTTTCAATAATTATCCTCGCAAAAAAATTTTTTTATATCAGTTAGAAAAACTTTTGACATATTTCTAAGATAACTATTTCTATTACTCAACCTAGAATTATCAACTAAAGGTTTCCCCTTCGAAGTATAAAATAAATCCATCTTCCCAACCAATTTTACTGGTTTTTAAGTTTATAAAACATATAACACCTTTATCAAGTGTTTGACATATTTTATCAGATACCACTAAAACAGCGATTTCAAGCAAAGAAACGAACCACTTTGATAACCTTCCCGTACATTTCCATGTTTACAACAGCCAGTAGGCAACCAATGTGCTGCCTTTCTGTTTGAAATGAAAGCTAGACTCTGCAGGCGTTGAGAAGTGCCATGCTGCATGCAACTGCCTTATTGTTTTAAAGTTTCAAAATCGATCACAATTTAAAATTACAAATAACAATCCCAACCAGTAATTAATCTATTTGCAAACTGAACGTACATTTCATTCGTCATTCATGACCGAATGGTTAGGTCGCTGATCTTTGGTACCACTGTGGTATGGATTTTCATAGGCGTTTGGAATCGGCTTTAAGCAATAGGTCTTCGTCTCATTAGCCCTCGTGTTGTAAAAGAGTAGACCGTAGCTCTCGAAACCAAGACAAGTCATTCACTATTCATTTGTTCTTTCTAAAATTCTCTAAAGAAATTTGAGAAGGCTCGAATTTATTTAACCCTATAACTTTAACCTTATCAATCCCTATATCAGGCTTTGCTCTAAGCAGACGGCATGGTGTGACATCACGGAGTGGAGGCGAATGAATTTGACCAAGTACACATATGTGCAGATATATAACATATATTTATATATTCTGGGGCTCTGGCTATAAGATTACGGCTATAAAGCTGCTTGAGGGTACCATTTTGTTTACTAATAAATAAAAGTCGGAGTCTTCTATTTCAACAACAACCGTCAATACGTTTCGGGTATCTGTACGACCAAGGTCGACATCAGGGACTTGTATTCGTACAATGTCATGAGTTGGAGCAGGAGGAAATTTTGTTTTTGAGGTTGGTAACATTTTTGCAGCATGCATTAGAAGATTATCTTTTGTAGCCCCTCTTTTAATAGAAATAAACTTCTGCTGTTTAGTCAGGGCTTGATAGAAAGCTTAGTAGGTTGAAGCTCCTTTTCGATATTTTCCTTTGGAATTGACACAAGGACTTTGGAGTATTCCTTCATGGTATGTGCCATTTTGACATATATCAGTATATGTTTTAATAATAAAGTATGATTTAAAAACGTAACAAAAATATTTTTTCAACATTCACCACCAGTGCATGGGGATTGTCTACATACATCAGTGACAGTCCGAATATATAAGAATATAATGACATATTCGATCTTTCACCGAGGTATTTGGTGTATGAGGCATTCTCCGGTGAATGTCCACATTCTCCAATTTCGGGCATTCACAGTAACATATATATATATATATATATATATATATATATATATATATATATATATATATATATATATATATATATATATATATATATATATAAGGAAAAGTAAACTATATCGGGAAATAATGTAGATATTTTGTATAAAACCCCAAAGACTATTAAGGCCCAAGAAAATTCTCAGGGGTTTTCAAATCTTAAGTGAAGGGCAAAAAACCCGCGTCCCTTTGCTTTCTCCTTTTTAACCCCTAATCTAAATTGACCCCTTGGGCTACAGTTTAAGCTCTCATGGAAGGCGTCTAACCAATTAAAGCTTTATACTACCCTAGTAGCCAATTTAGAAAATCGCGGCCACATCTTGGTGAGTCATTTTCTAAGATTGGCATTGGTCCTCATTCTCATTTCTGATTCGTCGAGAATTTCTGTTCTGGATCCCAATCTCGGGCTCTCGGGTGTCTGGCAGCTAGTCTCTCACTTATCACCTAGTGTATTTTAAGTTCTTTATTTTTATGAAAAAAGCTTTTAATGTAATTTTCTATTTATTCTTTGTGTTTTAAATTCACTAAATTAACTTAAAATCATTTTAGCCTCTCTCTATTTTATTTTTATGGTCATTACTAATAAATTCTCAGTCCAAACTCAAACATTCCTCCCCCATTTCTTATACCTATTTTTTTCATGTTATAGCCAAATCATATCATTAGTTTTGTTTGCAAAAATTTCCATGAACTGCAGAACTTGAGGGATTCTCCCAGTCAGTTCTGTGATATCTGCATGATGTGATCCTGTGAATTTAGAAAATTCTTGAACAAAAAGGAGATGCAAGCTATCGGAGACAGATTTTCACTGAGGTTTTCAGGCAGATGTTGACCCAAGTGTTACTTATCCTTTTACTTAACTCATGATGTTAATTGCTCTCTCAGTTTATCCCGAAGATAAAGAAGTAGAAACCAGTCCACCAATGTTCTGATCAGTTCTGTTTGATATGAGAAAGCCACAAGGGAACCCCTGTAGCACGTCATCAATAAAAAGGATCGTTACTAACTCAAATCCATAACTATTCATGCCATGAGTACTATCTATGCATATACAATCAGAGCCATATTTTTTTAGTATCTCCCGTTGTTCTTCAGCCATAATCATTAGAATAAAATCGTCCTTTTTAAGGTATGGATGATCTGTGCTTTCTAAGCCCTGTGCTTAATAAAATAATATGCAGGAATTTTCAGAATCTCTCATTCCTCTAACCCAAATATCTACACTTAAACAATCATTTTGTTGTTTAACAGAACTAGAAGAAAGATTGAATCACTGTTCAATATTGTGTAGATCTTTTTTTATTCTTAGGAGATGTAATCAAGATTTGAATCTTTTATAGAATACCTTATTTCATCTAAAATGCAATAGGGTAGAGATTCGATATCTACGCTCCGGCTTTTGTCGCCAAATTCGGCAACTTTTTCGGGCGTTTTGCTGGGCGATGACTGTTTATCTTTTACTTCCCTGATATTGGACCTTTGTAATGGCAACCTGGTTCGTTCTTTAATCCCCATCGGTACACGTGACCAACTGGCGCCTTTTTGGAATTTCTCCTCTATAGAGTTCTTTCTCGGTACTGTACGTGCTGGTCAGTAACGCGAATTAATTAATTTCTTTTAATTTTTTCTCTTATTTTCTTTTAATTAATTTCTTTTTTTAAGGCTTTTAAAATGGCGCGTGACCAACTTGCTTCTTTTTGGAATTATTTGTTCTCCAGAGAGTTATTTCGCGCTACTCTACGTGCTGGTCTGGTTGGAGTGCCCGTGTGGTCAGGTTGTACCATTTTTTTTTTTTTTTTTAATATTTTTAGGTATATTGTGCATCATGGGTTAAAAATCATAATTTTTCAATGTTTCATAATTTCTTGTGTTTCAAAATGTGTGTATGATTTTTTATAATGGTTGTAACATTATGGGGGGGTTACCCCCTCAAAATAAAAAGTTTTAATACATTTAGTAATTAATTTCTTTTTTTTTAATGTTTCTATGTTTTTTTTTAATATTTGTTGTAACAATATAGGGGGTTGAGGGGTTCCCCCCTCAAAATTAAAAAAAATATTCATGTTTTTTAAATAATTTTTCAGTGTTTCATAATTTCTTTTTTTAATGTTTCTCAAAATGTGTTTTTTATATTTGTTCTAATAATATGGGGGGTTGAGGGGGAGGGTTCCCCCCCCCCTGAAAAGTAAAAAATTTTAATATTTTAATTTTTCAGAAAATGCCATTTCTGCCGCCATTTTTATACAGGGTTTCTAAAAAGTCATGTGATGGCGTCCATGTTTTTTTCTTGGTGATCTTTCAGAAAGCGCCATTCTCTGCCGCCATTTTTGTTTGGCGACTTTCAAAAATTTTTTTTTTTTTTTTTTTTTTTGCCAAGATCGTCATGAAAAAAACATGGCGGCCGGAAGAACGTAGATATCACATCTGTTCCGAAGAAAGATTGAATCACTGTTCAATATTGTGTAGATCTTTTTTTTTTTTTTCTTAGAAGATGTAATCGTTCAAGATTTGAATCTTTTATAGAATACCTTGTTTCATCTAAAGTGCAATCGAAAGGAATTTTTGCTGCAATTTTTGAGGCCATGAAATTCCTTTCATTATCAGTTGGGAAAAGATGGCCCAAATCCTTAACATGACTAGAGATGTAAAAAACCCGGAATTTTGAAGAGGTGTGAATAAACCCGAAAATTTTGGGGAATAAACCCGGAATTTTGGGAACTTTGGGAAGAAATCATTTTAACAATATTTACATTTATTTTTTCAAGAGTGGCTATTTAAGAACTAGCATATTATTTCTAAGAGATTTTTTTTTACTTTTGGTTATATATATATATATATATATATATATATATATATATATATATATATGTTCAAGAAATAATAGTAATGAGCATTTAAATGATTTTATAGTAATATTTATGTAATTAATTACCCTGTTAGTCTTATCGAACACATAACTTATTGCTTCAATTTTAATTGCTAATATAATAATTATATACATTATTTTTATCATTATTTATTATGTAAATTGCTTATGCTAAACTTTCTCCCCTCCATTTATAATATAAAAATAATTATCTTTAAATTTAAAACAACAGTTTATTACTTTTTGTACTATATATATCATTGTATAGGGTAATGTATATATCATTGTATCAGGTGTAATCAAATGACACTGTTGCATTTTGCGTCCAATTCCTACATACACACACATATTATATATATATATATATATATATATATATATATATATATATATATGTATATATATATGTGTATATATATATATATATATAAAGAGAGAGAGAGAGAGAGAGAGAGAGATATGTTATCCAAGAAAAATAATGATTTATGGGTTTTGTGACATTACAGATTATTGCCTAATATTTATGCAATAATAAAAATATTGCATATTTCTCAAAGGAAAAATATGCTCATACTTTCATGCTGAACATGATACCTTGCCAAATATAGTTAGTTAATCCCAATTATTCATTTTTTTTCATAGCATATAATAATTACATTTTGTGAGAATATCAGCTTTTGAGGTCTACCACAAAGACAGAAAAAAAATGGTGGTTCTCATTGTGCCTCAGTGAATTGGCGACTTCAAAATTCCCATGTTTTGGAAATTTTCAAAACTTCCTTTCCAAAAAATCCGGTTTTTTTCCAGGATTTAAACAGGGTTTTTTCCACTGCTCACAACTCTACTTACACAGTGCCACAAGCTTAACACCAAAGTATCCAAGATAACAGGGCCGTAACCAGAAATTATTTTCGGAGGGGGACCAAGGGAGAAAGACATCTTTATTTTGTGAATGATACTTCAATTGATGTAAGGAAAAGCACTGTATTTTCAGAATACAATGCCGAAAATACAGTGTTGTATTTCCGGCCAGTGGCCTAGCAAAACTTTTCTGGTCTCAGCGGTTTTTTTTTTCTAAGAGAATAACTGTCCTTGTTCATTAACAGCTAGGCAGATAGCCCATAAACACACAAACATGGGACACTGTCTATCAACAAAATGGTCTTTCAAAGTTTCGGGGGGAGGGTGGACCTGTCCCCCAAATCCCTCCCCCTGCCTACGGCCTTGCAAGATAAGCTCTCTTTACAAAGTCACTAACAATTTTTCTGCTTTCTTTTAACATGTATTTTCCGCATATGTAGCAAAACACATCAGGATGATTTGAACAACTTATTCTGCTTGAACTCATTTATATTTATCGATACAAGTACAACAATCTACATCATGGTACATTTTAGGATAACTTTATAACATCTATTTCGTAAACTCATATTACACAAGGCTAATTTCTATCTACCTTGCAAGACGACAGATCTCAAACTAAATTAAACTCAAAAAGTGTTTACTTTATTGCTTAAAAAGTGTTTACTCAACTCAAGAAGGATTTCAACTGTAGTTGAAGAGTTAAAGGTCAGTTACATTACCGAATGTGACTTAAAAAATAGGCATATGGGCTGCTGAATTCAAGTTCAGAGGATATAAACTTCTAAAATATGCAAATATGCAGTAAGAACATTGTAAGGAATTTGCACCCACGAAAACATGTGTGCTTTGATGACATCGGCAGAATCGTCCCATTAGACCCCTTCCACCCGGCGTTTCTTAGGAGTAGTAAGAAGCCGGCCGGCAAAAGGGGGGGGGGCGATAAGGATTTTCGGTGTCTGTTTGTTTCCGCAGGGCTTTGGAGAAAGAGGATGTGCCCTTTTCTGCAGGGCTCAAGTTTCCAGACAACCCCCCTTCGAAGAAGGGAGAGATCTGCAAGAGGGCAGTTGGAGTTCAGAAAGGAGAGTGGATTCGAGCCGTCGACCGACACACATCTCTCTGCTTTGAAAGGGAGAGAACTTTATTACTTTATTTTTCTCGGACATGAAACGCTCGGTCATGTAGTGATTGTCGTCAGGCTCTGAGACTCAGAAATATGATATATGATTTACTTTTATTTTTTTCTTAAATGTTGTAAATAAATGTTGTTTTGTCCGTCCAAGCTTCCGGAGAAATATTTTGAATACAGGCATCCCAGTGACTACTGTCGAACATACCTGCCCCAGTACAGTAAGCGGGCAGGTCCCACTCAAATATAGCGCCCCAGAACAGGGTGTTATAACAAACACTATAGAGCTCTGTTTCTAGTTAATCAGGAAATCAAATTATATGAAGTGTCACAGATAAATCTGTGACATATCTGATGGATTTTCCCGGAGCTATGTGGTTCATATGTCCTGTATTACTGCACAATACATAAAACACGTATCTAAAAAAAGTAGAGCTGATAGAGAAAAACCGATTTCATATTTAGAATCAGCGGCCCAAACATAGCTAAATCCAGTTTTAAAATCCTAGGCACCAAAACAAAAAAAATTTTTTTGTAGGCCTGTATAGTCATCATACAGAAAACCACAGAAATCAGTATAAAGTATATATATTATGGTATCTCACTCTATCAAGCACACTTTACCATAGTTAGTGAATAGCATGCAAGTTTGACTAATTGCATTGCTTTAGTACAACTTGAGGAGTGCTTGTAATAGGTTAAAATGCAACATCAAATTCTACACTACCCATCATATTTGTACAGACTTTATAATATAATATTGATAACTTACAACCTTAACTAGATGTTTACAGACAAGGAGAAAAAAGTTCTTTTAAATATGTCACAGATATTAGCATTATAAAGCCAAACAAGATATTCTAACATAGAAATAAATTTCAAATTCTCATACCTCCATTGTTTGTTCTTTTATTCCTGTTTTGTTCAGTTCATTGACTTTATTTATTCTTGAAAGTCAAACAGTTAAAAATTTATTTTTGCTCATTATTATATAAGGTATTAGTGAGCACACCTAAAAAGGTTGATTTGATCATTTTATCTTCTACACAAATACCTCAACCTCTTTAGGGCTTTATATTCTATTTTTAGTTTTCATTTTTAATGAAGAAATACAAATAATAAAAAAAGAGTTAGTTTAAAAACACCTTGGAGCTTATTTCTGAAGATAATTTATTAAAAAAAAAAAATACATTAATCACAAGGGATCTCAATTTTTTTCATGAAACACTGACTCGTAATAGCTTTTAAATCATATTTACAATTTAACAAAATCTGAAAGGCTTCAGAAAATTTTTTTCTAGTATAAGAAATCTAAAACATGATTAATAAAAAGTGTTCACTTTCTATTAAAACAAGTGAAAACATAATGGTGGATTCATACCTATTTCAGTATAATGTCTCTAATTTATACAACATCTACCTAAGGAACTGAATAAATTCAGAATTAAATTTTCACTAGTGATTGATTTAAAGTTAAAATGTTTCCTGAATGAATTTCTATAATTAGGATTAAAAGTTCAAATAGACCTATTAATGGCCACTTCAAGAATATGCTATAGGCTGCTTAACAGAGAAATTTCACATTGCTTGAATTATACAACTACCAATTACATCCTCACCCCCAGAGTGGTAAAGCTAAATATCAAATTAACAATGTCACAATAACGCTACGAACTTTGTTATCATTACAAAAATCAGTGTGGTTGCACCTGTAAATGCAAATTGGTAAACAAACATTTCTAGAGTGTGTAAAAGGGAGTAATATATGTAAACTATGTCATAATTGTTTTTAATAAAATAATTTTAAAATTATCAAACATTAAATCTTTGTATAAAGAAGTATCCTTTTTACACCATGCTTTAATTTTCAGTTATTGTATTTTATTAATAACAGATTACGTATTTATTGCATTTTTCTGAACATAAAAACTATAAATAAATCATAAATCGAGTGGGAAATTAATATAAATGCAAAATTTCATAATAGTATCTTAAAAACTTGCTTATTACTTACATATAATTTATATATCTATATTACTTACATATTATTTATATATCTATATATATACAAACATACAACATATATATAATTTTTTTGTGAAAATTAATCTATATATAAAGACACAAACATATATATTTTATATGGAATGTATATATATCATTGTATTTATATATAGATTAATTTTCCTAACAAAATAACATGGCTAAATTAGGAAATACGTTAAATCCAAGTTTGATAATTTAACAAAGCGAAATAAATTCTGAAAATTTTAATAAACTGCACACATAAGCACAAGTATATAAACTTTTATTGTCATTTTCTTAAAAAATTTGCAGAATCACTTTAAAACAGTACTCAAAAATTTAGATTATGGCAGACATGCCAACATTCAGGCATTTGTGTCAGAAACAACAGCGTGGTTTGAAATTTTAACATGCTAATTACAAATTATTCACAAGTACATATCTTACTCGTTTCTGAATTAAAATATTTACACAGTAGTATAATGCAATAGGTATACTAAAATTTACGAGTAGCTTTTAAAGCTTTAACAACTTATTTTTCAGAAGTGTTTCTTGTAGCAACATTGACCGTAATTAAAATATATCCATTTTTTTATCATCAGGGATTCTAGAGTATGTCTACTCATATTTGGCCTAAATTTAGTACGGTTTTTCCGCACTGCAAAATTGTTTAACAAGCAACATCACTGTGTGAAAAAAGTAATATTCAGCATTATTTTTTGAAAAACTTTGTATTTAATTGCTGAATTGTAATCTTTTAGATGTTCAAAAGTTTTGTTATTTTCTTGAGCACTTTGAGGAGTTTCTGGAGTTATCATTTGGTATTAGAAGCCCCATTTACAAACATATACATTTTCCCCAGAATAGACATTTACCTGTTTCTGCAAGTTGCATTTTACAGAAAATGAATTCATACATACTTTGCAACCAAACGGTTTTTCACCAGTAGAGTACAAAGATGAACATCTAAGTTATTTTTGTGAAAACATTATTCTGTACATACGCTGCAAGCTAATGGATTTTCAAGAGTGACTATGGTGATAAGTATCTACCTGGTCTTTACTAGAAAATTATTTTGTATAAATACTGCAAACAACTGGTTTTTCCTTAGTATGGGTACGAAAATGAACATCTAACTTATTTTTTTGAGAAAATGATTTTGTACATATACTGCAAGCAAATGGTTTTTCCCCAGTATGGGTACGAAAATGAACATGTAAGTTACTTTTTTGAGAGAATGATTTTGTACATATACTGCAAGCAAATGGTTTTTCCCCAGTATGGGTACGAAAATGAACAAGTAAGGTATGTTTTTCAGAGAATGATTTTGTACATATACTGCAAGCAAATGGTTTTTCTCCAGTGTGGATTAGATGATGAGTTTTCAAGTTGTAAAGACGAGAAAATGCCTTTTTACATATACTGCAAATAAATGGTTTTTCCCCAGTATGGGTACGAAAATGAACATTTAATTTATCTCTTTCAGAGAATGATTTTTTACATATACTACAAGCAAATGGTTTTTCCCCAGTATGGGTACGAAAATGAACATCTAAATTATTTTTATGACAGAATGATTTTGAACATATACTGCAAGCAAATGGTTTTTCCCCAGTATGGGTACGAAAATGAACATGTAAGTTACTTTTTTGAGAGAATGATTTCGTACATATACTGCAAGCAAATGGTTTTTCTCCAGTATGGGTACAAAGATGAATATCTAAATAACTTTTTCGAGTGAATGATTTTGTACATACACTGCAAGGAAATGGTTTTTTCCCCGGAGTGCGTACGAAGATGAATATCTAAGTCACTTTTTAGAGAGAAAGATTTTGTACATACACTGCAAGCAAATGGTTTTTCTCCAGTGTGGGTACGAAGATGAACATTTAAGGTACTTTTTCGAGAGAATGATTTTGTACATATACTGCAAGCAAATGGTTTTTCCCCAGTGTGGGTTAGATGATGAGCTTTCAACAACGAAAGGACAGTAAAAGCCTTCTTACATATACTGCAAGCATATGAATTTTCCCCAGTATGGGTACGAAGATGTACATCTAAGCTACTTTTTAGAGAGAAAGATTTTGTACATACACTGCAAGCAAATGGTTTTTCACCAGTGTGGGTACGTCGATGTGTTTTCAAGATTGAAAGGCGAGAAAATGCCTTATTACATACACTGCAAGTAAATGGTTTTTCCCCAGTATGGGTACGTAGATGAACATTTAATTGACCTTTTTCAGAGAATGATTTTGTACATATACTGCAAGTAAATGGTTTTTCCCCAGTATGGGTACGAAAATGAACATGTAAGTTACTTTTTTGAGAGAATGATTTTGAACATATACTGCAAGCAAATGGTTTTTCCCCAGTATGGGTACGTAGATGAACATTTAATTTACCTTTTACAGAGAATGATTTTGTACATATACTGCAAGCAAATGATTTTTTTCCAGTGTGGGTTAGATGATGAGCATCTAGGTAGTCTTTCCTAGAAAATGACTTTGTACATATAGTACAAGCAAACAGTTTTTCCATCATGTGAGTATGAAGATGAGCATTTAAGTTGGCTTTCATAAAAAATGATTTTGCACATAAACTGCAAGAAAATGTTTTTTCACCAGTATCAGTAGGAACATGAACCACTCAATGCCTTTTTTAGAAAATAATTTCTCACATATACTACATTTGTAATGAAGTTTGAAAGTTAAATGACGATTATGAAAATTAACCTGCCTTAACTGAGACAGTATTGTACTCTGAAACTTTGTCTACATGAAATCTGTATGGATCCTGATGTTTTTAAAGATGCAAAAATGTCCATTAAAGCATTGTTTATGGCTATTAAGAGAGCAGTTCAATATTCAGTTGAACTATGAAGCTGGAACTACAGATAAATACTGAAAAAGAAGTTACCTGTAAAGTAAATAGAAAAAGATTTAGTACAGAGGAAGTACAAACAAGCTTTCTAACATAATAATGGATATATACCTATTTCAATGTGTTTTTAATTTATACAACATATACCACAGAAAATAAATAAATGCAGAATTAAATTTTGGCTAGTAACTGTTTTTAGGTCAAAATGTTTCTTGAATGAATTTCTGTAATTAGGATTAAAATTAAAAATAGAGCCATTTTATGGCCATTTGTAGAATATGTTGTAGGCTGCTTAATAGAGTCATTTCATAATAATTAAATTTACATAAATCAGCTATATTGATATCCCTGGAAGAGAAAATCTAAATAATATCAAATCAACAATAATGTAGCAATAAAGCTACGAAATGTGTTATTACAAAAATCAGATTTTGGCACCTGTAAAGGGTAATTGCTAAACATAAGTATTTATAGAGAGTATAAAATAGAATGATATAATTAAACTATGTCATAATCCTAGATTTTAAATAAATATTTTGTAAATTATCAATCATTATTGTATAAATATGTACCATTCAAAGATGTTTCCTTTGTGGAGTATTTTTTACTTTGCAGTTATTGTGTTTTATTAATAAAATAATAGATTATGTACATTTTCTAGACATAAAAAATATAAATAAATCATTAAGTGGAAAATTAATGTAATGTAAATGCTAAATTTTATAATAATATACTCATGCAAAGTTTCTGGTGTTACATTTCAACTTTTAAACACATATATGTTGTGGTTTATCTACTTTAAATTATGGTATATGTGTGTGTATATGCATACATATTTATAATTAGATGGACTACACAACGTGTGGTTTCAGTCATGGTGACACAAAAGCACTGTCTTAGTCAAAAACCTTTAAAGTAGAATGTTGGGTACACGGGTTTCTACTTGATTATAGGGATATGACAAACTGAGAAGTCAACTAACATGATTTTTTAAGTAAAATTCTAAGTAACACCTAGGTCAACAACTGTGTAAAACCCGAGACAAAATCTCTGTGAAAAACTGTCTCCTATATCATGCATGTCCTTTTTGTTTAGGAATTTATTATATTGGCTGTTAGTGCAGTATAAATTTTTATTGGTTATACTTCTTCCCTGGGGGTATGGGCTGTTATCCCAGTGGTCAATTTAGATTAGGAGAACGGCAAAGGGATGATTTGATTTTTGCCATTCACTTAAGATTTGAAAACCACTGAGAAATTTTCGCAGGCCTTAATGAGAGTGTCTTACATCTACATTAGTTTCCTAATCTAAATTACTTTTCCTTGCATATAAATATATATGTATATACATACATACATACATACACAAGTTATATATATATATATATATTTATTTTTAATCAAAGAGTTAATCTATATATAAATACACAGTCATATATGTTATTTGCGATATATATATATATGTCAGCATATTTATATAGAGATTAAATAAAACAAAATTTCAAAAAATTACTTGACTAATTTAACACAAAATAAATTCTGAAAACTAATTAAATGCATACATAAGCACAAGTATTTAAACTTTATCTCTTAAAAAACAGTAGTATTTTTTTTAGTAGTAACAGCCTTATTAGTTTTCTATGGTAATGAAGAAGAAATATTATCATTACTCCCTAAAAGATACTTTATTTTATTACATTATTGCTTATTTTACATTTCTTTAGTAAAATGTTGGAAAACAAAAGACAACTTGAAAACAAAAGACAAATTTACTAAAATTATATTTCAACTGTTTTTTTTTTTTTTTTTTTTTTTTTAAAGCTTTTTCATCAGTGAATTTCATCTGCAATTTCGAGAAAATGATTTTGTACGTACATTGCAAATAAAAGATTTTTCTCCAGTGCGGGTAAAAGGATGAGCTTCAAGTTGGAAATATGAGAATATGCCTTCTTGCACAGACTGCAAACAAATAGTTTTTCCCCAGTATTGTTACGAAAATGAACATGTGTGTAGTATTTTTAGAAAGTGATTTTATACATTCACTGCAAGTAAATAGTATTTCCCCCAGTATGGGTACAAAGATAAGCATCTAAGTTGTCTTTTTTAGAATACGATTTCATACATATATTGCAAGCAAATGGTTTCCACCAGTATGGATATGAAGATAAGCATCTAAGCTATGTTTACTAGAATATTATTCTGCACATATACTTTAATCAAATAATTGTTCCTCAGTGTGGATATCAAAGTGAACTTTCAAGTTGTAACTACCAGAAAATGCTTTTTTTACATATATTGCAAACAAATGGTTTTTCTTCAATATTGGTTAAAAACAAAAATGAATATCTAAGCTGCATTTTTGAGAAAATGATTGTGTATATACACTACATTTGTATATACATTTTAACTGAATTTTCAATATTTATTAAAGATTATGAAAATGAACCTGCATTACGATTTCTTAATGCCTTAACTGAGACAGTATTGCATTCCAAAACATTGTCTACATCAAGGATGGACAAAATTTTTTTGGCCGTGGGCCAAAAATAAAGAGAAAATAAATTTGGTGGACCAAGATAAATTTTTCTAAAATTTTAAAAACAATATATAAGTACCTAAGGGTTTAAATACTTTAATGAGATGAATGAAATTGCGACTTTATTTTTAAATGTTCCTTATATTGAGTTTGAAGTGAGATGTACTGATTTTAAGGAACGATGCTACATGCTCATTTGCTAGTCTACTTCTGAAATTATTAATACTAAGGTTCAAAGTTGAAAACACTTGTTCACATATAAGAAGCAAATATACTGCTGATCTTCTGGGCGTCAGATAATAAATTTGGGATATATTTAAGTAAAGTAGAAAAGGAAATGGATATATAATGTATAAATATATATTTCTTATATAGAGTAATTATTCTACAGAGTAATAGCATATCAAGACATAAGTTCAATATTCAGTTAAACTATGAAGGAGCAATGGATGGAGGATAAATGCTCAAAAACAAATGTTATCTTAAAAACCAAAAAAAAAAAAAAAAAAAAAAAAAAAAAAAAAAAAAAAAAAAAGAAGCACATAGAAGTTGAAGTGTGAGGTATTATAGGAGAGGAAAAAGTTAACCACATTACATGCTTGTTAAGTTTATGTCTATCAATTTTAAGACAATCAAGTTAAGAACAATTAAGCATGAGAAGATCCTTGAGACTTAACAGGAATCTTCTTGGTATATTTCTCTCAGCCCCAAAAAATTCAAGGTATTAAGAGTTGATTCCATTTGACCTCCTAAGATATTCCAGTATCTATTTAGTAATCTAGCATGCAGAAAACTTTGGGTTGGTATAGTTTCTGCAGTCAGGTAATATAATATTTTATAATGTAAGGCAACATGTATTTTAGGTAAATTACTTTCTTGGTTCTGGGACAGTTGTACTAATGAAATAAAATATGGAATAAAAATCCTTACATGAAGGTGCTGTGTCTTAATGTTAACGAGGTTATTTTGTCTGTTGAAATACATATATTTATAGATTACAATAAGGTCTTAAGATATCACAGGGTTCCCACTTTTTTTCCAGAACAAAAATTAAGGACTTTTTAGGGTCCAAAGTAACTTTTTATACGGACCTACTTGAAATACAAGGCATAAAAACATAAACCCTATTTTCTGATGAACATATTTTAATGATTATGAACCAGATAAGGTATGTTCAATAAATGCTCTGCAATATTTCACAATTTTTAAAAATGCCTAAAAATTAATATAAGATAAATCTATTTGACAAAAACTAATCTTGAAAAAAGTTTTTACTCAGGTTTAAAAATGACTCATATATATATATATATATATATATATATATATATATATATATATTTATATACTAGCTGATTATATATTCCCTGGGAAAGAGGAAAGTTTTAGACTTTTTTATTACATTCAATGCAAGAAAAATTAAACTTTCATAATTAACTGAAATATATCTACAACCGCCCCCCTCCCATTCCATGCTTCGTTTAATTAAAATCTGCATGACTGTTAGCTACTAGGAAAGGGCAGCTGATCTTAAGCTTTAAACCTTTTTAGTATGCGAAAGATTATTTGTCAAATAAGTTTTCTAGTTTGTGACCATAAAAAGTACTAATAAACTAAAAGTATTTTCATAACTTTTTAAGGATATCTGGAAAAGGAATTCTGAATTACTACAATAATACACTGAAAATATATATGTATTTAAAGGTTTTCTTTATTATTAATACTGCACTTTTGGCTAGAAAATGTAAAAGAATGAACATTAACAAATATTTTATATATTTTTTATATATATATTCTTTGAACAGTACTTATCACCTGTACTAGCACTCAACTGGTTTTGGGCAAATATAACTCTGAACTCACAAAACTAGAAAGTTAGGAAAATACTAAAAGGAAGTGAAGAAAGTGGATTGTGTCAATGTAGAAATTCATTGCCTTCCAATTTAAAAATTAAGGAGTTTTAAGGGCCTTTGACAAAAATTAAGTAGTTTTAAGGGCCCATAAAAATGAAAGCTAAAATTAAGGAATTCTTAAGCACATTTAAGGATTGTGGAAACCCTGTATCATAATGGCAACAAGTATAAGGCTATCAAAAGTATCTTCCAGCCAAGTCAAATTTCTACTTCTATTTTAAAAACGAAACTTAATTTCCTGATTCACAAAGATATTACTTGCATGTGAACATGCTGGATTCTGTGTATGGTGGTTATCATCCACATATTGGCAAAATGCCAGCATTTAATGAAGATGAATATTTTGAAGAATATCTTCTTCAAATTGAATTTTATTTTGAACAAAATAAAAAGTGATGGTGATAAGAGCTACTCAGCTAACACACATCAGATAAAAATTATTTTCCACATTAAGACACCTTGTGCAACCCAAGTTTGAAAGAGACTTCTTAGTTCATGATATTCATTCTGCTTCAAATTGGTTTGGATACAGTGAATAAAAATTTTTGCATTCACAACAGAAACAGAATTTTTTCAAACCAGTTAAAATGTTTACCTTTGTCACTGTAACGGAAGAACTAACATAAGAATTTTGCTGCAATTTAGGAGGAGGAACCATGATAAAAATATAAAGCAAGCTACAATGAAAAATACTAATCTTCATGACACTTGAAACTATAAATTACAGGTTTGAAACACCTTGGATTTTACTTACCTTTAATCAGAGATCTCAAAATTAGAACAAAAGCTTAGCGTGCACAGCATACAGTGAAATATTTTTTCATCTTTCTTGTAATCACACAATCTACATATAATAAAGGCAAGTATTAAAAAAAGAAAAAACTTTACTCAAGAAAAGTGCTGATGCAGTTTTATTTCATATCCTTCATACCAGGGATGGACAAACTACCGCCCGCGGGCCAACTACGGCCTGCCAGAAGGTTTAATCTGGCCCGCAGACAGAATTTTCAGGTGCCGGTTCGAGGAAAATTAAAAGAAATATATATTTACACATTATATAGCCATCTCCTTTTTTACTTTGCTTAAATATTATATCCCAAATTTATTATCTCACGCCCAAAAGATCAGCAGTATATTTGGTTCTTATATGTGAACAAGTGTTTTCAAATTTGAACCCTAGAAAGAATAATTTTAGAAGTAGATTGACAGATAAGCATTTAGTTCCTTAAAATCAGTATATCTCACTACGAACTTCAGTATAAGGAGATTTTAAAAATGAAATCGCAATTTCATTCAACTCATTATCGTATTTAAACCGTTAGGTACTTGTATATTGTTTTTAAAATTTTAGAAAAATTTATCTTGGCCCACCGAACTTATTTTCTTTCGATTTTTTGCCTGCAGCCGAAAAAGTTTGTCCATCCCTGCTTTATACAATGCTACTTAATTACATCAACTATTTAATTTCAAAGCTGACATTTCTGACTTTAAGTATGGTTCCCATTTTCTGTTGAATATTATATACTATTGGTTAATGCTGCAGCATTAATAAGATCTCTTATCCTTGTTACTTGCACTTTGTCAAAACACTCTTTTTGTGACCATTACCCAATGAATTTTTTGTCCATATTTAAAAATTACATCATCAATTTTGTTTATAATTAAAGACCATTTCCAAGTTTACGGGGCTCTAGGAACTCAGTTCAGTGGGGACGCCAAGCGTGGGAGATATCAGATATCACAAAATTCTAGAACCCTATTTTCTGGCAAACCTTGCCCTTCTTTTCACTCTTCCAGCACCCCCTAAAAAAGTTGGAGGTGTCAATCAGCACCTTTATTTTAGGGTATTGGGGGGAAATGACACGTGATTTGAATATCTGACTCTTATTGGTTCCTGTAACTAACTATACTCTAAGGCTGTTGAATTTGGATTTTCTAGCGTCCATTTCAAATCTTTGCCCATTTCAGCTGTGCTCTAGAGGTTTGTCCAATTCGCCTAAGCTCTTGTGGTTTTTTTTTTTTGTTTTTTTTTTTTATTTTAATACTGGAGCTCACACCAATACATTGAGGGCTTGTGGAGATCAATTAAGAGATCCGTGAAAATCAATTTGATTCGTAACTTTGTGAATTTATGTATAGGAAAATACAGGGTATCTGCCAAAATAAAATTTTTCAAATCCATGACTTTTCATGACTTTCCTTGATTTAGCAGATGATTTTCCATGACTTTTTAAAGCTTTCATTAAAGTATATATGAATAAAACTTCTGATGTACATACAAATAAAATATATGCTTTAAGAGAAATTACAGGAAGTTTATCATAAAAAAACTATAAACTTACTTTATATGTGTTAATAAACTCACATACATTAAAATAAATTATTATATCTACATACCTAAGTTTAATCATATAGCAATTTTTCAATCAAAATGTTTCCAATTTGAATTTAGGGTACTTTGGTATTATCCAGGTGACCATGAATAAGACAAATATAACCCTATAATGTTTATATACAATATCATGAGAGAGAAGCTTATATTTTGTGCAAAAATCTTAACTAATTTTTAATAAAAAATAATTATTATATTAATAAAATTTTAATCTACAATTTAAGAAAAAAGCAGAATAATATGCATTTACCCACCCATTAAGCTTTCTTGCTTTGAGTTTCCTTGGTGAACAAATTTTACTTGGCAATATGATCAATAGGATAATACATAAACACCAAATTCAGTAACTTCAGCCAAATAACAAGTAAAAATAGAATTAAAAAATTCAATGCATTTTTTTAATCAATAGCTTAGCAGATCCATGACTTTTACTCATTTTGCTTGAAAAATCAAGACTTTCCATGACAAAATTAATCCATGGTCTAAATCCATAATTTTTCATGACTTTCCAGGTGCGCAGAAACCATGAAAATAAAAGAAAATCGCAAGATGCTTTTTAGGATTTTTTAAATCAGATCAAACGTGTATATCCATAGACAACTCAGGATACTTAAATTAGATTAGCACTTTATTTATTTTATATTTTATGGTTAATTTTCGAAGGGTAACAAGTGCATGGTTCCCACTCTTTTGCTTCTGAAAATTTCAAGCACTTTTCAATTACTTTTCCAAAACCTGATATTTTTTTCAATCACCTCTTTGATACGCTGTTCACAATTAAAAAAAGTTAAAATAACTCCCCAAAACAGTGGAACTATATATATATATATATATATATATATATATAATGTTCACTCTCTTCCCAGAAAAAAAAAAAAAAACCAGGCTTTTGAAATGGTGTAAAAATAGGAAGGGCTATAAGCACACGAATACTGGTTTAAATATACAGTTTTTATTTTTTTATATATATTTTATCAAGCCGGTGACAGTAGCTAGTGCAGTTTGCAGTGCATGAAAGATGAGTCACGTGACACGCCCACAATTGCCGACAACGATCCTTCTCAATTTTCCAGTGCAGACATGAATTAAGGGCCCTTCCACACTATGGTTCACTGCAAGCCATCCCCACCGTCTGGAGGGGATATGGCTTATCGTGGTCGATGGCAGCAGACGATAAAACCAGGGCTTCGAACCGGAACTGAACCGAAAACCGGAAAAAACCGTTATTTTGGTCGGAACGAAAACCGGAACTGAACCGAAAAAAATATCGGTTTATTTCGGTTCAATATATCTTTCAGTCATTTTGTTACTGTTACCAACTTATCAATATTTTCTAATTTAACGTCAACTTTATAATTACATATCCGCACTTGTATAAGATCGCAATGGTGGTTTTGGCAGCTCCAGCTACACAAGTTAGTGTTGAAAGAGCGTTTTCAGGTTTGAAATTTATTCTCCGAGACAACAGAAGTAATCTCAGTGAAACCACGTTAGAAGATATATTAATAATTAGAGGCAATTTTCATATGTTAAATAAATAATATATTTTTTACATAATTATTGCAAGGCCAAGTGCACGATGTGAGAGTCAAACGACGAATGTGGGTAATCATGAACCTAGTTGTCAAATGCGATTTTGATAATGGATAACAATGCCAATGCTCGCCGCTCTTATCGTACCTGCTGTTTGTATCAATTCACATAGTGTACCAATTAAAAAAAGAATAAAATCTTCTAAATTTTGATAGAATTACATTTTTTGTTTATGATAGAATTATATTTTTAGTACAAATAAGAATATACATAAAATGAAATTATTCATTTGGAACTGAAACAAAAACAGTTATTTTTGGAGGAGCGAAAACCGGAACTGAACCGAAAACCGTTATTTTTGGCGGAGAGAAAACCGGAACTGAGCCGATATTAATTTTTTAGTTGAACCGGAACGAAAACCGGAACAAAAAGAATTACGGTTCGAAGCCCTGGATAAAACCTTGACGAACGATGGCTTCGGAGGCAGTTTTTCTCCAAAGATCAAAATCAGCCAGATGCGCCACTAAAGTGCGCAGTAGACCCAATGGACGAATCCACAAGCTTGACTCATTGAGTGACCCAGCGTGTGGATGCAACCCGTGAACCATCATTTAACGTCCCCATTAGGAAGTGGTGAACAATTGGCCATAGTGTGCAGGCTACATAACATTTTGCAGGTACTTGAAAAAGAAAAATCAAGCACCGGACCTCAAATTCAATGACCTCAAAGAAAATTCAAAAACTTTTAAGGCCTTAAAAAACAAAAAGAAAATTTAAGCACTTTTCAATGACTTTTCATGACCGTGGGAACCCTGAAGTGGTTATATTTCACATTTATATTTTTTTATTTACTGCTTTTTGAACTTTATTCAAAATTGTATGTTAATTTAATACAAAATAAAGAAGAAATATTTTTAAACTATATTATTTTATAGTGTATTACATTGTTAAAAGTGATACGATAAGTAATAAAAGTAATTTTATTACGACTGCCTACCATTATTGTTACGGAAGATCAAGGGGAACTTTACACCACTTAGATAAGAAAAATTATTTCACTCCCTTACTTTCTTCAGAATTTTAAGCGAAAGATTTATTATTTATTTAAAACATTTACTTCGTTCTTATATTTCCATTATAAGCTAATAATTTCTAGCAGTAATTTGTACCGTACTTTATTACTTTTTAATCTTTTGATAGCTTAATTGCCTAAATATATCTAATTAATGCTTATATTTTGCTTAATTTGCATTTATTACAAAAATTCCACACTGTTTAGTTCAATAAACAGTACAAAAGCGTCTTTAAGTACATTAAAAACTCAAATTTAAATTTGTATTCATCTTAACAAAATTTCAAACCTATTTTTATTCAAAATAGCTTTGAAAATGAGTATAAACTTAAGACACAAATAGTAAACATCACTTGGCGACAATCTGGAGGATCACTTCTACAAAAATAGAGCCAAAAACCTGGCAGCAGGGGCCCCCGGAAATTGGAATCTACCAGAATCTTAAATACTTCTCATAAAATAAGTTAACAATTTAAAGCTTGTAATATAATTAAAATCCTTCTACATAAAAACAAAATATAAATAAAAAGCATAATAAATATACAAAGCATGAATAAATTTATATAGCCCACATACCTAATTTATCTTTTTTATATACATTGAAGTATATAATTTATTTTTCAAAAATTGTAGCGATCCTATATCAATAAATTATCCTAATATGAACAATTTTTTCTATACCATCATTGTTGAATAAAAAAATGCGATCATACCTTACAGATATCCAAGGAATTATAAGAACTGTAGTTAATTAGAGAATTAACATTCTAATACTACCTTAATAACAATAATTAAAGATTGACTTGTACAATTAATTTAACTTTACAGGAATTGATTTATATGCGATTCAATGACAATCTGTAGGGGAGACCGGGGTAAAATGGACCACGGGGTAAAATGGACCATTCCCTATTATTTACTTTATTTATTAATTTTAATGTTTAATACTTTGATACATAGATGACAGCACTGCAGTCTTGAAAATGAATGTGTAATTGTGTGTTTAGCTGACAATTTAGCCATTTTATTCTAGAAAGTTGATTTGTGGTAGTCAGAAGTAAATATTTTCATCATAATATATCTTCTTCTCTTCATTTAAGAATTGTGATTTGGAGGATTTAACTTCTCACAATAAAGAGCTAAGATGATGTATTATTATATTTAATGTAGCTAAAACAATTTAATATAAGATTAGTTCTTTTTTTCTGACACTTTTTGTCAGAATTACACATGGGGTAAAATGGACCACCAGAACCTGGGGTAAAATGGACCATGATCCATTTTTCAGGTTGTGTTTTTTTTTTTTTTTTTTTTTCTGTAATGCTTTCTAAATTGATTTTATGTATGATACTTTAAAAATCATGCAGGATTTAAAGTAACAGATATATGGCAATTCAATGAAAATGTCTTTGAGGATATCCAATATCTCTCATCATGTGTGACTGATCAACCATCACCAGATTTTGAATTAACATGTACAGCTGATCGTCAACCAAGCACAGGTAATCAGCAACCAAATACATCACAATCAGTACAAAGTGAAAATCATCAGTTGAAAACAATATAACCTTTTGAATTACGCCCCTTGGCAAAAGCTAGCATGAGCAAGACAACAAAGAAACGAAAGAAGTGTGCATCAAAAATTCTAACTGATACACCAATGAAAACAATGATTGAAAAAATGTCAAAGAGAAGGAAGAGAAAAAATTAAAACAGAAAAATGCTGCTTTAGTTAAAGATAAGAAGAATTTAGAAAAAATGTTAGTCTTAACTAAGCAGAAAAATGATAAAACTGTGAATTTTAAAGCAAATAAAGAAAATTTATGTGGATCAGAAAGTTTGAGTGATTCGGAAAATATGTCTGTTTATAATGATACACAACACAGTGATAAAGAAAACAATTCACAGCATGATGCTAATTCTGATAATGAATTAAAAGTTGGCAAGTATGTTTTGGTTAAATTTTTGGCAAAAAAGAAAGTGGTTCATTTGGTTGGTTTAATAACAGGAAAAAATGATGGAAGATTATGCTCTTGTGAAATTTATATGGCAAAAACCTAATCAAAATGTGTTCATTTTCCCTGACAATGTTGATGAATTGCTTGGAAATGTTCAAGATATTAATGATAAGTCTTCCAGACCCTACTGCTTCTCAAGAAAATAGCAGACTTTCAGTAACACACAAATCTTTTGGTGTATCATTCATTAACTTCAATATTTGCTAATATTATGCTTTAAGTGTACAGATTGAAGCTATAGAAAATAAACATAATACATTTTATGTCTTGTACTATTAAATAATGTACTACATTTAAGTTATCTGTAGAAATTTTTTGCGGTCCATTTTACCCCTTGCCATGAACCATTTTACCCCGGGGTCGGGGTAAAATGGTCCACTTTGTCACTTGCTATTAAAAAAATTATAATAAAAAAAGTAATTATAATAATTGGTTTTGACTTAGTGTAATATAAAGCCTAATATATAGGCAATGTGCATATATATTTTCAGATTCAAAAAATCATTAGTTTGAGAGCAAATACTCAAAATTCACAAAAGTGGACCATTTTACCCCGGTTTCCCCTATACCTTATGCTGTAAAGCAAAGGAGCTTCTGCATGGTGATTAGCACAGACACCGTGTTAGCCTATGGGTGATTGGCATACACCACAGACTAGTCTATGGTGTATGACGTGTTAGTCTATGGGCATAGACTGAACACTGGAGAACAGACTATTATTTTCCATTGGTGAGCAAGTTCTAACGATGAAACACCAATTTTAGAATTAGTATATATTATCTGTTATTTTCCAAAATTGGTGTCAGAGAATACAAATTATTGCATCAATTTTTAGAAACAATGTATTACTGTTGGTTAACTTTAACATTAGTCACACACATGGATGATGAAATACTGATTCTGAATGTTAACTTGCACAAAGTAAAAAATAAGCTAACTCAATGTCTCTGAAGTTAAGGACCATAAAATAAATTACATAAATAAGTATTTTAACCATAATTAATTATTTTACTGGTCAGGTGATTCATTTATATCATTCAGGTGAATTGTAGCAAATATGATTCATCTGTTTTCTGTGAAGGGTTTGTTATGAATGTATATAAAAGGCAAAATTAATCTAACAAAAAATTATACCTTAAAAATTTATATTTGAAAATAGCTGGGCTGATATAGAGGAAAAACACTTGATTTAAATACTTGCAGAGAATGGAATTGCCAATAGCACTTTGTACATAACTCATTCACATTAAAAAAAAAAAATCTACTTTATTACAAATATTTTAGCTTGATATAATAATTTATTAAATGTGAATTTTAAACTGCTTACCTCTCAAGATTTAAAAATCATACATCTCTTCTTAGAGAGTCCTATACAGGTAATTTAATCCTAATAATGCAGCTCCAACAGCTGAAAATATTAAAAGAAACAAATTGAAAGAGCATTAAGAAGTTTATAAACCCCTTTCCCCATGAATTACAACCCTAATAAACTACTTCATAAAACAGCTAAAAGAAACAAATCATTTAAATTTAAATAAAATAGCTGTAAGAATAACAAAATGTACGTTTGACAGATATACATCCACTAAACAGAAATTAATAAAATTCTTACGAATATTTACAAACTAAAATGTTACGAAAAAAGATCAGTTATTGGCAAAACACGTAAATGGCAATAAGATAATTCAAACCGTTAAATTGGGTTGACTATTTTTAGCAAAGCATAAATAAATACAGTATGTAGCAGAAAAATAATTTTAAAATATCCGTTAGAACACTCGCGAACAAAAAGAAATTCTGTTTGAAAAAAAAAAAAAAAAAATACTGGAAAATTAAAAAGTGGGGATGGTGTACTTTTAGTGCCGATTTCAGTCTCAAAATTTTCCGTGTCCAAAACAACAGTGAAAGATTTCTCCATAGATAAACGCACTTAGGCTTTCTTAGTCTATGGATTTCTCGTAACCGTTTAGTCTAGGGGGAGGAACATTCCTAATAGTAACACCATAGACTAAAAGCACTATGAGTAAGACTTAAAAAATTATTCGCCTCTCAGCGGTAGGTATTTTCGTAGGGGAAACGGGATAAGAGCGCTTTCCCACTTACCGACACGACAGCGATAAAACGTTTCCGATTGTCGTTGTCCGACAGAACGGTATCGTGTCGTGTAGTAAACAGTTTTCCCACTCCACCGATATCGTTACCCGATAATAAGAAATTTTCTGCTCATTTCATTCCGAGACAACAGCGAGATCGCACGGTTTTCGTAATGGCTCCTGCACATAACAAACTACGTTTGCTCTATTTGTTATACCTCCGTAAGAAAAAGAGGGAGATTAAACGCCGTTTTTGGGTCCATGAAATTATAAAAGAGAGATATCTGCAAGGAGAGTTTTACACTCTTTTTGAAAAGTTACAGGAAGATCCCGTAAAATTCTTCAATTATTTCAGAATGAGCGAAAATACGTTTAATTACGTATTAAACAATATTTGCAGATTATTGCAGAAGGAAAATACTCATTTCAGAGAATGCATTCCTCCAAAAGAAATGCTGGTTATAACACTGCGGTAAGTTGTATTTTTATTAATATATTTTCTCAACTTTTTTAAAGAAAAATTCTTTGTAACACTAAAAATTGAATAATGCTAATATTTTGTAAAAATTAGTACATTTCTTAGTAATCATGATACTCCTACATCCTAGTGTTTAAATGAAGCATTTTCTCTTTTAAATAACATATAATAAAAGTTTGTTTTTTTTAATTTATCCCACTTTTCATAAGAATTTTCTTTAAAAAAATTAATAGCTGTTAATTTTTTTAAAATTAAAATTGCTTATAAAAAAGAAATTATATAGTAACATTTTTTTTTAAATAATAGTTTGATTTATATTTAATATATATTGTTTAAACTAATAAAACCTACATACTAGTGTTTAAATGAAGCATTTTCTCTTTTAAATAACATATAATAAAAGTTTTTTTTTTAATTTATCCCACTTTTCATAAGAATTTTCTTTAAAAAAATTAATAGCTGTTAATTTTTTTAAAATTAAAATTGCTTATAAAAAAGAAATTATATAGTAACATTTTTTTTAAATAATAGTTTGATTTATATTTAATATATATTGTTTAAACTAATAAAACCTACATACTAGTGTTTAAATGAAGCATTTTCTCTTTTAAATAACATATAAAAGTGTATTTTTTTTTAATTTATCCCACTTTTCATATTAATTTTCTTAAAAAAAAAGAATAGCTGATAGTTTCCCAAAAATTACAATTGCTTATAAAAAAGAAATTACATAGTAGCTGATTTTTTTCTTAGATAATAAGAGTTTGATTTATATATTGTTTAACCTAATAAATTTTTTCAACAAAATTTTATGAATTAAAAACAGAAAACCAAATTCATCCATACATACCTTTGCCTTAATTTATTAAGTGTAAACATTTTTTGGATTGACACTTATGGTTTTCTTCATATAATATGCAAGTTGTGTATTTCACAATGTATAATACATGTATAAAACAATGTATTTCTTATTTTTTTATAGTACAATTGTTCAAATCCCAGACAAATACTTGTTCCACATATAAGTGCTTACTGATAAATGCAACAGCATATCTTTAAAATCCTTATTTTAATAATAATTTTTTTATTTTAGGTGGAATAAAATTTCATTAAATTCATACAAATAGCAGTAACCACTCTTAACCTGATTGAGATGCCTGTTAATTGAGCTAAAATAGAATTAATCATTAAAAATAATAAAATGAGCTAAAATATCACTCTTTGTTTTACATTCTTGCCATGTTAGCTCATTTAACCTTTTTCGTGTGGGTTGTTTGAGATGTAGAATGATCCACATATGTATAGTAGGTTTATCACATTTGTCCTATATAAAAATATAAAAAATATGTGATTTTAATTAATTGTGTAATTTTATAAAGTTGTTAAATTCTAATTTTATTTTCGTTTTCAGATATTTGGCCACGGGACGCTCGTTTACCGATATGCACTATTCATATCGGATTGGTATTAGTACAATCTCTCGAACTGTAAAAGAAACATGCTCCCACATATGGAAAATGCTATCGCAGAAACACTTTCCAAAAGCAACGCAAGAAAATTGGCTACACATTGCAGCCAATTTTGAAAAATATGCAAATTTTCCTCGGTGCTTGGGAGCAATTGATGGAAAGCACATAAGAATAGTAAATTTCCCACACGAGGGATCTATGAATTATAATTATAAAAAATTCCATTCCATTATTCTCTTAGCAATAGCAGATTCTGACTATAAGTTTACTTATGTAAACATTGGAGGATATGGAAAAGACTGTGACTCTAACGTCTTAAAACAGACAGAGTTTTGGTCCCTGCTTAACAACAAGAAATTAAATATACCAAACCCTGCACCCTTGCCACCAGAAGGAATTAAAGTTCCTTATGTGTTCGTAGCAGATGATGCTTTTCCCATGCACGAACACATAATGAGGAGTTATGGTGGGCATAATTTGTCCACAAAACAAAAAATTTTTAATTACAGACTGTGCAAAGCCCGAAAGTACGTAGAATGTGCTTTTGGGATATTAACAAATAAATGGAGACTTTTTCATACTCCCCTGAATTTGTCAAAAGAGACAGCAATGGAAGTGATTAAGGCAACGGTAGTGTTGCACAATATCATACGGGACATGGATGGATACCGACCAGACGATTTAATGACATGTTCCTTAAATCCAGTCACTTCTAATAACACAGAAGCACCGAAACATAGTGGGCGTGGCAGAAGGCATGGGGGGGGGGGGGGGGGGGGGGGGGGGGGGCAACGCACTTGTTTTGCCAATTTTTTCTTGAGCACCGAAGGCAGCCTACCATGGCAATTGCAAAAAATTTAAATTATGTATTTCAAATGTCAAAAACCATAATTTTTGTATTGCTTTTGTATTTTAACAAATGTCATAATTTTCAAATGTCAAAATGTATTTCAAATGTCAAAAACCATAATTTTTGTATTCAGTATTTATAATAAAATATTAAACTACCAATTGTGCCAACTTTCATGAATCCCAGTTTCTATTTTCAATGTTTCACTAAAAATGTTTTATATTAACAATTACAATTATTAAACATAATGACTAAAAGCAATATAAACAAATGATATTGCTTTATTTTATTATTATTATTTAATTTGACAAATTGTACATTTTAAATAAGGTATTGGTTTCAAAATTTCTGTGTCGGATGTAATAGTTCTATTATACTAAATATATAATAGGGAAAATAAGTTCTAAAATACTCCAACTAATTTTATGCAGCATTAACTTTTTCGCATTTTGGTGTCTGATGCAATTTTTGTCAAAATGCCGGCTTTAAAAAAGCTTGAATATCAGAGTTGCAAAAAACCCAGCCTGGGTGGGTTTTATTGGGGTCTGTTTTAAGAGGAGAAGGAAGGGGAAGTACCATATTTTAGAAAAGATTTAATTGCTAAAACTGATTATATTTTTATTAACTGATTATATTTTATTACTGATATTTTTTTAGTTTAGTATTTTTGAAAACTCCTGTTTTCCAGCTCGATTATTCAACTAGTTATAGGCAGGGTATCTGCCAAAATAAAATTTTATCAAATCCATAACTTTTCCTGATTTAGCAGATCATTTTCCATGACTTTAAAAAGCTTTCATTAAAGTATATATGAATAAAACTTCTGATGTACATACAAATAAAATATATGCTTTTAGAGAAATTACAGGAATTTTATCATAAAAAAACAAATTATATGTATGTCCCAGGTTGTGATTTATCTCAAATTCTATTTTAAAATTAATTTATAAAATTAAGAATAGATATTCTTCAATTTGTGATGGGAATTTTTAATTAAAAGCAATGTGTGTTTTATTATTACCTAAGAGACAAAAAATTAAATTTGTACTATTTTCTGTATTAACAAAAGGGGTGACTGCTTTGAAAGGAGAAAGAGCGGGGAGAGTGGTCGGTGGATGGGTTAATTCCCCTTATGAATTATAAGTTAAGCGTGTTAGGGATGGAGATAAGATAGATTTTTAACGCTTTATGGTAGCTCTAAACAAGTGCCCAGCTAGCTCTGCATCACTGAAGTGAGTGTTCTCTACATGTGGTCGAAACTTAGAAACAGATTAGGAATATAAAAAGCATTGAAGTTAGTTAAAATACAGACATGATATATGATGTTATTGGAGGATCTGTTTGTTTTGAATTAAAATCCTTGTTATTACACTATGATTTATGGTCAAATTATTCTGTATTTTACCAGACATGCCAACATTCAGGCACTTGTGTCCAGAGCAACATGCGGTTTTAAAATTTAACATGCTACCTACAAAGTAAAAGCGTATACAATTTACATACATAATAAAACAGATTTTAAAATAATACAGACAAATTATAAATAATTATATATTTTATTAATTTCTAAATTAAAACTGTGCAAATTAAATAATTTAAAATTAACATACTATTAAAGGTAAATTAAAATTTATGCATTTAACAATGTACATGTAGATGTTTTAGCTTTAAAAAGTTCTTTTTCAGAAAGATTTTTTTTATAACAACGTTGACCCTGATTAAAATATTTACATTTAACTATCATCAGAGATTTTAGAGTTCGTCTTCCCAAATTTGACCTAAATTCAGTTTGGTTTTTCGCACAGTGCTGAAAACTCTTTCACAAGCAGCATTACTGTGTGGAAAGAGCAATATATTTAGCATTATTTTTGGTAAAACTTTGTGTATTTAATTGCTGCATTATGATCTCTTAAACAACTGATTTTATACCAAGCCTAAACTTAGTCTAAGCTCTTATACGGATACCTGCAACTTCAGCATGCATCAATATTGCATCTCTCAGAGGAAAGTTTTAAGCTTATACGCACATGCTGAAAAGCATATATGCACATGCTTCTGAATATATACATTTCGCTGTAGGTTAGGCCTATTTAGCAATATTTATTTGCTGCAAATAGCGGAAAAAAGAATTATGAAAAGAAATTCATTAAAATTCCTTCAGAAATTACGAGATTTGATAAAATTAACGAAATATTTCCCCCGAAATAAAATTTGTTATTTTCCGGAGCAATTTGAGAAGTGTGCGGAGTTACCAATTTTTATCATTTCTCCGGAGCAACTCCGCCGAAACCGGAGCAGTTGGCATGTCTGTTTTACACATGAAACTTTTGTCCTTTTCCTTATGGATGTCACAGATAATTTTTGTTTTCAAATTGTTATCTTGGATTTACTGTAGAATGCATTTTGATAGACTATATACATATTTCCACAGAATAATTCTTTAAAATTGAAAGAGACTTTAAAATTTATAAAAATTCTTTAAAGTTAATTTGCAAAACTAAGATAATAGTCTCTGTAAATAAATAAAAATATCACCAATTTTTAAAAAACCCACTTTAGAGTGGGTTTTTTGGGTTAAAGGATTTACTCGGTTACTTTTTTCTATGTTAGAATATACTGTATAACAATTTCAGAAATCATTGTGAATAAATCTACCTTTTATCAATATTTTTTTACATAAACTTTGAAATAAAATTATATTTATTATTACTATTTATAATATAATTATAATATATATTTATTTTATTATTTTTAAGATGCTGTCATTATTTCAATAAATACTTACGTTTTTATTTACACATCCTGCACATATCTGTTTTTTTGCTGAGTTTACACCTCGAAAAAGACTTTATACAGTTTTTTAATTAAATTAATAAACCAAGAATTTTAAAAACTAATGTATAAAAAAAAATTAGTTTTAATAAGTAATAAAAGCTTAATAAATCTATAGAAGTATTTTTTTCTTTTATTAATCTTCATCAACATAGAGATAAACATTCTGATTTCTATTCATTTTTATATTAGATATCGATTTTAGTATGTCCATATGTAGCTGCAGTTTTTCTTGCTCACTCATGTCCGTTATATATTCTTCGAAAGAAGAAAAAAAAGTACATTTTTTTTCCTCCACTTTCGGTTTTTTGAGTTCCTTTATGATTTCCTCTTCTATATTGAAATCACATCTTTTTCTTTTAGTGTTATCTTTTTTATGTGACATGCTTGCAGAGGAGATGGGTGATTCCATAAATAATTGAGATGAAGATTCTGCAGAGGAAGGCACATCTTCTACCACAATGGAATCATCCAATAGTGAGCTAGATTGTGTTTCACTGGGCTCTTGACACGCCAGTAAAAATTGTAGATGCTCATGATATATATATTTTTTTTGAGCAGCTTGCCCACTTTTAGTTCTTAAGCTGCGGACAAACGCATCCCGAATATTTGCCCATTTGGAACAAATTTTTTCACCTGAAATGATATAGAAAAATTGATATAGTTTGATATTAAAATATTAATATAGTTTGATATAGAAAAATTTATATAGTTTTCCAATGAAAAGCAAATACAACCTCAGCTGAGTCTACCTTATTTTTGCAATATCTATTACCATTCTATTACCTTAATTTACATGTAAGTTAGAAATGTATATAAGAGCTGATAGTTAAAATTTATGCTTATTGCTATTTTGAAAAAAAATGAAAAAAAAAATACAAAAAACATATAAAACCCTAAAATCTAATGAAGATATATATATATATATATATATAAGAAAAAAAAAGGAATATATATGCATTGTTTTAATGAATAACAAATCCTTATCAAAGAAAACTGGTTAAGAATTATATGTCAATATATATAAATTGTAATTAATTTATTTTTAATTTTAATGCTGGTGTAAGAAATAATCCATGAAGACCTGTTTATATACATTATTTCTTACATAATTATGTTTCCATATGAGCAAATAAATAGCTTTGTCTAATAGTCATAAGTAATCAAAGGAAAAAAACACTTGATAAAAATCTGTATGAAACATGATCTAAAAGAGCACTGTTCAAAAATCATTGTATTAAAATAAAGTTGTTTAAATTACTAAATTTTCTAAATTTTTATCAAGGATCGAACTTCTAAAATCAGTTCTTGTCTTGCTAAATATCCTTTCCTATTCTACATTCCTTAATAAAATTTTTATAATACAAAAATAAACAAAGTTGCAACTGTTTTGGATTGTATAATAAACAAGGTTATAATTTTAACTCTCCGAAATTGGTCAGAACTGTTAAACATGGCTTTAAACGGTCTTACTTTTGATATTATTTTTCTTCAATTAAAAGAAAATGTGTAGCTTAAAAATAGAAAACTGACAAGTTTATGTGCCTCATTAATCAAATGTGCTTATACAATATCTGAGAGGTTTATTCCGAGAATTTTTTAATTTTTTGGACTGAAGCTGAAGATTGCATGTAGAAATTTGCATGGAATTTTATATACATATACATTTTTTATTGTACTACTACAAAAAGAAAGGGGGTTGTTAACATCACAATAAAAACCAGCATTCATCTAAAACTTTCCTACGCTGAAAAATATATTTACATATTCATGTAAAGAGAAACATGATAAATGTATATAAATTTTCTAAATGTTTGTTTACATAATTCAAAAAGAAATGTACATAAAACTTCAAATATAATACTTTTTTCTTCTCAAATGAGAAACAAAATTACTTTCATAAAACCCATATTGAATCAAAGGGATAAAAATAATACTTTCATAAGTAAAATTTTATTTGCTGCAATTACATAAACTGTAAGTAACAAATAAAAATTTAGAAATATTATTAGATAACTTTTATTTTTTGTTACTTTACACCATTAAACTGTCTAAATAATCTCAAATCAAAATGTAATGTATTTTGTAATTTGCTCACAAAAAGTATGTAATAAATTAATGCAGTTAATAGTTTTTCTACAAAATATTGAACACAAATAGTAATAAAATTTGTGGCTAAAATATTGCTGTGAAAGCAACTGAAAATAATATTAAATTGATAACATTATATGACATAACAGTACATTCTAAACAGAATGAGTAAATTATCTATGCAAAATACATAATTTATATATTATGTTAATAATAAAAAGTAAAAATAAAAACTTACCTATGATTTTCTTCTCTGCAGTCGTTTTCAAGTCGTATTCATCATCAATGTATCTAAATATTTCTTCCCACGATCTTTCTCTTGCAATTTTATTTTTAAAATTGGGATTTCGCTTATCCCATAAGCATGGTTTGCTCTCCACTAGTTCGCATAGTAGAGCAATATCGCACTTGAAGGAGGCCATTTTAGATGTATCAACAGCTCGGGAAATGTCGACCGATTTGAAGGGAATAGCACGTGCTGAAACGACAAAATTGCCCGACAAACGATATCGGCCAATCGATGACGATAAAATCGTCATCGAATCGGCTGGTGGGAAAGCGGGTAGCTCATCTCAGTGCATTTTACGTGCGGCGGTGTCGGACAACGACAATCGGATACGTTTTATCGCTGTCGTGTCGGTAAGTGGGAAAGCGCTCTAACTGATCGGATGGTGCATCCAGGCAGGAATATTCCATCCATTTCTATCCACTGTTGTGCTTGTATACTAAAGTTATTCGGACTTCGTCATGATACTAAATGTTATTAAAAAAAAAAAAAAAAAAAAATTGTGACAATAAATTAAGGTGTTTAGGAAATATGTGAGGTTGTTTTATGGAAATTGGCGCTTCGCAAATGAAAAATTACGGCTGAGTATGGAAAAGGAAAATTTATATTCATTTTTTCAGGATTTTATGATCATATGTCAAAGTTATTTAGTAAATGCAAACTATTATTGACATAAAAAAAATCAAAATGTCACAAAAAATTAACCTTTTAAAAATATTTAAGAAATTATTAAACATTAATATTAATATTGCATTAATATTAAATATTAATATTAGTTTAAATACTATCAAGTACACTACACACTATTATTATTATTAGCTTCAAAACTATTAGTTTTATCGTATGTCTCCCCACACAACACACTTCATCCCGATTAGATTGAAAGTCGCGTACATTTGTAGTGGGAGATCTTTATATTTGATAAGCAGTGTGTGTGCATGTCATAATCACCACATTTTACTCACACAAAAAAGCATATTTTATTCTGTTAAAAACTGACGCTATCTTTTACTAAACTCAAAACAACAACGCTATCGCAATAGCAACTCTTTTTTTGTTGCCACTCGCTAAAACAGAAACTTCTGCTTACATATCAAAATGTTACCGTTACATTCACTCCCTCACCAGTAACTAACGTTACGTCAGAGGTAGGAAGGTACATGTATCAGCAGTTAAAAGTGTACATTATATAGCATGAAAAGAATAATAATTAAAATATACAATAGTAATATGATACAAGAGCAAATAACATATATATAATGTAAATATACAAAAAAAAATATTTAAAAGCAGTAAAGTTCTTTAGTCTCTAAATCGGACTGGAAGTTTAATTGGTCTGCCAGAACTAGATTGTTTAGAAGTTCGTACAGGATCCATAGGAACAGAACTAGTCCCAATAGGAGTTTGTTGTTTCAAACTTAGAGTTTGTGACGGCACTGTTTGACACTGAATATTTTGGTTTGGAGTCACATCGTTATTGGAGAAATCTGTGAGGATGTAAGCAGGTTTCAGTCTGTCAATAGACACATTAACGTTTTTCTCTTTAATTTTAATAATAAAATATTTAGAAGATCTATTAATCACTTTGTAAGGGCCTTCATAGGGTGGCTCCAGTGGTTTTCGTACTCTGTCTATTCTTAGAAATACATGAGTACAACTATCCAAATCTTTATGTACAAATATGTTTGGGATGAATTTGTGTTGAACTTTCCTGGAACCAATTGATTTAATGTGTTCCTGCAATTTATGTACTAAGGTTCCTGGAGTGAGTTTCACTATACTGTCTGTTAAAAATTCACCTGGAAGCCTGAGTGTTTCACCATAAACCATTTCTGCTATGGTGTAAGGGGTATCAGATTGAACAGCAGAACGAAGACCTAAGAGGACAGTTGGCAAAGTTTCGCTCCAATCTATCTGATTATGGGCTTTCAGAGCAGCTTTCATTGTTCTGTGTAATCGCTCGACTTTTCCATTACTCTGTGGGTGGTAGGCTGTTGTTGGCACCAGCTTAATACCGCAGAGCGTCGACAAAGCTCGAAATATTTCAAAACGAAATTGTGCTCCTCGATCAGTAATCAATCGGGAAGGTGTTCCAAATCTTGTGATCCATTGATTGTAGAATGCTCTTGCCACTGTTTCTGCTGAGCTGTCATGTAAAGGAATAGCTTCCATCCAGTTAGAATATCTGTCTATGCAGGTTAAGCAATAAATATTTCCATGTGATGGAGGTAAGGGACCAACCAGGTCAATATGGATTTCTCGAAATCTCTCCGATACTTCCGGGAATTGACCAATTGGTGATTTCGTATGTCGAACAATTTTTGCTTTCTGACATGAAATACAGGATTTAGCCCATTCGTGTAAGTCTTTGTTAATATTATGCCAAATGAACTTAGATGTAATTAATTTAATTGTTGCTTTTATTCCTGGATGAGATAATCCATGAAAGTGTTTAAATACGTTCATCCTGAAAGCTGGAGGAACATAAGGACGAATTTTGTTTGTAGACACATCACACCACAGCATTAAACCAGAAGGAAGAGGATATTCTTTAAATTTTAAAGAAGTAGATTTTTGCAATTTTGTAAATTCGTCATCTTGAGCCTGTTCTCGGGCTATTTCATCATAATCAATTACTGTGATTTCTGCAACTCTTGACAATAAATCGGCTACAATATTATCAGCACCTTTAACATGTTCAATAGCTGTAGTAAATTCAGAAATATATTGAAGTTGTCTGCATTGTCTTGGAGATGCTTTGTCTAGTTTTTGATAAAAAGCAAAAGTTAAAGGCTTGTGATCTGTATAAACTGTAAAAGATTGTCCTTCAAGTAAATGTTTAAAATATTTTATTGATAAATAAATAGCGAGAAGTTCCCGATCGTACGTGCTATAATTTTGTTGAGTTGGGTTTAACTTTTTGGAATAAAAGGCTATTGGTCTCCAAGACTTATTTTCGCATTGTTGTAAGGTAGCACCAATTGCAAAATCTGATGCATCTGTAAAAAGGCCTAGATGTAAATCAGAATTTGGAAATGATAACAAGGCTGTATTGGCAAGATCTTGTTTACAAATTTCAAACTGCTTCTTCGCTTCGTCAGTCCAATGAATTTTTCTTTTGTCTCGTTTTCTGGAATCTTTAAGATATTCATGCAATAAAGCTTGATTTGCAGCAGCATCTTTTAGATAACGACGGTAAAAATTAATCATTCCAAGGAAGGTTCTTAATTCAGTAATGGTTTCCGGTAATTTGTAATTTAAAATAGCTTGAACTTTCTCAGGAAGTGGGCGTGAACCTTCAGGTGTAATTAGATATCCCAAAAATTCAATTTCGGACACTGCAAAAACCGATTTTGAAATATTAATTCTAAGGCCATATTCGTTCAGTCTTTTAAAAAGGAAATCAAGATGAAGTTTATGTTCGTTTTCATTCGCTGATGCGATAAGGACGTCATCCAAATAGGCGAATGCAAAGTCAAGCCCTCGGAGCACTTCGTGAATAAAGCGTTGAAAGGTTGAAGGAGCATTTCTAAGGCCGAAACTCATCACATTAAATTCGTATAAGCCGAAAGGAGTAATAATTGCTGTTTTACATTTATCTTCTTCTGCTATTGGAATTTGATGATACGCTTTAAATAAATCTATTTTTGAGAAAACTTTTGAACCTTTTAAAATATGATGAAAGTCGTCTATTCGTGGAATAGGGTATCTATCAGGAATGGTACGGAAATTCAGCTGTCTGTAATCTCCACAAGGACGATAAGAACCATCTTTTTTTTTTTACAAGATGTAAGGGACTTGCCCACTGAGACTTAGAAGGGCGAATAATATCATTATTTAACATGTATTCAAATTCTGATTTAGCTATCGCGAGACGCTTTGCATCAAGTTGGCGAGCTTTAGCGTGAAATGGAGGACCTTCAGTAGTAATATAATGTCGTACATCATGTTTAGACTTCGAAATTAATAAGTTCGGCTTTAAAATTTCTGGATACTTAGAAAATAAATCAGCAAATTTAATGGTGTTGCTTAATGTATGAATAGAGTCATTCAAATGAATCGAAGAAACTTCACCTTTTATGCAAAGCTTTGTTTCTCCGTCAATTAACTGCTTATTTTTAAGGTCAATTAAAAGATTAAATTTGTTTAAAAAATCAGCTCCAAGAATACCTTTTGAAATTTTGGCAATAATGAAAGGAAATTGGAATTTTCTCCGCAATCCTAAATCTAAATCCAAAACTCTAATGCCAAAAGTCTCTATTTCAGTCCCATTTGCTGCATACAATTTGTAACTCGAAGGTTCAATATTCTTACTAGGTGCTGGAAGAATGCTGATATCAGCGCCACTATCAACTAAAAATCGCAAATTTGTTTTTAAGTCTTTTACAAATAATCGAAATTTGCGGCAACCTTTTACATTTTCTGCAGCAGTTTCTGCCGCCTCGTCTACTGCAGGGTGGCGTTTTCCTGCAGTGAATCCGGTTTTTTCCATGCACAAGGTGGAGTACATTTTTCAGGATAGCAACGGTTACCGAAACGAAAATGATAATAGCAAAATTTGCCATTAGAATCAAAACGTTTTCTAGATCGGCTTCGGGAGCGACTTCCGTTTCCACGAGCTTTATAATTAGGCCTAGTTTGGCGTGATACGCTTAGCTGAGATATTTGTTGTTCTAGGCTCTCAAGTCGGTTTAGCACTTCTCTATAACTTGAACCGGACTTGTCGTGATCGTTAATTTCAGGTTTATGACATGCTGCGAAAATTTCCGTTTTGGGGTTCATGTCACTGATTTTGTCAGCCATTATTGCTAATTTGGAGAGATCTTCCTCACTAACAAGCAAAATATTTTTTATATAATCAGGCATTTTCTGAAGCCACAAAGTTTTAATCAAGTTTTCGGGAATGTCCGCAGTCGCCACAGTTCGTAGTTTTTGTAAAAGCTGACTAGGCTTCATTGTACCTAATTCAATTCCGGTTATTAACCGTTTAATTCGAGCACTTTCGCTTTCTTTAAATAGGTTGAATAACCTTGTTTTTGAATCGGTATATTTAGTAGTGCTTTCACTACTGATTATATCCCAAATATTTTCGATATATTTTGGCTCAAGTTGCGCCACAAGGTAATTAAATTTCGTATCTTCATTTGTAATATTATTAATTTTGAACTGCGCCTCTACTTGAAAGAACCAAATTTCTGGTCTATCTGTCCAAAAAGGTGGAATTTTAACACTTACTTTGTTCAGCTCGGTCTTCTCCTCAATATTTGGTTTATCCATTGTTAGATATCGTTAAAGGTTGCAAAATCCAAAATGACGAAAAGTAAATAAATCGGGTCACCAGTTGTAGTGGGAGATCTTTATATTTGATAAGCAGTGTGTGTGCATGTCATAATCACCACATTTTACTCACACAAAAAAGCATATTTTATTCTGTTAAAACTGACGCTATCTTTTACTAACTCAAAACAACCACGCTATCGCAATAACAACTCTTTTTTTGTTGCCACTCGCTAAAACAGAAACTTCTGCTGACATATCAAAATGTTACCGTTACACATTCGACCAATTTTTTGGCTCTAGTACGTCCAGAACTGATTCCGATTACGTAGATATTATGTGCAAATGTCACCACTTATTACATCGGATGGCCCTAAATGTACGTACAAAATACATTAAAATCAACCAGATATGTATGTAAAATGTACATCGCGCTCTTATCCATATCACGTAAAACCGACCAGATTTGGATGTAAAGTGTACATCGCTTTTTTATCCATATTACGTAAAATCAACCAGATTTGTATGTAAAACGTACATCCCAATTTTGTCCAAATTACGTAAATTTAACAAGATTTGGTTGTCAAATGTATATCCAGATTTTGTTTATTTGTCCTAAAATCAACCAAATTTTGTTATCAAATATACAAAGTATCCCAGCAACACTTAAATATCCCATTGAGAATGCAATTTATTTGCAAATAATCTAGGAAGTTTCCTGGTTTCTGAAAATGCATGAGATTTTTTGTTTTTTATATAAACTAAAGTTTTATTTAATTTTATTTTTTAATAAAAACCACACTTTAAAAAAATCAAATATAAGTTTAACATAAAAATCTGTAAAACTAAAAATATGGCTCCCATTTGGAAAAAATAATTGGTCCCACAAAAGCATTAGGTTTTATACTCTGCATACACTTTATCAAAAACCAGGAAACATGTAAATTTATTTCCGAAGAAATTTCATCCTGAATAAAATATTTTAGGGCTGCTGGATGTCTGAGATTCAGTGTATATTTAATAACAAAACTTGCTTGACTTTAGGACAAATGAACAAAATCTAGTTATACATTCTACAGCTAAAACCTGGTTGATTTTAGGACAAACAAAATCTGACTTTTGGTACACACCATACATTTAAATTTTATGTATATTATGTGAAATTAGATTTTATGATAAAAAGTGCTTCAAAAAATAAAACTTTAGCCACATATAAATTCTTTTGACTGCCACAGCATAGAAAAAAAAAATATTTTCTGAGCATGCTTTTTTTTTCATCAGAAAAATTTTAGAACTGATATACATACATATAATTTGTCTGGATATATTTTACTTCTATCACTGTTTTCTCAAATCTCAGGCTTCTTTGATGTATGAAGAACACTAATGATATTTGCCATAAAAATTATATATATATATATAAATATATAAATATATATATGTATATATATATATATTTATATATGTATATATATATATATGTATATACATATATATATATATATATGTATATATATACATATATATATATATATATATATATATATATATATATATATATATATATATATATATATATATATATATATATATATATATATATATATATATGTATATATATATATATATGTATATATATATATATATATATATATATATATATATATATATATATGTATATATACATATATATATATATATATATATATATATATATATATATATATATATATATATATATATATATATATATGTATATATATATATATATATATACATATATATAACACATATATTCTATATATATATATAAATATTGCTTCATATATATATATATAGAAAATATATCTGCAATATATATATATATCCCTATGCTATGGTAATATTTATATACAGATTTCTATATAATGTTATATATATATATATATATATATATATAGATATAAATATATATATACAAACACACACATCAATTCTACTTTCTCAAAATATTGCTTCATGAAAATAAATCTGCAATCTAGTCATTTTCCCTATGCTATGGTAATATTTGAACAGATTTCTTCAAGGAATGTTAATATATAACAGTATTGTTTATTTTTAGATTAAATGAGAGATTTGTACAAAATGTGCAAATAAATTTTATACAAATTACTCCAAATAAATAGCATGCTTTTATGAGCTGTTTAAAATGGAATTAATCAGCATAATTCTCCCATATTTTTTTAAGTAATAAATACTGATCTTCAGATAAAATGTAGGATGTGGTAGCAAATTCATATTAGTAAGGAATAAATGTTTGAAAAGCACATATTAATGTTTGTCATCGAAGCCAGTTCTAAAAGAAATCTTGTTTCTTATGCACCTCTTATTGTATATACATTTTCAGTTAGAATAAATATAATTTAAAATTATATGTTTTGAATCCATACATTGAAATTTTCTACTCCTTTAAATATTCCCCTAAGAAAAATGCCAGTTGAGTTTTCATAATCATATTTTACAATTCTAAATTTTCAACAAAGTCTTGTTTAGACTTTGTTGAAAAACATTAAATTGTTAAAAGAATTTCATTTATGGTTTTAATCAAAATATAAACTTATGTAGTCTACAGTTTGTTTTAAGCGATTTCATATTGATCTATAGATATTGCAGAAAATCAGTAGAAGTCATCATCGGAGCTACCAATACATACATATCTGTATTAAAAAAAGTCAAAAGAATTAAGAGAAGGTTTATGTTTTTAAATATTTTTATTTTTAAAAATATTGTAATAAAATTTGTTAATGTTAGATGTATCTTTCCATAATTGGTCAGTTCTCACAGCACCTGCAGAAAAAAAAAGTTACATAAAAATCATGGTTTAAATTTTATAACAGTATTACGTCCAACAGCCAAAAAATCTCTCTCTCCTTCCCTAAATATGTGCATACTGTTTTTATTAAAAAAAATTCATTTTACATAATTGTCTCCACTAAACTAATAAAATTAATTTTCTCAAATTTTACTAGTGCATATAACTGGTTATTTGTACAGAGAATTATGAAAAAAACATGAAAAAAAATAATAAAAGTAAATTTGAGCACATCTGATAAAAATTTAAATAAAATTGGAGTTATTTTACAGCATTGTTAAATCAGAATTTTTCTTGGGAGTGCTGCTTTCAAAATATGAAGAGCTCCTATTAAAAATAGAAAGAAATAATGCATAAGTAATTCAGAGTACAAGTAAAAAGAAAGATTTTAAGAACTATATTATTTTAACTTTTAAAAACCATTAAAAGTTTAAAAAAAAGTTAAGAAAAGTTAAAAAAGTTAAGTACAAGTTTTTAAAAAAGATTTTAAGAACTATTTTTTTTAATTAATCTGAAAATTAATAGTAAAATAGTGCAAATTATACCTGCTTGGTTAGTTGAAACCATATTCATTTTGTTTAAGTTCTCATAGACAGTAAAAGAATTAAGAAGTGATTCTGTAATTAATAGACATAAATAATATAATAGTACTGATTTTATAAAAAATTATATAAATATATTTGAAATATTAACAATTAAATCTAAATTATAACTGCAATCGTACCCAAATACTTAGCTGAAATTTGATGTTGCTCATTGTTGCTACATAACATAAAGCATTTACTTATTATTACACTTTGAAAGAAATCTTCATAAAAACATAAGAACTGAGCATTTTTTTTTTTTTTTTTTTTTTTGTTTAATGTGACTGCCTTACATGATAGTAAATCAAAAATGATAATAGAATTGAATAGCTAAACCTTTTTTATGTATTCATAAGTCAAGGTAAATGTCGAAAAATCTCCAAATTAGAGAAGAAAAAATACCAATAAAAAATCAGTACAGAAAAATTCAGTGGCAATTGAAAAATTAGGTATTATTATAGATTCTAGATAATTATTTACACAATGGAAATTGTAGACTGACCATATACCTAATGTTTCAGTAAAATGTAATGTCTTAGTTAAATGTAATAGAAAAAATTGTATACCTTTATTCACTGTTTTTTTTCCTGAAGAGTTTCATATATTTCAGATTTCACTAAAAATTAATTTTAAACACAATTGGAATGCCAGTGGCAAAAGGCAATTTTATGAGTTATAATAAATATATTTATATCTAAATAATAAGAAAAATGCTGATATTCGAGTTTATGTAAACTTTACAAGATTAAGATTAAACTGTAATTTTAAATTAAAAATATTCTAAAATGACCAGTTAAAGTTTTGTAATTTGAATTATAAAAACAAGTAGTTAAAAAAAGGGGTACAAAAGAAACAAAAAAGAAGCTTTTAGTTATTGTGAACAGTTTTACTAAAGCCATTAAGTTTTAAATTAGAAATAATTCTAGGTTATTATAAAAGATAATAAAGAAAAGATTTTTACCTAACACAGTATTTTTAAACATGTATATTTTTTCAATTTTATTGAAGATAAAATTTGAAAAACAAATTACTTTTTTACTACATTTTGAAAACACTTATTAATTTTAGAGAGTATTAATGGAAATAGAATATAAGTATTATCTAATTGAAAATGTACACTTTTTTTAATATAGAGCACAAGGGCCATAAGAACATAGGACTCATTTCTAAGCTTGTAATATCTAATAATGATGATGATTTTCAGGAGTTTAAATATAAATTAGAAAGATTTAAAAATTTCTTTCCTATAAATACTGTTTCTGTGTTATGTTTAGTTTGTACTTTAACAAAATTTGAAATAAAAACTATGCTACCATCTTTTAAACTATATATGTTATCAGATTTTATTGTGAAGAGAACAGTTTCCAAAGTTATTAAATTCTGTAATGTTTACATTAGGAAAGTTTGAATTGTGAGATATGTCAATAATAACATTTATTTGTGATGGGGGAAGAGGAGGACTTGGTTTTCGGCAGGATTTGCGATTTTTTTGGCAATATTCGAAGGGTGATACTTATTGAATTAAGGCAGCCATTCTAGCAACCTATTTGTCTCGTCTACGATTGGTCTAGATATCTGTTACGTCACTTACTCAGTGAGGAGGTTATTTTCGCCTATATTTCGCCAAACCTATTTTAATCAGGTGATAGATTTATTTTCTGGTAGGCAACGATTTCTGCTAAAATAGTCGTTTTACAAATCGAATTCTTAGTCTTTCTATTAGTCTGATTCGAGTAAACCACGCCCCTATTTTCTTGGCGTAGAGCTTGGCGGTAAGGTAAAAAGACGCCAAGTTTGACCAGGAATCCCCCAAGTCCTCCACTGCTCCCCAATTCACTCACCTTAACTCCTTAGAAGAAAGATTTGAAGACAAAATTATGCGTTCGATAAGTTAAATAAAATGGAGTGGAATGATTTTCTTAATAACGCATGCGCAAATGTTCTTAGAATTTACGTATAATCTAAGTACAATTTTGGTAGGAATTTCGTCCAAAAAACGCTGAATTTATGTTCATACATTACCTTATGCTTTATGTTCAGATTTCGTTGCTTAAATTGCCAATTTTGAACATGTTGGTTAAATTTACGTTAGTCAATGACAATAATGGGACTTCACTTCCGAGTGTGGGACGAAGTTTGGACGAACGAAACAAGAATGGAACGAAATACGAACGCATGTGCTGTGTGGGTCTGTGACGCTTATGTAGATCCAATCGAGATAAAATAATTTTATTATTGCACTGCCTAGAAGATTTACACTATTTCCACCAGAAACTTCTAAATTCATTAGGTAGAATTTTATATTAAAAAAAGTGTCAATTGTTCCTCTTGTCCATGAATTGGCCAAAGTAACATCATACACTTATACTGTTTCATCAAAATGAAGACAAAACTCTTATAGATACTTAAATATTCGTTCTTTGTTTGGTGTAGAGCGCCACGGCCTACTATTTTGCAACACGAGGGGTAATGAGACCTGAACCTACTACTGAAAGACGATTCCGAATGGCTATGAACAGCCATGCCACAGTGAGATTTGACCTACGGTCAGCACCCTAACCATTCGGCCATCGTTCGGTATTTAAATTCTTGTAAACCTGATATTTTTAATGCTTTATTATTTGATTATTATGGGCCCCCTATGGGCTATTGCGTCGAGGAGTTTTGTTTTTAGTAAGTTAAAGAAAAATTAGGAACATGATTCTTTAATAACATTTTAATGTTATAAAAACAAAAACAAAAATGTAATCAGGAAAACAAACATAAAGTTGTTGATTTAAATATGAATCCTGTTTTGATTACAATAAGCAAATGTGTCATTGCATATTTGCTGATTTAAAAATATGATTTTTAACTAAATTTTCTAAAACTGTTGCATTTGGTTTTAAAAGTATAGTGATCAAATAGTTATGTAAATTTGTAAAATACCAAAAAGCTGAATTCAACATGAGACCTCATGAGTCACTCTGCAAAAACAGCCAATTAGTTTTATTTAATGTGAACTACACATTACATATGCCTTTACAAGGTAGTCAATGTTTGACTGATTAATTACAGACAGGGTTGAGCGAGTCAAATCAGCCTGATTTAAATCGTGATTTAAATCACGATTTAAATCAGTTGATTAAAAAAATCATTGATTTAAATCAATTTTTAAAGATTGAATTTTTAAAAGAAAGCTGTTAATAATAAGCACAATAAGAATATTGACAACTCAGAGTTGCTCCCAGATGGTTTCAGGAGGCTGCTACACTCTGCCTGTCCTTGTATTATTAAAATAGCACCTTAAATATTTTAGGGTTGACCACTTTATTAATTCCAAACATAAACAAGAAGGTGGATTAAAACTAGTTTTGTCATGTGATGAGAGCTGGAACACAATGGTAGATTCTTTAACCAAATACATAACAAACTGGTCTGTTCTCTTGAAAATTTGTGAGGAGCAAGGGACAAAATTGATAGCATCGTTTACAATAAAGTAGTTAATATTGGACTGAAAAGAAATGCAGAAAATATTTTAAAACGATTGGAACCTATTGCTGTAGCTTTAGACTCTATTAAAAAAAAATACTTGTACTATTGCTGAAGCTGTATATATTTGGAAGACTTTGGAGATTTAGATTATTCTTTGGAGTCTTAAAACTTAAAGATGTGGATAATGATAAATCCAATTTAACAGCTTTTAATAAGCGATACCAGCAAGCACTGAGAGCTTTCCATTTCTTAGCTTATCAAGTAGGCACTCGTTTTTGTGGGGAAAATCTGACCGATTTGGAAAGAAAAGAATCTTTTACATATGCAAATGAAAAGTACTCCCCCTGATATTATTTCTGTTCTCATGAAATTCCTAGAAAAATCTGATCCTTTCTATGAATTCCTTTTTAATGAAGAAGTGATTAGTAAGATTTCCCCACTCGATTGGTGGAAAAATAATTTTTTCTCAAGTAAAAAGGGAAAATTTGATCACCTGGACCAGGCATTTTATCAATTGTTGACTACAATAAGTTGATAAGTTGACTACATCAACCGTTTCTATTGAGAGGATTTTTTTCGACATATGGATTATAGTGCAATCTAAACTTCGAAACAGACTTGGAAACAACAAAGCAGCTAAACTTGTTTTTGTTTAAAAATCATTTAACATTTAACCACTGTCTCAAAATAAAAAGTTGGTTGTAAAATTTTCATAAATAAAAATTATTGTGATTACTTAGCCCTTAGTCTACCCTCATCTTTCTAATTATTCTATGGTTGAAGGAGTAAAATGTATAAATTCCTTTATTTAAATTATGATATAGATAATTAAGACAAGCAAAAAACCCTATATTGCAATATATATTTTAATTTTATTTATATAATATATTGCATGGGCTATTGCGCATTCCCTCCGCGCAGCAACTTTTGATCTTCGAATATTACCTCCCAGCTGCATTGTAATGCTCTCCAAACATTTCATTTTATGTTCGCATAAGATCTCGGTTGTGCGATCTATAATGTTTAGTGAACTAAATTAAAAAAGGCTCTTTTCAGGGCCGGGACAGATTAATGAAAATTATGTTATCGCTTCTAGCAGTTCCTCTACTGATCAGTTTTTGAATGATTTTAAAGGAAACGAGAAGAAAAAGTTTCCATGTCCAGTTTGCAATAAAGTTTTTTTCAACAAAATTTAATTTGAAACGACGTGTTGATTTGTTTCATCCTGGCTGTAAAAAGAAAAAAAATCTTTGGAGTTTCAGTGTGAATATTATGGACGTCAGTTCAGTTACGAAAAAAAATTTACAATCCCATAAAGTCCATACGGGGGTATGTGTTGAAGAACAGTATGCTCTATGCCCTGTGTGTAGAGTTGTGAGCAGTGGAAAAAACCCGGGAAAAACCGGGTTTCTAGGGAAGGGAATTTTGAAGTATTTTGAAGTCGCCAATTCACTGAGACACAATGAGAACTACCATTTTTTTGTCTTTGTGGTAGACCTCAAAAATTGATATTTTCACAAAATTTAACTATTATATGCTATGAAAAAAAAATTGAATAATTGGGATTAACTAACTCTATTTGGCAAGGTATCCTGTTTACCATGAAAGTATGAGCATATTTTTTCCTTTGAAAAATATGCAATATTTTTATTACATAAATATTAGACAATCTGTAGTGTCACAAAACCCATAAATCATTATTTTTCTTGGATTTTAACATCTTTCTGTCTGTCTGTCTCTTTCTCTTTATATATATAATGTGTGTGTGTATGTGTGTAGAAATCGGACACAAAATGCAACAGTGTCATTGGATGACACCGTTAAATGATATATGCATTACAAAAAATAACAAACTGTTATTTTAAATTTAAATATATTTATTTTTATATTATAAAAGGAGGGGAAAGAGTTTAGCATAAAGTAATTTACAGAATAAATACTAATCAAAAATAATGTATATAATTATTATATTAGCAATTAAAATTG
>CM063499.1:20085198-20087698 GCA_032207245.1 Pardosa pseudoannulata
GTGAACTAAATGAAAAAAGGCTCTTTTCAGGGCCGGGACAGATTAATGAAAATTCTGTTATCGCTTCTAGCAGTTCCTCTACTGATCAGTTTTTGAAGGATTTTAAACGAAACGAGAAGAAAAAATTTCCATGTCCAGTTTGCAATAAAGTTTTTTCAACAAAATTTAATTTGAAACGACATGTTGATTTGTTTCATCCTGGCTGTAAAAAGAAAAAAAATCTTTGGAGTTTCAGTGTGAATATTATGGACGTCAGTTCAGTTACGAAAAAAAATTTACAATCCCATAAAGTCCATACGGGGGTATGTGTTGAAGAACAGTATGCTCTATGCCCTGTGTGTAGAGTTGTGAGCAGTGGAAAAAACCCGGGAAAAACCGGGTTTCTAGGGAAGGGAATTTTGAAGTATTTTGAAGTCGCCAATTCACTGAGACACAATGAGAACTACCATTTTTTTGTCTTTGTGGTAGACCTCAAAAATTGATATTTTCACAAAATTTAACTATTATATGCTATGAAAAAAAAATTGAATAATTGGGATTAACTAACTCTATTTGGCAAGGTATCCTGTTTACCATGAAAGTATGAGCATATTTTTCCTTTGAAAAATATGCAATATTTTTATTACATAAATATTAGACAATCTGTAGTGTCACAAAACCCATAAATCATTATTTTTCTTGGATTTTAACATCTTTCTGTCTGTCTGTCTCTTTCTCTTTATATATATAATGTGTGTGTGTATGTGTGTAGAAATCGGACACAAAATGCAACAGTGTCATTGGATGACACCGTTAAATGATATATGCATTACAAAAAATAACAAACTGTTATTTTAAATTTAAATATATTTATTTTTATATTATAAAAGGAGGGGAAAGAGTTTAGCATAAAGTAATTTACAGAATAAATACTAATCAAAAATAATGTATATAATTATTATATTAGCAATTAAAATTGCAGCAACCAGTTATGTGTTTGTAAAGACTAACAGAGTAATTAATGACATAAGTACTTTAAAGTCATAAGTCATTTAAATACATAAGTCATACAAAAGACATAAGTCATTTAAATGCTCATTGCTATTATTTCTTGAATATATATATATATATATATATATATATATATATATATATTATATATATATATACACACATATATATATACATACATATATACATATATATATATATATACATGCATATATACATATATATATAATACATGTATATATATATATATATACATACATATATACATATATATATATATATATATATATATACACACATATATATACATATATATATATATATATATATATATATATATATATATATATATATATATATATGTGGTAGCCTGGATGACATCGAACACCAGATTTGATGCGCGCTTAGAGCAAACGAACTTTTACTTCTATGGTATGGCAACAACCCTCCCGAGTGGAACGCCGAGATTGACAGACTTAAGCTGGACGGTACCGAGTGCAGACGGCACTACTGACTGATCGCCAAGACGGGCGCTTATGTTATGCCAGACGGGCACCGATGTCAACTCTCATTTTAATTGTCCCTAGACACCATATAATTTGTACATAAGTTGTAAATAGTTTTCATTAAATAAGTTAGTGTTTGTTAAGCTTTGGAGCATCTTTTCACCGTGGGAATAAACCTCCCACATATGTATACATACATGTATATATATATATATATATGTATGTATGTATATATATATATACATATATATATATATACACTCATGTCCATAAATTAAGGATAATTCAGAATCACACAGAAATTGAGCTCTAAAATAAAAATTTCACCTGTAGAATTATCACACACATCTTGAAGAAGAATATACAAATTGCAGGAAACCACCAGATGGCGCGGATAGTACGTCACAATGACGAGAGTGTATGAAAGGGGTATATAAGGAATGGTAGCAAAGAAGTAAAATTGTTCACAAGCGCTTTAAAAAGCCTTTCAGTGCAATAACCGCATAGTTATGGCACAAAGGAAGCATTTGGATGATTTTTTACGTGGTAGAATTATCGGACGACTGGAATGTGGACGTACCCAGCTGGAAGTATCCGAGGAACTTGGAATCGCCCAGAGTGTCATCTCCAGGCTTTGGCAACGATTCAAACATGATGGTAATGTGAGTAGATGTTACAGCACAGGTCGCCTCCGAGTTACTACGCCGAATGATGACCGGTATTTGGCAGTTACTGCCAAAAGAAACAGACGGAGCACAGCATCAGACCTGTCTCGTCAGCTCTCTTCAGCTACCGGTACGACAGTTTCAAGGCAGACTGTGTACGGAAGCTTAGGGAACATTGGTCTATATGCTCGTAGGCCTGTCAGATGTGTTCCCCTTACCGCAACTCACTGTCGCCTGCGATTATGCTGGGCTAGAGAGCATGCATTGTGGACACCGCAACAGTGGTCTTGTGTGATGTTTTCCGACGAGTCCAGGTTCAGTTTACATTCTGATTCTCGC
>CM063499.1:20090198-20142698 GCA_032207245.1 Pardosa pseudoannulata
AAAGTCTCCCGATACTGTGAATGCAGTTTAGAATCACGTTCAATTCTTTTAAAGATAATTCAAAGTTAGCTACTCGAAATTATCGTTCAGTTCTGCCTTTTCTATTTATTATTTTTTTTTTTAACAGTAATTAGTAGAAGTAAAGGAGTGAAACAATCATTTCCTCTACACCCTGGCGGTAGATAGAATTTTTTTGCTAATATCGATGATTAAATTTTCATTGCAAAAAAAATAATCGATGATTAAAATAAAATTATCACATGTGTACCTAATCAGTTATTTAATCCAAATATAAAAGAAAAGTATTCACTAAATATCTAAGTTCAGTGATAAAACGTATGAAAATAATGCAGACGATATTTAAATAATTTAAAATAAGAAATGATTAAATGAGATGGTTAAAGACATGACGTCATAATGCTAGAAAAAAATGTTATTTTTACCTATTTATTATGCGACAAATTGATAAATTTGAATCCCTGCTCTTAAACAGGGAAAATAAGACTGGAAATAATGACGTAATGCTAGAAATGGGTGGAAGGGGTTTATTTCGAACGTTACTAACCTAACTCATCAAGAATCCAATACAGATGCCTCTATCCATTCCAGGTCCAACCACTTCATAAATTCGAGGACAGACGTACAGATAACTTAGGCTATTATTATATAGGGAATTGATTCGTTCATAGATATAGGCATACTTTTTAAGTGAATTCTTAGTATGATACGCCTTAAAAAGTTTTCTTGTTTGTTTACTACATTCAAACATAGTTACCATTCAGATGTGAGTATTATACTTTTTCAAATTATTTTAATATCATTGTATTTTTACCAAATGGAACAATGACAATTAGATTCTGGTATACCCTGAAGCTCTTACACATTATATCATTAAATAATTATCATAATAATAATTATTCCAAAATATGTTATGCTTTTCCTAACTAAAATTCCAACATGTGGGAGGAGGTTGTTTTACGATCTTACTATAGACCTTTGAAGGCGATTATCTAACGCTTTCGTTGTTGACCAATATCCAAAAATAGTTTATCAAATTTGATCTAACTATACAATTTTGATTGAAATAATATTTTCGACTTTGGGGGAGGGGCTAATTGTATAAATTTGGGATGATTTGAGGGTATTTCCGGTATTGATCAAAAGCTAAAATTGGTTGATAAAACCTGATGTAACAATTCTCTTTTGACTGACGTATTGTTCATGTTTATATGATCATTTAAAAATAACCACAAAATTATCCAATCCCAACAGTTTATCATAAATACCTTTTATTATTAATTGATCAAACGGTGAAATATATTGATTAGATTTCTTGTAAAGATGATAGAACGATTGGTATATTTTGAGATGTTATTTTTCCAATTAATGTTTTTGCAATTTATGCTGTTGTTTCGTACATCAATGGTTTTAATATTTGTTTTTAAAATATTATCGTTTGTCATTAGTTTTATTTTAATTTTTCTTTTGTGGTGTGGCACCTTTTGAAAAGAAAGAATAACAAGTTTTTCTGATGAGATGGGAGTATTGTAAGATTATGGAAAACATGTAGAAGAAATTAATAAACGAGATCTAATGTTGCTTCTTGTCGTATTTCCATGAAACCGTCTATATCATGTAGTATTTGAATAAGAAAACAAAAACTGTATTCCAGCACAAAGATTTTACTCTCTTGTAACTGGTATTTATTGTTTACATTATAAGATATCTATGCATTCAAACCTTGTTCAAAGTATTATTCTCATAGATCAAGTTTTAAGTGCATGGAGTGCTATTTATATTATTCACTAGCAGGTTTTACTCCCCATCTCCCGATGTTCCCATTCCCCATCTTGCTTGGTGAGACACCTCCACAGTGTGCGTATTGTAAGCCACTTATACAGTCACATATATCTTAACGTCTTAATTTTGTGTCTTTCTAAATTTTCCACCAAGTTTATTTCTTTAAATATTTTTTCTATAGGTTTTGGGCATCTTTCTTTTCTGTCGTTTCATCAAAATTGATTTTTTTTTTTAATTGTGTTGTTCTATTGTGATTTTCGTCTTGTTTGGCGCAGTTTGTCCCAAAAAGAATTAGCTCCACTAAATTTCAACCAACCAACCCCATCTCTCGATAAGAGAAAAGAAATATTTTAACCAAGTCCTGATCCTCGTATTTGTTTCAACAAGTTGAACTAATACTTCCTTATAACTTTCCTTTCTAATCTCTCTCCTATTTCCTCCCGTCTTCTAGGAATTTCAACAGTTTTGCTGTTATTGCTGAACCAAGGAAGAGCTGTAAAGTATTTGATTTATATGTAGAACCTCCTGCGAATTATTTACGTTCAGTACCCCGCTCCACTTCTTTTTCCAGAGAAAGGAATTCACAGCAGGTTGTCAGCGTTCTCAGTCTTATGACTGGATTGACACAAGGATGGCTCAAGCGGTACGGACGACTAGAGAACTTCAAGGGTACCGAATGATGTAATGCCACCCCTGATTCTTAAAATGGCACGTTTAATAGCTCTGACCCCTATCACCTTTTCCCAAGGAGGAGGAGGAAGTAGTTCTATCTATTCCTTACACTTATAGGTGATCTGTAAAGAAAGCGAAATATATGGAGAAAGGCAGGTTCTTAAGTTACACACAAGCAGACACCGCAGCTCTCTTTTTCAACTCCTCTTCTTAGCCCACTCTCCTGTTTCTAATCATGGATCTTGTTGGTGCTTCAACCACATTTGGCGAAATTGGCGTGCTTGCAGTTTGGCTTTTGAAATCTGGCGAGGGGATCGTAACTCAACAAATTGATACATAAACAAAAACATCATTTTGAGGAAAAATTTTACAAAAATTGAATATTTAAAATCTAATTGAATTAACAAAGAAAACACAAAGGAAACACATAACATTCATACTAAATAGACTGAAACATTCACTTAATCACAAATTAAATAAACTGAGTGTGATTTTCATCACAAATTTGTGATTTAGTGTAAATTGTAAAATTAATTTAAAATAAGAGATTTGAAAAAAAATTTTCAATTTTACAACTCCTCTTTAACCTCCACTCAAAATACAGTTTCTTTTAAGTCAAAGAGTTTTTTGCTGGATGAGATTCCGCCTACCGTTTACCTTTGGAATTGTAAAGGCTTAGCATATGTCATTTTAAGTCGCGCTCGATCATTGCAAAGCCTAAAACTTGAAGCCTTAAATCCAATTGAATTAGTTGGTACAAGACCATGTAATCTTGCAGCGAAAGAGGAAATGGAACGAATGAGAAATGAAAATAACATCAATAATAACGAAATTTAATTGTTAATAGAAATAAATTCACAAAAAAATTGGAAAATACCAAGAGAAAGTTAGTCCAAAGGGATGAGGGAGGGTAGGCGGGATCTCATCCAGCAAAAAACTCTTTGACTTAAAAGAAACTGTATTTTGAGTGGAGGTTTAAGAGGAGTTGTAAAATTGAAAATTTTTTTTCAAATCTCTTATTTTCCTTTTTTCTAGAAATCTCTCCTTTTTTTTTCCTTATTTCACGGCATTTCTCTTTTTTTTTCGCCTATACCCGCCTTATATTCCTTTTTTCTTTGGACCATTCACTCCTTTTATTTGTTTTTTCTTTCTCAACATTTACGGAGTTATGTAACGGCGGAACGGATAGCACACATCTTTTCCATGTTTTGATAACATCTTTGTATTTCTAATATTTTCTTTCTGTGTGATATTCACTACTAATGTCAGTTTCTGTCATGAGGTGGGGGCTAACTTTATTGGGGTTTCCCACAGTCATGTGTGAATTGTGTAACACCCATTTTCTGAGAGGAACAGCCAATTTTCAGTCATGTGTAGTTTAATAGATATAATCTGGAATGACGAATGTTATTTAAAAGATAGATTTGATGGGAATATATCTGACGCACTCGATCTAACTCAGTCCTAAGATCCTGAGATTAAGGAGAGAATGAGAATTAAATGATAACAAATAATTAAGAATTATGTTGTAACATCTGAACTAAAATGCAATGAAGAATTGTTGAATATCGTAAATATTAATATTACTGTCTTGTTGAGGAAATTGTAAGATTGAAATAATTGTCAACCATATTTTTTTTATGTATACTGTCTACCTATCGAAACTAAATGCCTCATTGTTATGTTTCGCATCGGAAATAATATAAGTAACAAACAATCAAATTTAGAGAATATTTTTGTCTAAAATTATTTTTGCAGCAAAGGTTGATTAATAGAATAAATTTTGATGTCATATCATGTTAGGAAATTACAATTGTGTGTCTTCTTATATTTTAAGTCATATGTCATTTAAGTAGGAAGAAACTAATAATGTTATATTTGTATTACTGTGTTTATGTTTTATTATTATAGTGTAAGTACGTGATTTATATGATATATTATCTGTAACGAAAATGTGTTACCTGATTATTGTAAAAAAAAGGATTCTGTATATATTCAGGGATATGCACAATGTTAACGAAGTACTGTCGACGGTCGAACAAAACTTGCAGATTTGTCCACCCTTTTTCAAAAGGGGGGAATATTGTAATATAGAAAAACAGATCGAGGAATAAGCCCCCCGAAAATAAAAAAGTAATAAGAGAAAATCCCTAAGTGTGAGAAGTAAACTGCAGCAAGCAAACCAGATCTGAAACACTCATGTGAGCCACTTGTGGGCCATGAAGAAACAATCTTAATCCCCGTTTGACGTTACAGAAGTCGTCATTTAAAACAGTTAATCCCCTTTTGACAGTAGACAGTCCCATAACATCTGCGGTTTGACTTACACATTAACTTTAACGTGAAGCACCTGCAACCACAAAACGCCCCCCCCCCCCCCCGCTATCTGTTGGCCAGACAGAAAATAAAACAAAAAGTGAAACGACCAAAGAAGAGATTTTAGAACGCCCAAAACACGCCCTCGAAAACTCTAAATAGTCAGGCACAACCCCCCCCCCCCCCCCCCCCCCAAAAAAAAAAAAAAAAAAAAAAAGAAATGGAGGACAATAATGGATTCTTTATGACTGCCTTATCCAAAACATGACTCCATTGGCAATTCTAAACGGTTACAAGAAATCTTTCCCTGTTGTTTTGGACATGGAAAATTTTGAGACTGAAAGCGATGGTGCTTTGTTGAGATTTGTATAATAATAAAATCAACCGAAAGTAAGGGTTTGAATTACTTATATTAACACTTTGTTGTGAATATTATTTACATGTTAACTATTAACTGACTTTTTTTTTTTTTTAATTTTCCAGTATTACTTTTTCCAAACAGAATTTAATTTCTTTTTGTTCGCGAGTGTTCTAACGAATATTTTAAAATTATTTTTTCTGCTACATTTTACTACTGTATTTGCATATGCTTTGCTAAAAATAGTCAACCGAATTTAACAGTTTGAATTATCTTATTATCATTTACGTGTTTTGCTAAAAACTGGTCATTTTTTTTCGTAACATTTTTGTTTGTAAATATTCGTAAGAATTTTATTAATTTCTGTTTAACGGATGTATATCTGTCAAACGTACATTTTGAGTTACATTTTGTTATTCTAACCGCTATTTTATTTAACACTGAACATACCAACACTTAATACATACCTATTTCTACCATAGCCGGTACCGGACTTTATTTTTTCTGATTATAAATGTATGAAATATGAAAATTGGAAAGAAATAGACAAACTTTAAAAACTTTATTATAATTAAACAAAATTGAATATTGTCAATTTTTATGCATTGCAAACACGAACAATAAGAATTTTTAATTCATTTCCCATCGCATTTTTTCATAAACCTTATGGGTCATTTGACCCGTTATATGGTATGTTTTGTGTTAAATTTAAATTTTTTGTTTCCTTTTAGCTGTTTTATAAAGTAGTTTATTAGAGTTGTAATTCATTTGGAAAGGGGTTTATAAACTTTTTTATGCTCTTTCTCTTTGTTTCTTTTAATATTTTCAGCTGTTGGAGCTGCGTTATTAGGATTAGATTACCGGTATAGGACTCTCTAAGAAGAAATGTATGACCTTTAAATCTTGAGAGGTAAGCAGTTTAAAACACACATTTAATAAATTACTAGCTGCTTCGCACCCAGCCTTCGGTCTGAGTTTTAAAATATTTCGATGAAAGATTTAGAACCACTATTAAAGGTAATAAGACGTATTGATAGAAATGCTGAATTAATCTCGCATGTTTCAGATTGTTGACAATTATAACAGTTTATTAATAGCCGAATGTCCAGTAAGTGCACTGTGTTGCCCGTGAGCCGCTGCATAATAATTCCCAATTCCACGACTTTTTTTACTGTGAAGAGTAATATATATGTACTGTTCTGAATGGGATAATTCATTTCCGAGATTGAATGTCTTTTAGTACTAATGTTTTACCTACATAAAAATTTAATTTTAAACAACAAAACCTATCACGAAAGCTTTTTTTTTTAAAAATGGCAATTGTGAAATAAAAATAATTTTGATAGAACATGGCGAATTTGTAATTATTGAAAATAAAAATCACGACAACATATAACAGAAAAAATACTAACTTCTTAAAAAATTTGAGAAAGTAAAATAAAGATTTACATATTTTGATGAAATAAAAAATTTAGCTATTAAAAATAAAATAATTTTGATATTGGGATATTTCAAAGAGAAAAAGTTATTGCGTATGACAAATAGTTGTAACTATAGGCAATAAATGGCACCACTCATTACATATTTTAATTAATATATTTTTAACTGATTCTAATTACGATATTTTAATGGTGGAAAGAGTATAAGCATTCAGCGGATTGGGCGAAGTAATGCATCCAAATGTATTTTTGTTTATAAATGCATTTATTTACGCTCAAATTTTAATGGTATATATATACAAATATGTTATAAAGAAATAATCTAAAGTAAGGTCTTGAAAAATTCTTCAAGAATATAATAAATCACTAACAAAACTACCAAAATGTGCCGCAGTTCAAATTTTCCAAACAAACAACGGTTTGGCAGGATAAGCGATAGTTGTTCTGCATTAATGTCAATTCTATTACCAAATATCTGGCGAAAATGACGACAACAATGAAAATATGGTCATTTTTCACGCAAATTCAACAGTTAAAAGGACTGTACTACATAATTAAAACGGTGTTTTTGTTGGTTTTAAAATAATATATTTAGAACTAATTAGAATATCGGAACGCGATTGACCGAAATAATTTCCTTAAGTAATTATGTCAAGCCTAATTATGAATAGATGTTAGTGAGGTCTCAAAAGTGGATAAATAAAAATGGCGCAATTGAATTGGCAATGAAAGAAAAATACCAAATATTGATAAAATGAACTAAGCACTTAAGGTCAAAAGCCGAGAACAGTTATATTACCTGAAAGCGTTATCATAAGAATGAAGTTACATAAAGGATTTCAATTTTTATAACACGAAATATATACCGAAAGTCACCAAGTTTATTTAAGAATACTTGAAGTACAGAGTGACGTCTTAAAATTGGATAAATAAAAATGGCGCAATTGAATTTAAAATGAGGAAGTATACCAAATTAATATTGATAAAACAAAATAACTATCTAAGACTAAAACACCGAAAACAATTATATTATTTGAAATCACATTTTAAACTTTAATCAAAAGCGGCTACAATATCTCAACATTTCATTGTTGCCATTTCTAAAATGAAAATTTATTTGTTCCCTGTATATCACTTGCCAATTTCTTTTATCTCTAGTGTAGTTGAGTTTTAGATAACAAAACCTATGATGGTTTTTATTTAATAAATGGCAACTGTGAAATGAAAACAAATTTGATGGAACATGGCAAGTTTTTAATAACTGAAAATAAAAATCTCGTCAAGCAAATAAAATAAATAGAAAAAAGAAGTGATTTCCTAAACAAAAATGAGTTTATCGTTTATCAGATAAGAAAATAGTCTTGTATACATAAACGCCATCATATATTTATATACTTACACTGGAATTTAAATAGCGTAGATACGTTTTTGTGTTTCCCGAATACCAAATATCTGTCGATAATAATGCCAACAATGAATAACACTGCCATATTTAGAAGCCAACTCGACAAAGGAAATCTCATGTCTCAAAATTAAACTGGCATTTTCTTCAGTTTTTCGTCAGTATCTTTCGAAATAATTGAAATATCGGAACGCGAATGGACGAAATGACATCCCTGGATCGTTTCATGTCTTTTGGTACCTTAGGCGCCCGTCTGCGTCCAGCGGTTTGCAAGGAGATAGACACACATACAAACATACATACATACATAGTCACAGCCAGATTTTAAATTCGGAATTCAAGATGTATTAATACGGAATATGTTCATTTGGCGGTATCAAGCATTTCTGTCCAAAGTTAGTTACTCTATGACTTATCGGGTAGATTTGTATAAAAAATAACATAAAAAATGAAAACTGTTCTTAATATCAATAAATAAAAATAACAAAATCTATGTTTACATGCTAACGATTAAATCTGTATCAAATTTGTGTCTTATATTAAACTTGCTCAAACTTTTTTCTTATAGTAAAATATAAGTTTAACCCTGAATTACATTACTGTACTACTACTGTACGTTGATTAGAAACGTTAATATACCTTGCCATATTACGTGGTAGAATAGGAAGCAGAAGTTTTGACATCAACAGTGCTAATTTTGTTGGTAGTAATAAATATTTTCCAAAATTAAGGAAATTTATGACAAACCACATAGTTTTGTATGAAACAGAAAAGCACATTCATATGAATATGAAGATAACTATATAAAATGATAGGTTTCTATTTACCCATGAGAGTCACTGAAATTTGTACTTTTTGTTGTTAAAATATTGTTGATAAACATTTCATTGTAACGTAAAAATTAACTAAGAATTAAAATAACTTCTCATATAAAAATGCTATAATTTGAGTCCCATAGAAATGAAAGTCAATCACTTTATATCTCAATTTCCAGGCAAATCGAATGGATATTACGCAGACGATGTTTAAATAATATAAAATAAGAAATGAATAAATCAGATATTTAAAGTAATGACGTCATAATGATAGAAAAATATCGATGTTTAAGTAATATAAAATAAGAATGAATAAATCAGATATTTAAAGTAATGACGTCATAATGATAGAAAAATATCATTTTCACCTATTTCTTATCTGATAAATTGAAAATTTTAATCTTCTGCTTTTAACCGAGGAAAACTTCGTTTAAAACAATTACTTGGGATGACGTCACATTGCTAGAAATATTGCTTCTGTCACTTAGTTATGATGCGATAAATTAAAAAATTAATCGTTTGCGTTTAACCGGGGAAAATAATGCATGGAATAATGACACAAAATGCTCGAAAAAGGGGGAAGGAATGGATTTCGAACGTTGAAAATTTACAAAAACCTTCCCAGGGATGTACCTAATAATTTCCCAAATTTTCACGGCGATTGGATGCATGGTTTTTGAGTCTATTGAGTACAGACAGACAGACAGACAGACACACACAAATTCATTTTTATATATATAGATTATATCAAGCTAAAAATTTAGATTCTATAGCATTTTTATAAATAAAAAAATATTTATACTTAAAATTATTTCTGTGTAAAATGTGGCATAAAAATATTTATAATAAAGTAGATTTTTTTTTAATGTGAATGAGTTATGTACAAAGTGCTATTGGCAATTCCATTCTCTGCAAGCATTTCAATCAAGCGTTTTTCATGTATATCAGCCCAGCTATTTTGAAATGTAAGTTTTTAAAGTATAATTTTTTTCTGTTAGATTAATTTTGCCCTTTATATACATTCAAAACTGACCCTTCACAGAAAACGGATGAATCATATTTGCTACAATTCACCTGGATCATAAAAATAAATCACCTGACCAGTAAAATTATTATGGTCAAAATACTTATTTATGTAATCTATTTTATGGCCCTTAGCTTCAGAGACATTGAGTTAGCTTATTTTTTACTTTGTGCAAGTTAACATTCAGAATCAGTATTTCATCATCCATGTATGTGACCAATGTTAAAGTTAACCAACAGTAATACTTGTTTCTAAAAATTAATGCATTATTTTGTAATCTCTGACACCAATTTTGGAAAATAACAAATAATGTATACTAATTCTAAAATTGGGGTTTAATCGTGAGAACTTGCTCACCAATGGAAAATAATAATCTGTTCTCCTGTGTTCAGTCTATGACCATAGACTAACACGTCATACACCATAGACTAGTCTGTGGTGTATACCGATCACCCATAGACTAACACGATGTCTGTGCTAATCACCATGCACAAGCTCCTTTGCTTTACAACATAAGGTATACAGATTGTCATTGAATAGCATATAAATCAATTCCTGTAAAGTTAAATTAATTGTACAAGTCAGTCTGGAATTATTCTTATTAAGGTAGTGTTAGAATGTTAATTCTAACTACAGTTAATGTTAACTACAGTTCTTATAATCTCTTAGATATCTGTAAGGTATGATCGCATTTTTCTATTCAACAATGATGGTATAGAAAAAATTGTTCATATTGTCAGAACTAAATTAATCTCACGTGTTCGTTTTTACATGACAAAGCATTGCTATGATTATTACCTCAATGTCTGTTTTGTTTATGCTGTATAGTATTTTGTATTTCATGTTTTGGCAACATTCAGTTAAGTTTATAAATAAGTAATGCAGAAGCTCCTTTGCTTTACAGCATAAGGTATACAGATTGTCATTGAATCGCATATAAATCAATTCCTGTAAAGTTAAATTAATTGTACAAATCAATCTTTAATTATTCTTATTAAGGTAGTATTAGAATGTTAATTCTCTAATTAACTACAGTTCTTATAATTCCTTGGATATCTGTAAGGTATGGTCGCATTTTTTTATTCAACAATGATGGTATAGAAAAAATTGTGCATATTAGGATAATTTATTGATATAGGATCGCTACAATTTTTGAAAAATAAATTATATACTTCAATGTGTATAAAAGATAAATTAGGTATGTGGGCTATATAAATTTATTCATGCTTTGTATATTTATTATGCTCTTTATTTATATTTTGTTTTTATGTAGAATGATTTTAATTATATTACAAGCTTTAAATTTTTAACTTATTTTATGAGAAGTAATTAAGATTCTGGTAGATTCCAAGTTCCGGGGGCCCTTGCTGCCAGGTTTTTGGCTCTATTTTTGTAGAAGTGATCCCCAGATTGTCGCCAAGTGATGTTTACAATTTGTGTCTTAAGTTTATACTTATTTTCAAAGCATATTTTGCACAAAAATAGGTTTGAAATTTTGTTTAAATGAAAACAAAATTAAATTTGAGTTTTTAATGTGTTTAAAGTTGCTTTTGTACTGTTTATTGAACTAAACAGTGTGGAATTTTTGCAATAAATGCAAATTAAGCAAAATATAAGCATTAGTTAGTTATATTTAGGCAATTAAGCTATCAAAAGATTAAAAAGTTATAAAGTACGGTACAAATTACTTCTAGAAATTATTAGCTTAAAATGGAAATATAAGAACAGAATAAATGTTTTAAATAAATAATAAATCTTTAGCTTAAAATTCTGAAGAAAGTAAGGTAGTGAAATGATTTTTCTCATCTAAGTGGGGTAAAGTTCCCCTTGATCTTCCGTAACAATAATGGTAGACGGTCGTAATAAAATTACTTTTATTACTTATTGTATCACTTTTAACAATGTATTACACTATAAAATAATATAGTTAAAAAATATTTCTTCTTCATTTTGTATTAAATTAAGACACAATTTTGAATAAAGTTCAAAAAGCAGTAAATAAAAATATATAAATGTAAAATATAACATCACTTGTTACCCTTCGAAATTTAAGCATAAGATATAGAAGAAATAAAGTGCTAACCTAATTTAAGTATCCTGAGTTGGTGGATATACACGTTTGATCTGATTTAAAAAATCCTGAAAAGCATCTTGTGATTTTCTTTTATTTTCCTCCACATAAATTCACAAAGGTACGAATCAAATTGATTTTCACACTTGCGAACTGTGCAGAGGGATCTCTTAATTGAGCTCCACAAGCCCATAATGTATTGGTGTGAGCTCCAGTATTAAATTTTAAAAATGAAAAAAATACAAGAGCTCAGGCAAAATGAACAAACCTCCAGAGCACAGCCGAAATGGACAAAGATTTGAAATGGATGCTAGAAAATCCAAATTCAGCGGCCTTGGAGTATAGTTACAGGAACCAATAAGGGTCAGATATTCAAATCACGTGTCATTTCCCCCGAAACCCTAAAATAAAGGCGCCGATTGACACCCCCAACTTTTTTAGGGGGTGCTGGAAGAGTGAAAAGAACAAGGTTTGCCAGAAAATAGGGTTCTAGAATTTTGCGATATCTGATATCTCCCACACTTGGCGACCCCACTGAACTGAGTTCCTAGAGCCCCGTAAACTTGGAAATGGTCTTTAATTATAAAAAAAATTGATGATGTAATTTGGAAATACAGACAAAAAATTCATTGGGTAATGGTCACAAAAAGAGTGTTGTGACAAAGTGCAGGTAAGAAGGATAAGAGATCTTATTAATGCTGCAGCATTAACCAATACTATATAATATTCAACAGAAAATGGGAACCACACTTAAAGTGAGAAATGTCAACATTGAAATTAAATAGTTGATGTAATTAAGTAGCACTGTATAAAGCAGGGATGGACAAACTTTTTTGGCTGCAGGCAAAAAATCCAAAGAAAACAAGTTTGGTGGACCAAGATAAATTTTTCTAAAATTTTAAAAACAATATACAAGTACCTAACGGTTTAAATACGATAATGAGTTGAATGAAATTGCGATTCCATTTTTAAAATTTCCTTATACTGAAGTTTGTAGTGAGATGTACTGATTTTAAGGAACTAAATGCTTATCTGTCAATCTACTTCTAAAATTATTCTTTCTAAGGTTCAAATTTGAAAACACTTGTTCACATATAAGAAGCAAATATACTGCTGATCTTCTGGGCTTGAGATAATAAATTTGGGATATAATATTTAAGCAAAGTAGAAAAGGAGATGGTTATATAATGTGTAAATATATATTTCTTTTAATTTTCCACGAAAAGGCACCTGAAAATTCTGTCTGCGGGCCAGATTAAACCTTCGGGCAAGCCGTAGTTTGTCCATCCCTGGTATGAAGGATATGAAATAAAACTGCATCAGCACTTTTCTTGAGTAAAGTTTTTTCTTTTTTAATACTTGCCTTTATTATATGTAGATTGTCTGATTACAAGAAAGATGAAAAAACTATTTCACTGTATGCTGTGCACGCTAAGCTTTTGATCTAATTTTGAAATCTCTGATTAAAGGTTAGTGAAATCCAAGGTGTTTCATACCTGTAATTTATAGTTTTAAATGTCATGAAGATTAGTATATATCGTTGTGGCTTGCTTTTCATTTTTATCATGGTTCCTCCTCCTAAATTGCAGCAAAATTCTTATGTTAGTTCTTCTGTTACAGTGACAAAGGTAAACATTTTAACTGGTTTGAAAAAATTCTGTTTCTGTTGTGAATGGAAAAATTTTTATTCACTGTATCCAAACCAATTTGAAGCAGAATGAATATCATGAACTAAGAAGTCTCTTTCAAACTTAGGTTGCACAAGGTGTCTTAACGTGGAAAATAATTTCTATCTGTTAGCTGAGTAGCTCTTATCAAAATCACTTTTTATTTTGTTAATTTTTTTATTTTGTTCAAAATAAAATTCAATTTGAAGATTTTCTTCAAAATATTCATCTTCATTAAACGTTGGCATTTTGCTAATATGTGGATGATAACCACCATATACAGAATCCAGCATGTTCACATGCAAGTAATATCTATTTGAATCAGGAAATTAAGTTTCGTTTTTTAAAATAAAAGTAGAAATTTGACTTGGCTGGAAGATATTTTTGATAGCCTTATACTTGTTGCCATTATGAAACAGGGTTTTTACAGTCCTTAAATGTGCTTAAGAACTGCTTAATTTTAGTTTTCATTTTTATGGGCCCTTAAAACTCCTTAATTTTTAAATTGGAAGGCAATCAATTTCTCCATTGACATGATCCACCTTCTTCACTTCCTTTCAGTATTTTCCTAACTTTCTAGTTTTGTGAGTTCAGAGTTATATTTGCCCAAAACCAGTTCTAAGAGTGCTAGTACAGGTGATAAGTACTGTTCAAAGAATATATATATAAAGAATATATAATATATTTGTTAATGTTCACATTCTTTTACATTTTCTAGCCAAAAGGGCAATATTAATAATAAAGAAAATCTTCAAATACATATATATTTTCAGTGTATTATTGTAGTAATTCAGAATTCCTTTTCTGGATATCCTTTAAAAAATTATGAAAATACTTTTAGTTTCTTAGTACTTTTTATAGTCACAAGCTAGAAAATTTATTTGACAAATAATCTTTCGCAACTGAAAAGGTTTAAAGCATAAAGTCGGCTGCCCTTTCCTAATAGCTAATACTCATGCAGATTTTAATTAAACGAATCATGGAGAGTGGGGGTTTGTAGATATATTTCAGTTACTTATGGAAGTTTAATTTTCCTTGCATTGAATGTAATAGAAAAGTCTAAAACTTTCCTCTTTCCCAGGGAATATATAATCAGCTAGTATATAAATACATACATATATATCAGTCATTTTTAAGAAGTACTGTTTATAATATTGTATTTTATTCACAACTTATTTTTAGTTTGATCACTAAAAACTTTTTTCCAGAATAGTTTTTGTCAAATAGATTTATCTTATATTAATTTTTAGGCATTCTTAAAAATTTAATTCTGAAATATTGCAGGGCATTTATTGAATATACCTTATCTGGTTCCTAATCATTAAAATATGTTCATCAGAAAATAGGGTTTATGTTGTTATGCCATGTATTTCAAGTAGGTCCGTTAAAAAAGTTACTTTGGACCCTAAAAAGTCCTTAATTTTTGTTCTGGAAAAAAAGTGGGAACCCTGTGATATCTTCAGACCTTATTGTATATCTATAAATATATGTATTTCAACAGACAAAATAACCTCGTTAACATTAAGACACAGCACCTTCGTGTAAGGATTTTTATTCCATATTTTATTTCATTAGTACAACTGTCCCAGAACCAAGAAAGTAATTTACCTAAAATACATGTTGCCTTACACTATAAAATATTATATTACCTGACTGCAGAAACTATACCAACCCAAAGTTTTCTGCATGCTAGATTACTAAATAGATACTGGAATATCTTAGGAGGTCAAATGGAATAAACTCTTAATACCTTGAATTTATTGGGGCTGAGAGAAATATACCATGAAGATTCCTGTTAAGTCTCAAGGATCTTCTCTTTCTTAATTGTTCTTAACTTGGTTGTCTCAAAATTGATAGACATAAACTTAGCAAGCATGTAATGTGGTTAACTTTTTCATCTCCTATAATCCCTCACACTTCAGATTCTATGTGCTTCTTTTTTTTTTTTTTTTTAAAGATAACATTTGTTTTTGAGCATTTATCCTCCATCCATTTCTCCTTCATAGTTTAACTGAATATTCAACTGATGTCTTGATATGCTATTACTCTATAGAGTAATTACTCTATATAAGAAATATATATTTATACATTATATATTCATTTCCTTTTCTACTTTACTTAAATATATGTTTGCAATATATGTAATAATAATAAAAAAAAAAGCATTTTCTGGTAGTTCCAACTTGAAAGTTCACATTGATACCCACACTGAGGAACAACCATTTGATTTAAATATATGTGCAAAATAATATTTAGTAAACACAGCTTAGATGCTCATCTTCATATCCATACTGGTGAAAACCATTTGCTTGCAGTGAATGTACAAAATCACTTTCTAAAAATACTACTTAGATGTTCATTTTCTTAACAATACTGGGGAAAAACTAATTGTTTGCAGTCTGTGCAAGAAGCCATATTCTCATAGTTCCATCTTGAAAACGAATTCTTTTACCCACATTAGAGAAAAATCATTTATTTGCAATGTATGTACGAAATCATTTTCTCAAAATTGCAGATGAAATTTACTGATGAAAAAAATTTAAAAAAAAAAGTGTCAAATATAATTTCAGTGAATTTGTCTTTTGTTTTCCAACATTTTACTAAAGAAATAATATAATAAAATATAGTATCTTTTAGGAACTGATGATAATATTTCTGCTTCATTACCATAGAAAACCATAAATAATGCTGATACTACTAAGAAAAAACGCTACTGTTATTGTTTTTTTTTTTTTTTTTTTTTTTTTTTTTCTGCGATAAAAGTTTATATACTTGTGCTTAAGTATGCAGTTTATTAGTTTTTAGAATTTATTTTATTGTGTTAAATTAGTCATGTGATTTCTTGAAATTTTGTTTTATTTAATCTTTATATAAATATGCTGACATATATGTATTGCATATAACATATATGTCTATGTATTTATATATTGATTAACTTTGATTTAAAATATATATATATATATATATATATATATATATATATATATAACGTGTCTGTATGTATGTATCTGCATATATATTTAAAATGTAAGGAAAACTAGACTAGATTAAAAAAAACTAATGTAGATATTTTGTATAAAATCCCAAAGACGCCCTCATTAAGGCGTGCTCAATCCAGAGAATTCAGGGCTTTTCAAATCTTAAGGCAGTGGTAAATATCCCTTCATCCATTTGCTGTTCCCCTAATCTCAATTGTCCACTGGAATAACAGTCTATGCCCCCAGGGAAGGGGTGTAACCAATAAAAATTTATACTGCACTAACAACCAATATAACAAAAAGGGCATGCATGATATAGGAGACAGATTTTCAAAGAGATTTTATCTCAGGTTTTCACACAGTTGTTGACCCAGGTGTTACTTAGCCTTTTACTTAAAACTTCATGTTAGCTGACTTCTCAGTTTGTCATATCCCTATAATGAAGTGGAAACCCGTCTACCCAACATTTTACTTTAAAGGTTTTTGACTAAGACAGTGCCTTTGTGTTGCCATGACTGAAACCACATGTTGTGTAGTCCATCTATTTACAAATATATATATATACATATACACACATATACCATAATTTAAGGTAGATAAACCACAACATATATGTGTTTAAAAGTTGAAATGTAACACTAGAAAGCATGCATTTTCCATATACCTAAAAATATAAAAAGGGTTCATTTGAACCACTTTTTTTTGAATGATCCTCCAAAATAATAGTTTTTTTACCATTTGTTTTCTAAGACAAGTTTTTTAGAGTATACTGTTATGTAATTTAGCATTTACATTACATTAATTTTCCACTTAATTAATAATTGTTTTATATTTTTTATGTCTAGGAAAATATACATAATTTTATTAATAAAACACAATAACTGAAAAATAAAGAATACTCTACAAATGAAACATTTTTGAATGGTATATAGTTATACAAAAATGATTGATAATTTATTATCAATAAAATATTTATTTAAAATCTATGATATTGACAGTTTATTTATATTATTCTATTTTACACTCTCTATAAATACTTATGTTTAGCAATTACACTATACACAGGCCAAAAACTGATTTTTGTAATAACAAATTTCATAGCTTTATTGTGACATAATTGTTGATTTGATATTACTTAGATTTTCTCCTCTAGGGATATCGATATATCTGGTTTTTGTAAATTCAATTATTATGAAATGACTCTATTAAGCAGCCTACAACATATTCTTCAAATGGCCATAAAATGGCTCTATTTTTAATTTAATCCTAATCACGGAAATTCATTCGAGAAACATTTTGACCCCAAAACGGTCACTGGCCAAAATTTAATTATAAATTTATTCAGTTTTTGTGGTATATGTTGTATAAATTAAAAGCACATTGAAATAGGTATATATCCATTATTATGTTTTTGTTTGTTTTAAAAGAAAATGAACAATATGGGGATAACTGTTCTCATTTAAGTTTTTCAGCTTCATAAACATAAATAATTTTATTTAGTGTAGAAAGTGTGGCATTGCAGCATTATAATATATAACAGGATAAGGATTTTATTAGTTGTTTCTCAATAGCTAGACTTGAAGATAACAATTATCTTAACATATTCAACATTTTCCTCTCCCCTAATCCCTTACTAAGTATGAAGGATTACATATATAGGGTTAGAAAGCTTCTTTGTACTTCCTTTATACTAAATCTTTTTTTTACTTTACAGGTAACTTCTTTTTCAGTATTTATCTGTAGTTCCAGCTTTATAGTTCAACTGAATATTGAACTGATGTCTTAATAGTCATAGAAACATTGCTTTAATAGACCTTTTTGCATCTTTTAAAATATCAGGATCCATACAGATTTCTTGTAGACAAAGTTTAAGAGTACAATACTGTGTCAGTTAAGGCATTAAGAACAAGTATTGCAGGTTAATCTTCATAATCTTCATTAAACTTTCAAAGTTCTGTACAAATATAGTATATGGGAGAAATTATTTTGTAAAAAAGGCATTGAGTGGCTCATGTTCATACTCATACTGGGGAAAAACCAAAATCATTTTCTATGAAAGACAAATTAGATGCTCATCTTCGTACTCACGTTATGGAGAAACTGCTTGCTTGTACTATATGTGCGAAGTCATTTTCTAGGAAAGACTACTTAGATGCTCATCTCTGAACTCACACTGGAGAAAAATCATTTGCTTGCCATGTACAAAATCATTCTCTCAAAAAAGTAGCTTAAATGTTCATCTTTGTACCCATACTGATGAAAATCCATATGCTTGCAGTGTATGTAGAAAGGCATTTTCTCTAAAGCGTACTTTAGATGATTATCTTCGTACCCGCTCTGTGGAAAAACCATTTGCTTGCAGTATATGTCTAAAATCATTCTCTCAGAAAGGTAACTTACATGTTCATCTTCGTACACATAGTGGGGTAAAACTATTTGCTTGCAGTTATGTACAAAATCATTCTCTAAAAAAAGTAGTTTAGATATTCATCTTTGTTCCCATACAGGGAAAAAACCATTTACTTGCAGTGTTTCTAAGAAGGAATTTTCTCATCTTTGCCACTTGAAAACTCATCATCGTACCCACACTGGAGAAAAACCACTTGCTTGCATTGTATGTACAAAATCATTTTTTCACAATGATGACTTAAATGTTCATCTTCGTACCCATACTGGAGAAAAACCAAGTACTTGCAGTATATGTACTAAGGCATTTTTTAGCCTTTCCATCTTAAAAACATATCAACTTGTCCACACTGGAGGAAAACCATTTGCTTGCAGTATGTGTAAAAAATCATTCTCTGAAAAAAGTAACTTAAATGTTCATCTTCGTACCCATACTGGGGAAAAACTATTTGCTTGCAGTATATGTACAAAATCATTTTCTCAAAAAAGAAGCTTAAATGTTCATTTTCGTACCCATACTGGGGAAAAACCATATGCTTGCAGTATATGCAAGAAGACATTTTCTGGCCTTTCGTCCTTGAAAGCTCATCATCTAACCCACACTGGAGAAAAACCATTTGCTTGCAGTGTATGTACAAAATCATTCACTCGAAAAAGTTATTTAGATATTCATCTTTGTACCCATACTAGAGAAAAACCATTTGCTTGCAGTATATGTACGAAATCATTTTCTCAAAAAAGTAACTTACATGCTCATTTTCGTACCCATACTGGGGAAAAACCATTTGCTTGCAGTATATGTTCAAAATCATTCTGTCATAAAAATAATTTAGATGTTCATTTTCGTACCCATACTGAGGAAAAACCATTTGCTTGCAGTGTATGTACAAAATCATTCACTCGAAAAAGTAATTTAGATATTCATCTTTGTACCCATAATGGGGAAAAACCATTTGCTTGCAGTATATGTACAAAATCATTCTCTCAAAAAAGTAACTTACATGTTCATTTTCGTACCCATACTGGGGAAAAACCATTTGCTTGCAGTATATGTACAAAATCATTCTCTCAAAAAAGTAACTTACATGTTCATTTTCGTACCCATACTGAGGAAAAACCATATGTTTCCAGTATTTATACAAATAATTTTCTTGGAAAGACCAGTTAGATACTTATCACCATAGTCACTCTTTAAAATCCATTAGCTTGCACTATATGTACAGAAATTATTTTTTCACAAAAATAACTTAGATGTTCATCTTTGTACCCATACTGGTGAAAAACCGTTTGGTTGCAAAGTATGTGTGAATTCATTTTCTGTAAAATGCAACTTGCAGAAACAGTTAAATATCTATTCTGGGGAAGAAGTTTTTGTTTGTAAATGTGGATTCTAATACCAAAATGTAGCATAATTCATATTTGATCATCCTTTGATAAATATCACTGATTAAGAAAATTTTAAAAAATACTGTATTTTCATTGAACTTATTTCTTCCTTTCAAGACCAACATTTTAATAAAGAATTTCAAAATGAATAATAATATTTTAGAATTACAGTAATTTTTAGTTCCTGATAATTATATTTCTGCTTCATTACCATAGAAAACTAAAAAAAAGCTGTTAATATTTCTAATTAAAACATTTTAAGGCTAATAACTTTGTCTTCCGTCTACCTACTTTGAAGAGTCATTCACCCGTATCAATAACATAGCAGACATCCCAACTACTCTGGAGCAACTCCGGAGAAATGAAAAAATTCAAAAAATCCAGAAACTCCACAAAGTGCTCCAGAGCACCCAATAACAAAACTTTTGAACATTTAAAAGATTACAATTCAGCAATTAAATACAAAGTTTTTCAAATAATAATGTTGAATATTTCTCTTTCACATTGTAAGGTTGCATGTTAAACAATTTTGCAGTGCAGAAAAATCTTACTGAATTTAGGTCAAATATTTTTAGACAGACTCGAGAATCCCGGATGATAAAAAAAAATGGAAATATTTTAATTAGGGTCAATGTTACTACAAGAAACACTTCTGAACAATAAGTTTTTAAAGCGTTAAAAGCTACTCATAAATTTTAATATACCTATTGCATTCTGCTACTGTGTAAATATATTAATTTCAATTCAGAAACGAGTAAGATATGTACTTGCGAATAATTTGTAATTAGCATGTTAAAATTTCAAACCATGGTGTTGTTTCTGACACAGTGCCTGAATGTTGGCATGTCTGCCATAATCTAAATGTTTGAGTATTGTTTTTAAAGTGATTCTGCAATTTTTTAAGAAAATGACAATAAAAGTTTATATACTTGTGCTTATGTGTGCAGTTTATTAGAATTTTCAGAATTTATTTTGCTTTGTTAAATTATCAAACTTGGATTTCACTTATATCCAAATTTAGCCTTGTTATTGTGTTAGGAAAATTAATCTATATATAAATACAATGATATATATACACATGCCATATAAAATATATATATATGTCTGTTTCTTTATATATAGATTAATTTTCACAAAAAAAAAAAAAAATCTGTGGTATGTGTTTGTATATATATAGATATATAAATAATATGTATATATATATATATTATACACACTTACCATAATTTTGAGTAAATAAATTCTAGCATATATGTGTTTAAAAGTTAAAATTTAAAACTAGAATGCCTGCATTTTCTATATACATAGAAATATAATAAAGAATCATTTCAAACACTCTTATTGAATGACCCCAAATCACAGCTTTTTTACCATTTGTTTTCTAAAGCAAGTTTTTAAGAGTGTACTATTACGAAATTTTGCATTTACAATAATTTCCCACTTGATTTATGATTTATTTATAGTTTTTATGTTCAGGAAAATACAATAAATACATAATGTGTTATTAATAAAATACAATAACTGAAAATAAAGCAGAGTGTACAAAAATTACTTCTTTATACAAATTTAAAAAAATTAATGGTTGATAATTTAAAATTATTTAATTAAAAACAATTATGACATAGTTTACATATATTACTCCCTTTTACACACTCTAGAAATGTTATGTTTACCAATTTGCTTTTACAGGTGCCACACACTGATTTTTGTAGTGATAACAATGTTCCTAGCTTTATTGTGACATTGTTGATTTGATATTTAGCTTTTCCACTCTGGGGGTGAGGATGTAATTGGTAGTTGTATAATTCAAGTAATGTGAAATTTCTTTGTTAAGCAGCCGATAGCATATTCTTGAAGTGGCCATCAGTAGGTCTATTTTAACTTTTAATCCTAATTATAGAAATTCATTCATTAAACATTTTAAGTCAGTCACTAGCCAAAATTTAATTCTGATTTTATTCAGTTTCTGAGGTAGATGTATAAATTAGAGACATTATATTGAAATAGGTATATATCCACCATTATATTTTTACTTGTTTTAAAAGAAAGTGAACACGTTTTATTAATCATGTTTTAGATTTCTTATACTAGAAAAAAATTTTCTGAAGCCTTTCAGATTTTGTTAAATTGTAAATATGATTTAAAAGCTATTGCGAGTCACTATTTCATGAAAAAAATTGAAATCCCTTGTGATTAATGTATTCTTTTTTTACTAAATTATCTTCAGAAATGAGCGCTAAGGTGTTTTTAAACTAACTCTTTTTTTATTATTTGTATTTCTTCGTTAAAAATGAAAACTAAAAATAGAATATAAAGCCCTAAAGAGGTTGAGGTATTTGTGTAGAAGATAAAATGATCAAATCAACCTTTTTAGGTGTGCTCACTAATACCTTATATAATAATGAGCAAAAATAAATTTTTAACTGTTATACTTTCAAGAATAAATAAAGTCAATGAACTGAACAAAACAGGAATAAAAGAACAAACAATGGAGGTATGAGAATTTGAAATTTATTTGTATGTTAGAATATCTTGTTTGGCTTTATAATGGTAATATCTGTGACATATTTAAAAGAACTTTATTCTCCTTGTCTGTAAACATCTAGTTAAGGTTGTAAGTTATCAATATTATATTATAAAGTCTGTACAAATATGATGGGTACTGTAGAATTTGATGTTGCATTTTAACCTATTACAAGCACTCCTCAAGTTGTACTAAAGCAATGCAATTAAACACTTCATATTAATCATGTTTTAGATTTCTTATACTAGAAAAAAATTTTCTGACGCCTTTCAGATTTTGTTAAATTGTAAATATGATTTAAAAGCTATTGCAAGTCATTGTTTCATGAAAAAAATTGTAATGCCATATGACAGAATCAGTAAAATTTTTAATTTTCCAGAATTGTAAAGTACCTTATGAGGCCGGTAAAAATATAGTTTGGTTTTTGGCTGAGAATTATGTGGTACACGCATAATAATTTATCTTCATACTCCTCTAAAGTCTCCCGATACTGTGAATGTAGTTTAGAATCACATTCAATTCTTTTAGAAAGATAATTCAAAGTTTTCTTAGCTATGTTGAAATTATCGTTCAATTCTTCCCAATTTTTTTTTTTCTTTTTTTTAACAGTAATTAATAGAAGTAAAGGAGTGAAACTATCATTTCCGCTACACCGTGGAGGTAGATAGATTTTGTTGTTAATACCGATGATTAAATTTTCAATGCAACAAACAATAATCGATGATTAAAATAAAATTATCACATGTGTACCTAATCAGTTATTTAATCCAAAAATAAAAGAAAATTATTTACGTCATATGTAAGTTCAGTGATAAAACGTATGAAAATAATGCAGACGATATTTAAATAATTTAAAATAAGAAATGATTAAATGAGATGCTTAAAGGCATGACGTCATAATACTAGAAAAAAATGTTATTTTTACCTATTTATTATGTGACAAATTGATAAATTTAATTGCATGCTCTTAACCAGGGAAAATGAGACTTGAAATAATGGCATAATGCTAGAAAAGGGTGGAAGGGGTTTATTTCGAGCGTTACTAACCTATCAAGAATCCAATATGGATGCCTCTATCCATTCCAGGTCCATCCGCTTCATAAATTCGAGAGCAGACGGACAGATAACTTAAGCTATTATCATATAGGGGATTGATTCGTTCATAGATATAGAAATAATTTTTATGTGAATTCTTAGTACGATATGCCTTAAAAAGTTTTCTTGTTTGTTTACTACGTTCAAACATAGTTACCATTCAGATGTGAGTATTATACTTTTTCAAATTATTTTAATATCATTGTATTTTTACCAAATGGAACAATGACAATTAGATTCTGGTGTACCCTGAAGCTCTTATATCATTGAATAATTATCATAATAATAATTATTCCAAAATATATTATACTTTACCTAACTAAAATTCTAACATGTGGGAGGAGGTTATTTTACGATCTTACTGTAGACCTTTGAAGGCGATTTTCTAACGCTTTCGTTGTTGACCAATATCCAAAAATTGTTTATCAAATTTGATCTATCTATACAATTTTGAATGAAATAATATTTTCGACTTTGGGGGAGGGGGGCTAACTGTATAAATTTGGGATGATTTGAAGGTATTTCCGGTATTGATCAAAAGCTAAAAATGGTTGATAAAACCTGATATAACAATTCTCTTTTGACTGACGTATTGTTCATGTTTATATGATCATTTAAAAATAACCACAAAATTAGCCACTCCCAACAGTTTTTCATAAATACCTTTTATTATTATTAATTGACCAAACGGTGAAATATATTGATTAGATTTCTTGTAAAGATGATAGAACGATTGGTATATTTTAAGATGTTATTTTCCCAATTAATGTTTCTGCAATTTAAGCTGTTGTTGCGTATATTAATGGTTTTTAATATTTGTTTTAAAAATATCGTTTGTCATTAGTTTTATTTTAATTTTTCTTTTGTGGTGTGGCACCTTTTGAAAAGAAAGAATAACAAGTTTTTCTGATGAGATGGGAGTATTGTAAGATTACGGAAAACATATAGAAGAAATTAATAAACGAGATTTAATGGTGCTTCTTGTCGTATTTCCATGAAACCGTCTATATTATGCAGTATTTCAATAAGAAAAGAAAAACTGTATTCCAGCACAAAGATTTTACTCTCTTGTAAATGGTATTTATTGTTTACATTATAAGATATCGATGCATTCAAACCTTGTTCAAAGTATTATTTTCGTAGATCAAGTTTTAAGTGCATGGAGTGCTATTTATATTATTCACTAGCAGTTGTTACTCCCGATCTTCCAATCCCCATCTTGCTTGGTGAGACACCTCCACAGTGTGCGTATTGTAAGACTACTTATACAGTCACATATATCTTAACGTCTTAATTTTGTGTCTTTCTAAATTTTCCACCAATTTATTTGTTTTTAAATGTTTTTTCTATAGGTTTTTGGCATCTTTCTTTTCTGTCGTTTCATCAAAATTGATTTTTTTTTAATTGTGTTGTTCTATTGTGCTTTTCGTCTTGTTTGGCGCAGTTTGTCCCAAAAAGAATTAGCGCCACTAAATTTCAACCAACCAACCCCATCTCCCGATAAGAGAAAGGAAATATTTTAACCTAGTCCTGATCCTCGTATTTGTTTTAACAAGTTGAACCAATACTTCCTCATAACTTTCCTTTCTAATGCCTCTCCTATTTCCTCCCGTCTTCTAGGAATTTCAACAGTTTTGCTGTTATTACTGATTCAAGGAAGAGCTGTAAAGTATTTGATTTATGTGTAGAACCTGCTGCGAATTATTTACGTTCAGTTCCCCGCTCCACTTCTTTTTCCAGAGAAAGAAATTCACAGCAGGTTGTCAGCGTTCTCAGTCTTATGACTGGATTGACACAAGGATGGCTCAAGCGGTACGGACGACTAGAGAACTTCAAGGGTACCGAATGATGTAATGCCACCCCTGACTCTTAAAATGGCACTTTTAGGAGCTCTGACCCCTATCACCTTTTCCCCCAAGGAGGAGGGGAAAGTAGTTCTATCCATTCCTTATACTTATAGGTGATCTGTAAAGAAAGCGAAACATATGGAGAAAGGCAGGTTCTTAAGAGGTCGCTGGACTCAGAAAAAAAATCCGAATGCAGTGAAAACAACCTATGAAATTGCAGGCGGAGGGAGGTAACTAGTTGAGAATTTCTGTCCAATCAGAAAACTTTACATACTGACTCCCTGCTATTTATTACTTTTAAAAATCTCTATTTTCCCCACTGCATTCTGAAGTGTGATAGATCTATTTTTAGAACCCTCACTGTAAAACAAGTTAGCAAGAGGGAAATGTAGCCTGCGGGGAAAGGGTCCACCCTTCTTTTATTCTGAAGAGAGTGGAGATAATAGAAGTAAGCAATGCATGTATGTTTTCATCTGTGATTGATAACAGAATAAGAGAAATAGTGAGGGCAAGTGTTTTTAGTGGCTGCTAGATCTTTACTGGATACTCTGGAAATCGTTTACTTCAAATACAATTCCAGGTGTAGAGAATGGGGTTAAAAACTCTTAATCGTCCAATTTCTGTGTAAAAAAATTCTTTAAAATCTATAAAAAGTGATAAACTGTAAAAAATAATAATAACAGCACACAAAAGGGTAAGTAAATATTAAGCCGAAATCTATAGCATTTTGTTATTTTAGTTCTTCTTTTAATTCGTTGTAGGCCAAGCAAATTCATAATCAAAAGAAATAACCAGACAGCTACCAATGCAGAATTTTAGAAGAACAATCCTAATTCAGGGATTATAAAGTGGGGAAAGTAGGTTATATATATATATATATATATATATATATATATATATATATATATATATCGTGGGAAATGCAAACTGTACTCATGTCACTATATTTCAACTGTTTTCTTTTATTAATTTTGTAATCTCACTTTTAAATTAGCACTACAGTCTACACACATGTATAACTCATATTGATTTTACACGAATTCAATACACACATTGCGTATTGAATTCGTGTAACAAAAAAAAAAAAAAAAAAAAAAAACCTCTTATCAGTACCTTTTTAACTCGAATTAGAATGTATTATATTTAAGCTCTCTATTAAACTCCAATAAAAAGATAGTAATGATACATGAAGTTATCGATTTTCATTCTATAATTCAAATCAAAAGGTTCTAGTGCTAAACCATATAGCACAGAGGTAACGTTCACAAAAATTAGCTTCAACCACCTCAAACAACAGGTAATTATATTATTTGAAAAATGTTATTAACATTTTCCTTTATCAGTCATTCGGTAATTAGAAATTTGAATACCGGTTTACCAGTAACCTATTTCCTAAATTAAAAGATTATTTCGCTATAAGGTAGTTTTATCTTAGGGAGTAAGTACATGTAACTTTTGGTATGTGTCCCTTTATTTCTAATACAAAATGCTGAATAGTAATCAATGTCATTGTAAGCGTTTAAATATCCTCAAAAAAAAAAGACTTAATTAAAAATGCATTTTTAAAACTATTATTAAAAAAATATCTAAAGAAAAAAATAAAAATGTAATCATACAGTAAATAATACAGATATAATATGATTTTTATAACAACCTTTTTTAAGAAGTATGTAAAAAATAATTTACCCAAACTTTTATATCTTAACGAGGATCTAACTTTTCACATAACAATGAAACAAATGCAGTTGGGAAAATCGTTTCATATATTTTCTAAATCACATGCATAAATTTGACATTCGCTAAAAATGAGAAAAGTAATAGTTTGTAAATATATCGAAAATTACCCTTTTGACTGAAAGTAAAAAAAATAATTGTCAGTGTCGTATATAAGGAAAACGGTTAATCCCCTCTGGATTAAAAGACTGAAAACAATGGTCATAAATTTTTAATTTTTGACATAAAGACAACGCTTAGGCTTATGCACTTGTATATTATATCATATTATACATTGACAAAGGAATAAGGGCATCACATCCAAAAAATAAACTTTCTGCGACCCCATTAGTCTTTTACCTCCTCCCTTGATGAATTTTGTGTTTTATGCATATATATATATATATATATATATATATATATATATATATATATATATATATATATATATTATTATTATTATTATTATTATTAATTTGGTAGATTAAATAAAAGGGAAAAATCAAACGGAATTTAGTTTTCAGGTATATAAGTTGATAAGTGCATTCAGTATTCAGCCCGGAAGACTTGTAAAGACAAATTTGGTATGTAGTTCTTATAATATTACTAAGAAAAACATCTTTGGACCTTTTATTCATACTTTAACTAGCATACAGCCCGTCATACGAAGAGATCAGTAAAATTTTTAATTTTCCAGAATTGTAAAGTACCCTATGAGGCAATTAAAAAAATGGTTTGTTTTTTGGCTGAGAATTATCTGGTACACGCTCAATAATTTGTTTATCTTCATACTCCTCTAAAGTCTCCCGATACTGTGAATGCAGTTTAGAATCACGTTGAATTCATTTAAAAAGATAATTCAAAGTTTTCTTAGCTACGTCGAAATTATCGTTAAGTTCTTCCCATTTTTTTCCCCACAGTAATTAAGGAATGAAACTATCATTTCCACTACACCCTGGAAGTAGATAGAATTCTTTGTTAATACCGGTGATAAAATTTTCATTGCAACAAAAATAATCTAGGATTAAATTTAAATTTTCCCACATGTACTCAATCTAGTATTTAAACCAAATATAAAAGAAAATTATTTACGTCATATCTAAGTTCAGTGATAAAAAGTATGAAAATAATGCCGAAGATATTTAAATAATTTAAAATAAGAAATGATTAAATGAGATGGTTAAAGGAATGACATCATGATGCTAGAAAAACATGTTATTTTTATCTATTCATTATGCGACAAATTGATAAATTTAATCGCTTGCTCTTAACTGGGGAAAATAGGAGTTAAAATAATGGCATTAAATGCTAGAATAGGGAGGAAGGGGTGGATTTCAAGCGTTGCTAACTCTAATTCATAAGAATCCAATATGGACGATGGCTGAATTGGTAGGGCTTTCAGTACCGAAATCCCGGGTTCGAATCCCGCAACTGATACGGATTTGTAACTTTTTGTAATCTATAGATCTCGACTTAGCAAAATACTGTGATCATCGAACATATATGTTCTTAGTTATTTTAAAATTAGTAAAAATATTTATGTTTAATACGTATTGCTGGACATCTGAATGTACTATATTATACAGAATCATCTAAGATGTTACGGAAAAACTATTTTTTATTTGTAAATTGCTGTATTTTTGTGTTTACTAATATTATTTTGTGTCCCTTTTGTGTTTGTTTTACGCTTTACTCCATGCAATATGAGCTGTTTTGGAGGTCAGCGGGGTTGGAGGACGGACTAAAATGTCCAGTCATAAAAATTGCTGCCTGTCTGGTTGATGCAAGTGGTTTTAGGGGAACTCAGTCAATATCAAGCACTCCCTACACCTCCAAAACAGGCGGTGGAGATTAAATTTAAATCATGATCGAAAAATAGGATTTTATATTTAGACATTGATTTATCGTAACTTATCTAAATGTTACAAACGAAATATTTTTTATGTTTAAATTCTGTATATGTAATAATGTTCTCTATGTTTGTATCTTACATTTTACAACTGGGTCATTCTATATGAAATGAGCAAAAATAAAGAATAAACTATTGATTTGTAGTAACCCATTTTAATTTAATGTATATTTTTAGTTTGTACATACATAATGATAACTAAAATATTTTGATTCAAAATTAAACTCTGCACTTTTAGGAATTTGAAGGTTTTGAATCCAAATAATACCTTTCACAAAGGCCGAATGCTCAATATTTTGATGTCCGTTACTTTAAAATTATTTAACTTATACAAAAGAGTTTTACATAACTGCACGCTTCTGAAAACTGGTCTATGTGTTTATAACATAATGACAATTTTAAAACATAATACCTTTCACAAAGGCCGAATGCTCAATATTTTGATGTCCGTTTACTTTAAAAATTATTTAACTTGCACAAAAGAGTTTTACATAACTGCAAACGCTTCTGAAAACTGGTCTATGTGTTTATAACATAATGACAATTTTAAAACATAATAGTTAATCTTAATAATTATAAAAATTTGAAAGAAGCACTAATTGATACCAAATTTTTATTTTTAACTTATAACAATAATAGTAGTATCCAACAAACTTCCAAACAAGACGAGAGGAATTTAGCTGAGTATAATCTAAATTAAGGAAAAATATTTTAAAACTATATCTATGAGGGATGCTTAACATGTGCCTTTTCATTTTTTTTTATAAAATTTTGAGAACATAAGATTTACAAATCTACACAAACTTATTCTTCAAAAGATATAGACATAACTTATTTCAATGAATGCATAATATGACATATCCATTCAAAAAATGTGTTATGTTTATTTTCTTCATACAAACATCCTTGAAATACAAATGTTGACATCCATTTTCAAATGAGTTTAATATCATTGTATATTTCAGAAATGAAGAACTAACATTTAGATTCCAGTATATTCAGAAGTTTTTACACCTTATAAATTTACTAATTTTAAATATTCCAACCATTTTGTATTATTCCTATTCGGATATCTAAAGTGGGAGGAATCTATGGTATTCGGGCACCTTTAGAGCACTTCCACTGTTGATCAAACGTCAAAAAAGGTTGATCAAATCTGATCTAACGATTCTCTTTCGAATGACATCAAAATTGCCTCGAAATTCGGACATGGGGGGTAACTTTATGGTTTTAGGGCACTTCCGGTGTTGATCAAACGCCAAAAATGGTTGATCAAATCTGATCTAACGATGTTCTTTCGAATGATGTATCGTTCATGTTTATACGATAATTTTAAAAAATCCACAAAGTTAGCCCCCTACAGTTTTTTTTAATATCTTTTTTTTATTAATTGATCAAATGGTGAAATATGTTGATCAAATCTGATCTAACGATGATCAAACGAATGGCATATTTCGGAATGTCAGTTTCCGTCATGGGGGGGGGGGGGCTAACTTTATTGGTCTTTCCCACAGACATGTGTGAATTGTGTAACACACATCTTCTGAGAGGAACAGCCAATTTTCAGTCATGTGTAGTTTAATAGATAAAATCTGGAATGACGAATGTTATTTAAAAGATAGATTTGATAGGAATATATCTGACGCACTCGATCTAGCTCAGTCCTAAGATCCTGAGATTAAGGAGAGAATGAGAATTAAATGATAACAAATAATTAAGAATTATATTATAACATCTGAACTAAAATGCAATGAAGAATTGTTGAATACTGTGAATGTTAATATAATTGTTTTGTTGACAAAATTGCGAAATTGACATATTTCTCAAATATTTTTTTTATATACACTGTCTACCTTTCGAAACTAAATGCCTCATTTTTATATTTCTCATCGCAAATAATATAAGTAACCAACACTCAAATTTAGAGAATATTTTTGTCTAAAATTGTTTTTGCAGCAAGGTTCGAATAATGGAATAAATTTTGATGTCATATCATGTTAGGAAATTACTATTACGTATCTTCTTATATTTTAAGTCATATGTCAATTAAGTAGGAAAAAGCTAATTATGTATTAATGTGTTTATATTTTATTATTATAGTGTTAGTACATGTTTTATATGATATATTATCTGTAATGAAAAAGTGTTACCTGATTATTGTAAGAAAGGGGATTCTGTATGTATTCAGCAGTATACAAAATGTAAACGAAGTACTGTCGACGGTCAATCAATACTTACAGATTTGTCCGCCCTTTTACAGAAAGGGGGAATATTGTAATATAGAAAAACAGATCGAGGAATAAGCCCCCCGAAAATAAAAAAGTAATAAGAGAAAATCCCTAAGTGTGAGAAGTAAACTGCAGCAAGCAAACCAGATCTGAAACACTCATGTGAGCCACTTGTGGGCCATAAAGAAGCAATCTTAATCCCCCTTTGACGTTACAGAAGTCGTCATTTAAAACAGTTAATCCCCTTTTGACAGTAGACAGTCCCATAACATCTGCGGTTTGACTTACACATTAACTTTAACGGGAAGCACCTGCATGCACAAAACGCTTCCCCCACGCTATCTGTTGGCCAGACAAAAAACAAAACAAAAAGTGAAACGACCAATGAAGAAATTTTAGAACGCCCAAAACACGCCCTCGAAAACTCTAAATAGTCAGGCACATACCCCCCCCCCCCCCAAAAAAAAAAAAAAAAAAAAAAAAAAAAAAAAAAACAATTAGGAGGACAAGAATGGATTCTTCATGACTGCCTTATCCAAAACATAACTCCATTGGCAATTCTAAACGGTTACAAGAAATCTTTCCCTGTTGTTTTGGACATGGAAAATTTTGAGACTGAAAGCGATGGTGCTTTGTTGAGATTTGTATAATAATAAAATCAACCGAAAGTAAGGGTTTGAATTACTTATATTAACACTTTGTTGTGAATATTATTTACATGTTAACTATTAACTGACCTTTTTTTTTTAATTTTCCAGTATTTTTTGTTTTTCCAAACAATTTAATTTCTTTTTGTTCGCGAGTGTACTAACGGATATTTTAAAATTATTTTTTCTGCTACATTTTACTACTGTATTTGCATATGCTTTGCTAAAAATAGTCAACCGAATTTAACGGTTTGAATTATCTTATTGTATTTACGTGTTTTGCTAATAACTGATCTTTTTTCCTAACATTTTTGTTTGTAAATATTCGTAAGAATTTTATTAATTTCTGTTTAGCTGATGTATATCTGTCAAACGTACATTTTGAGTTACATTTCGTTAATCTTACCGCTATTTTATTTAAATTTAAATGATTTGTTTCCTTTTAGCTGTTTTATGAAGTAGTTTTTTAGAGTTGTAATGTAAGGGGAAAGGGGTTTATAAACTTTTTTATGCTCTTTCTATTTGTTTCTTTTAATATTATCAGGTGTTGCAACTGCGTTATTAGGATTAAATTACCGGTATAGGACTCTCTAAGAAGAAATGTGTGACCTTTAAATCTTGAGAGGTAAGAAGTTTAAAATTCACATTTAATAAATTATTATATCAAGCTAAAACTTTAAAGATTCTATAGCATTTTTATAAAAAAATTTATACTTAAAATTGTTTCTGTGTAATATGTGGTATACAAATATTTATAATAAAGTAGATTTTTTTTTTAATGTAAATGAGTTGTGTACAAAGGGCTATTGGCAACTGCATTCTCTCCAAGAACTTAAATCAAGTGATTTCATCTATATCATCCTAGCTATTTTTAAATATAAATTTCTTAAGATATATTTTTTTTCTGTTAAATTAATTTTGCTCTTTATACACATTCAAAACAGACCCTTCACAAAACACAGATGAATCATATTCATTTGCTACAATTCACCTGGATCATATAGATTAATCAGCTGATCAGTTAAAATAATAGATTTATGTTTAATATTTATGTAATTTATTTTGTGGTCCTTAGCTTCGGAGACATTGAGTTAGCTTATTTTTTACTTTGTGCAAGTTAACATTCAGAATCAGTATTTCATCATCCATGTGTGTGACTAATGTTAAAGTTAACCAACAGTAATACATTGTTTCTAAAAATTGATGGTAAATTCCCAATTCCGGGGACCCCGCCGCCATGTTTTTGGCGCTATTTCTGTACAAGAGATCGCCAAATTGTCGCCAATTGATGTTTACAATTTGTGTATTAAGTTTATACCCAATTTCAAAACGTATTTTGGACTAAAAAAAAAGGCCAATTCCGGGGGCCCCGCCGCCATGTTTTTGGCGCTATTTCTGTACAAGGGATCGCCAAATTGTCGCTAAGTTATGTTTACAATTTGTGTATTAAGTTTATACCCAATTTCAAAATGTATTTTGGACAAAAAAAAAAAGGTTTCAAGTTTGTTAAGATGAATATAAATTGAAATTTCAGTTTTTAATGTATTTAAAGGCGCTTTTGTACTGGTTATTAAACTAAACAGTGCGAAATTTTTGCAATAAGTGCAAATAAAGCAAAATATAAGCATTAGTTGGTTATATTTAGGCAATTATGCTTACAAAATATTTAGATATATTTATAAAATATGGTTGTTATTTAATGAAATTATTTTAAAACTATCAAAAGACTAAAAAGTAATAAAGTGCGGTACAAATTACTTCTTGAAATTATTAGCTTAAAATGAAAATATAAGAACGGAGTAAATATTTTAAATAAATAATAAATTTTAAGCTTAAAAGTCTGAAGAAAGTAAGAGTTTGAAATGATTTTTCTTATTTAAGTGAGGTAAAGCTCCCCTTGATCTTTCGTAACAATAACGGTAGACGGTTGTAATAAAATTGCTTTTATTATTTAGCGTATCACTTTAAACAATGTATTACACTATAAAATAATATAGTTTGAAAATATTTCTTCTTCATTTTGTATTAAATTAAGACCCAACTTTGAAAAAATAAAGTTCAAAAAGCAGTAAATAAAAAAAATATGAATGTGAATTATAACATCACTTGTTACTCCTCTAAAATTAAGCATAAAATATAAAATAAATAAAGCGCTAACCTAATTTAAGTATCCTGTGTTGTTGGTGGATATACACGTTTGACCTGATTTAAAAAATCCTGAAAAGGATTTTCTTTTATTTTCCTCCACATACATTCACGTAGGTACGAATCAAATTGATTTTCACACTTGCGAACTGTGCGGAAGGATCTCTTAATTGAGCTCCACAAGCCCTCAATTGTATTGGTGTGAGCTACAGTATTAAATTTAAAAACGAAAAAAAAAAAAAAATACAAGAGCTCAGGCAAAATGGACAAACATCCAGAGCACGGCCAAAATGGACAGACTTGAAATGGATGCTAGAAAATCCAAATTCGGCAGTCTTGGAGTATTGTTAGTTACAGGAACCAATAAGGGTCAGATATTCAAATCACGTGTCATTTCCCATATTACCCTAAAATAAAGGCACTGATTGACACCCCCACCTTTATTAGGGGGTGGTTGAAGAGTGAAAAGAGCGAGGTTTGCAGAAAATAGGTTTCTAGAATTTTTCGATATCTGATATCTCCCACGCTTGGCATCCCCACTGAACTGAGTTCCTAGAGCCCCGTAAACTTGGAAATGGTCTTTAATTATAAAAAAAATTTATGATGTAATTTGGAAATATAAACAAAAAATTCATTGGGTAATGGTCACAAAAAGAGTGTTTTGACAAAGTGCAGGTAAGAAGGATAAGAGATCTTATTAATGCTGCAGCATTAACCAATAGTATAATATGCAACAGAAGATGGAAACCACACTTAAAGTCAGAAATGTCAGCATTGAAATTAAATAGTTGATGTAATTAAGTAGCACTGTATAAAGCAGGGATGGACAAACTTTTATATTATAAGATTATATTATAGAAGATATTTTTGATGGCCTTATACTTGTTGCCATTATGATAAGGGTTTCCACAGTTCTTAAATGTGCTTAAGAACTTAATTTTAGCTTTCATTTTTATGGGCCCTTGAATCTATTTAATTTTTGTCAAAGGCTCTTAAAACTCCTTAATTTTTAAATTGGAAGGCAATCAATTTCTCCATTGACATGATCCACCTTCTTCACTTCCTTTCAGTATTTTCCTAACTTTCTAGTTTTGTGAGTTCAGAGTTATATTTGCCCAAAACCAGTTCTAAGAGTGCTAGTACAGGTGATAAGTACTGTTCAAAGAATATATATATAAAGAATATATAATATATTTGTTAATGTTCACATTCTTTTACATTTTCTAGCCAAAAGGGCAATATTAATAATAAAGAAAATCTTCAAATACATATATATTTTCAGTGTATTATTGTAGTAATTCAGAATTCCTTTTCTGGATATCCTTTAAAAAATTATGAAAATACTTTTAGTTTCTTAGTACTTTTTATAGTCACAAGCTAGAAAATTTATTTGACAAATAATCTTTCGCAACTGAAAAGGTTTAAAGCATAAAGTCGGCTGCCCTTTCCTAATAGCTAACACTCATACAGATCTTAATTAAACGAAGCATGGAGAGTGGGGGTTTGTAGATATATTTCAGTTACTTATGGTTTGGTTTGGTTTGGAGTGCTACGGTCTACTTTTTGCAACACGAGGGCTAATGAGACCGGGACCTACTGCTTAAAGCTGATTCCAAACGGCTACGAACATCCATGGCACAGTGGGATTCGAACTCCGGTACCGAATTTCAGCACCCTAACCATTCAGCCATCGCAACTGAAAAGGTTTAAAGCATAAAGTCGGCTGCCCTTTCCTAATAGCTAACACTCATACAGATCTTAATTAAACGAAGCATGGAGAGTGGGGGTTTGTAGATATATTTCAGTTACTTATGGTTTGGTTTGGTTTGGAGTGCTACGGTCTACTTTTTGCAACACGAGGGCTAATGAGACCGGGACCTACTGCTTAAAGCTGATTCCAAACGGCTACGAACATCCATGCCACAGTGGGATTCGAACTCCGGTACCGAATTTCAGCACCCTAACCAATCGGCCATCGTTCGGCTAGTTACTTATGGAAGTTTTCCTTGCATTGAATGTAATAGAAAAGTCTAAAACTTTCCTCTTTCTAAGGGAATATATAATCAGCTAGTATATATATATATATATATATATATATATATATATATATATATATATATATATATATATATATCAGAGTCATTTTTAAACCTGAGAAAGTAATGTTTATAATATTGTATTTTATTCATAACTTATTTTTAGTTTGATCGCTAAAAACTTTTTTCGAGATTAGTTTTTCTCAAATGGATTTATCTTATATTAATATTTAGGCATTTTTAAAAATTTAATTCTGAAATATTGAAGGGCATTTATTGAACATAACTTTTCTGGTTCATAATCATTAAAATATGTTTATCAGAAAATAGTATTTATGTTGTTATGCCTTGTATTTCAAGTAGGTCCATATAAAAAGTTACTTTGGCCCTAAAAAAGTCCTTAATTTTTGTTCTGGAAAAAAAGTGGGAACCCTGTGATATCTTCAGACTTTATTGTATATCTATAAATATATGTATTTTAACAACCAAAATAACCTCGTTAACATTAAGACACAACACCTTCGTGTAAGGATTTTTATTCCATACTCTATTTCATTAGTACAACCGTTCCAGAACCAAAAAAAAAATTTACCTAAAACACATGTTGCCATACACTATAAAAATATTATATTACCTGACTGCAGAAACTATACCAACCCAAAGTTTTCTGCATGCTAGATTACTAAATAGATACTGGAAAATCTTAGGAGGTCAAATGGAATCAACTCTTAATGCCTTGAATTTATTGGGGCTGAGAGAGAATATACCATGAAGATTCCTGTTAAGTCTCAAGGATCTTCTCATGCCTAATTGTTCTTAACTTGGTTGTCTCAAAATTGATAGACATAAACTTAACAAGCATGTAATGTGGTTAACTTTTTCCTCTCCTATAATCCTCACACTTCAGATTCTATGTGCTTCTTTTTTTTTTTAAAGATAACATTTGTTTTTGAGCATTTATCCTCCATCCATTGCTCCTTTATAGTTTTACTGAATATTGAACTGATGTCTTGATATGCTATTACTCTAATGAGAGTTTTTACATCCTTTAAAATGTCAAAATCTGTATGGATTTGATGTAGCCCTGCGATGGGCAAACTACGGCCCGCCAGAAAGTTTTATCTGGCCCATGAATAGAATTTTGAGTTACCTGTCCGAAACAAATTAAAATAAATATATATTTCTACATTATATATCCATCTCCTTTTCTACTTTGCTTAAATATATCCCAAATTTATTATCTCATGCCCAGAAGATCAGCAGTATATTTGCTTCTTATATGTGAACAAGTGTTTTCAACTTTGAACCTTAGAATTAATAATTTCAGAAGTAGACTAACAAATGAGCATTTAGCATCATTCCTTAAAATTAGTACATCTCATTAAAGTATTTAAACCGTTAGGTACTTATATATTGTTTTTAAAATTTTAGAAAAATTTATCTTCGTCCATCAAATTTATCTTCTCTTGACTTTTGGCCCACGGCCGAAAAATTTTTGTCCATCCCTGATGTAGACAAAGTTTTGGAGTGCAATACTGTCTCAGTTAAGGCATTAAGAAATTGTAATGCAGGTTCATTTTCATAATCTTCAATAAATATTGAAAATTCAGTTAAAATGTATATAAAAATGTAGTGTATATACACAATCATTTTCTCAAAAATGCAGCTTGGATATTCATTTTTCTTTTTAACCCATATTGAAGAAAAACCCCTTGTTTGCAATATATGTAAAAAAAGAATTTTCTGGTAGTTACAACTTGAAAATTCACATTGATACTCACACTGAGGAAAAATTATTTGATTAAAGTATATGTGTAGAATAATATTCTAGTAAACATAGCTTAGATTTTCATCTTCATATCCATGCTGGTGAAAACCATTTGCTTGCAATATATGTATGAAATCGTATTCTAAAAAAGACAACTTAGATGTTCATCTTTGTACCCATACTGGGGAAAAACTATTTACTTGCAGTCTGTGCAAGAAGGCATATTCTCATAGTTCCAACTTGAAAACTCATCCTTTTACCCACTCTGGAGAAAAATCTTTTATTTGCAATGTACGGACAAAATCATTTTCTCAAAATTGCAGAAGAAATTCACTGATGAAAAAGCTTTTAAAAAAAACTTGAAATATAATTTTAGTGAATTTGCCTTTTGTTTTCCAACATTTTACTAACGAACTGTAAAATAAGCAATGATATAATAATATAAAGTATCTTTTAGGGAGTAATGATAATATTTCTGCTTCATTACCATAGAAAACTAATAAGGCTGATATTACTAAAAAACAATGCTACTGTTATTTTGTTTTTTAAGAGATAAAAGTTTATATACTTTTGCTTATGTATGCAGTTAATTAGTTTTCATAATTTATTTTATTGTGTTAAATTAGTCAAGTAATTTTTTGAAATTTTGTTTTATTTAATCTCTATATAAATATGCTGACATATATATATATATATATATATATATATATATATATCGCACATGATATATATGTCTGTGTATTTATATATAGATTAACTCTTTAATTAAAAAAAAAAATATATATATATATAACTTGTGTGTGTATATATGTATATACATATATATTTATATGTAAGGAAAAGTAAACTAGATTAGGCAACTAATGTAGATGTTTTTTATAAAATCCTAAAGACGCTCTCATTAAGGCCTGCGAAAATTTCTCAGTGGTTTTCAAATCTTAAGTGAGTGGCAAAAATCCCTTCATCCCTTTGCCGTTCCCCTAATCTAAACAGTCCATACCCCCAGGGAAGAAGTGTTACCAATAAAAATTTATAATGCACTAACAGCCAATTTTACTAAAATAATTTTACTTAAAAAATCATGTTAGCTGACTTCTTAGTTTGTCATATCCCTATAATCAAGTGGAAACCCGTCTACCCAACATTCTACTTTAAAGGTTTTTGACTAAGGCAGTGCTTTTGTGTCACCATGACTGAAACCACATGTTGTGTAGTCCATCTAATTATAAATATGTATACATATACACACACATATACCATAATTTAAAGTAGATAAACCACAGCATGTGTTTAAAAGTTGAAATGTAACACCAAAAAGTTTGCATGAGTATACTATTATGAAATTTAGCATTTACATTACATTAATTTTCCACTTAATGATTTATTTATATTTTTTATGTCTAGAAAATATACATAATCTATTATTATTTCATTAATAAAACACAATAACTGAAAAATAAAAAATACAAATGAAACATCTTTGAATGGTACATATTTATAAAATAATGATTGATAATTTACAAAATATTTATTTAAAATCTAGGATTATGACATAGTTTAATTATATCATTCTATTTTACACTCTCTATAAATACTTATGTTTAACAATACAGGTGCCAAAAACTGATTTTTGTAATAACAAATTTCATAGCTTTATTGTGACATAATTGTTGATTTCATATTACTTAGATTTTCTCCTCTAGGGATATTGATATAACTGATTTATATAAATTCAATTAATATGAAATGACTCAATTAAGTAGCCTACAACATATTCTTCAAATGCCCTTCATTAGCTCTATTTTTAATTTTAATCCTAATCACGGAAATTCATTCGGGAAACATTTTGACCTAAAAACAGTCACTAGCCAAAATTTAATTCTGCATTTATTCAGTTTCTGTGGTATATGTTGTATAAATTAAAAACATAATTGAAATACATATATATCCATTATTATCTTTCTGCTTGTTTTAAAAGAAAGTGAACAATATGGGGATAAACTGTTCTCATAATTTAAGTTTTTCAATAATTTATTGCTATATCAAATTATATGCAAAGCTTCCTAAACATAAATACTTTTATTTAGTGTAGATAGTGCAGCAGTTACAAAATTATAATATAACAGAATAAAGATTAGCTGTTTCACAATTAGCTAGACTTGAAGATAACAAATATCTTAACATATTCAACATTTTCTTCTCCCCTTATCCCTTACTAAGTATGAAGGATTAGATATATAGGGTTAGAAAGCTTCTTTGTACTTCCTCTGTACTAAATCTTTTTCTTTTTACTTTTCAGGTAACTGTTCTTTTTCAGTATTTATCTGTAGTTCCAGCTTCATTGTTCAACTGAATATTGAACTGATGTCTTAATAGACATAAACATTGCTTTAATCGACATTTCTGCATCTTTAAAAATATCAGGATCCATACAGATTTCATGTAGACAAAGTTTCAGAGTACAATACTGTCTCAGTTAAGGCATTAAGAACAAGTAATGCTGGTTAATTTTCATAATCTTCATTAAACTTTCAAACTTCATTACAAATGCAGCATATGTGAGAAAATATTTTCTAAAAAAGGCATTGAGTGATTCATGTTCCTACTCATACTGGGGAAAACCCACTTGCAGTTTATGTGCAAAATCATTTTCTATGAAAGCCAACTTAGATGCTCATCTTCATACTCACATGATGGAAAAACTGCTTGCTTGTACTATATGTGTGCAAAGTCATTTTCTAGGAAAGACTACCTAGATGCTCATCATCTAACCCACACTGGAGAAAAACCCTTTGCTTGCAGTATATGTACAAAATCATTCTCTCAGAAAAGTAACTTAGATGTTCATTTTCGTACCCATACTGGGATAAAACCATTTGCTTGCAGTATCTGTACAAAATCATTCTCTCAGAAAAGTAACTTAGATGTTCATTTTCGTACCCATACTGGAATAAAACCATTTGCTTGCAGTATATGTACAAAATCATTCTCTCTAAAATGTAACTTAGATGTTCATCTTCGTACCCATACTGGGGAAAAACCATTTGCTTGCAGTATCTGTACAAAATCATTCTCTCAGAAAAGTAACTTAGATGTTCATCTACGAACCCATACTGGAGAAAAACCATTTACTTGCAGTGTTTGTAAGAAGGCTTTTTCTATCCTTTCCAACTTGAAAAAACATCGACGTACCCACACTAGAGAAAAACCATTTGCTTGCAGTGTATGTACAAAATCTTTCTCTCTAAAAAGTAGCTTAGATGTACATCTTCGTACCCATACTGGGGAAAAGTTATATGCTTGCAGTATATGTAAGAAGGCATTTTCTCGCCTTTCGACCTTGAAAGCTCATCACTTTATTCACACTGGAGAAAAACAATTTGCTTGCAGTATATGTACAAAATCATTCTCTCGAAAAAGTAACTTAAATGTTCATCTTCGTACCCATACTGGGGAAAAACCATTTCCTTGCAGTGTATGTAATAAGGCATTTTTTCGCCTTTCCACCTTGAAAACTCATAATCTAACCCACACTGGAGAAAAACCATTTGCTTGCAGTGTATGTACAAAATCTTTCACTTTAAAAAGTAGCTTAGATGTACATCTTCGTACGCACTCCAGGGAAAAACCATATGCTTGCAGTATATGTAAGAAGGCATTTTCTGTCCATTCGTCCTTGAAAGCTCATCATCTAACCCACACTGGGGAAAAACCATTTGCTTGCAGTATATGTACAAAATCATTCTCTCAAAAAAGTAATTTAAATGTTCATCTTCGTACCCATACTGGGGAAAAACCATTTACTTGCAGTATTTGTAAGAAGGCATTTTCTTGTCTTTCGTCCTTGAAAGCTCATCATCTAACCCACACTGGGGAAAAACCATTTGCTTGCAGTGTATGTGCAAAATCATTCTCTCAAAAAAGTAATTTAAATGTTCATCTTCGTACCCATACTGGGGAAAAACCATTTACTTGCAGTATTTGTAAGAAGGCATTTTCTTGTCTTGACAACTTGAAAACTCATTATCTTACCCACACTGGAGAAAAACCATTTGCTTGCAGTTTATGTACAAAATCATTCTCTGACAAACGTAACTTACATGTTCATTTTCGTACCCATACTGGGGAAAAACCATTTGCTTGTAGTATATGTACAAAATCATTCTCTCAAAAAAGTAATTTACTTGTTCATTTTCGTACCCATACTGGGGAAAAACCATTTGCTTGCAGTATATGTACAAAATCATTCTCTCAAAAAAGTAATTTACATGTTCATTTTCGTACCCATACTGGGGAAAAACCATTTGCTTGCAGTATATGTACAAAATCATTCTCTAATAAAAGTAGTTTACATGTTCATTTTCGTACCCATACTGGGGAAAAACCCTTTGCTTGCAGTATATGTACAAAATCATTCTCTAAAAAAAGTAATTTACATGTTCATTTTCGTACCCATACTGGGGAAAAACCATTTGCTTGCAGTATATGTACAAAATCATTCTCTAAAAAAAAGTAATTTACATGTTCATTTTCGTACCCATACTGGGGAAAAACTATATACTTGCAGTATATGTACAAAATCATTCTCTGAAAAAAATAAGTTAGATGTTCATTTTCGTACCCATACTATAGAAAAACCATTTGTTTGCAGTATATATACAAAATCATTTTCTAGGAAAGACCAGCTAGATGCATATCACCATACTCACTCTTGAAAGTGCATTAGCTTGCAGTGTATGTACAGAATTTTTTTCACAAAAATAACATAGATGTTCATCTTCGTACTCTACTGGAGAAACAGATTTGCTTGCAAAGTATGTGTGAATACATTTTCTGTAAAATGCAACTTGCAGAAACAGTTAAATATATATTCTGGAGAAAATTTATTTCCTTGTAAATGTGGATTCCAATACCAAAATGTAGCATCATTCATATTTGATCATCCTTTGGTAAATTTCACTGATGAAAAAATTTAATAATTTTTTCCATCAGTGAATTTTACCAAAGATTAAAGAAAAAGAAAGATAAAAGAAAATTTACCGAAAAATTTTAATAATTTAAAAGATTTAAAATTTTTTGTTCCTGATGATTATATTTCTGCTTCATTACCATAGAAAAGTAAAGAAAAAAGCAGTAAATATTTCTTCATAAAACATTTTAAGGCTAATAAATTTCTCTTCCGTCTACCTACTTTAAAGAGTCATTCGAACGTATCAATATCATAGCAGATATCCCAACTGCTCTGGAGCAGCTCCAGAGAAATGAGAAAATTCAATAACTCGAGAAAATCCCAGAGTGCTCCAGAAAAATAACAAATCTTTTGAACATCTAAAAGATTACAATTCAGCAATGAGGAATTTTCACGTTTTCTAATTTTGATTTTAAACGATAGAAGACAAAAAAGTAAGCAGGACAGTAGCTATTTTTCTTTCATTTGGGGGCCTAATGAGTGATTTCTAATGGGTTTTATAGCGGACTCTTTAACGTCTCTCAAAAACGCTACTTTATCTCCGCCGAGTTTGTGACGTCATCGTTCATGTAGACACCGAGCGCCTATGCTGTTTACATGTTAAAAGACTACTTTTAAATTTGTTTTTGTGTAAAGTATCGCATATAATAGAAATTTTTTTGTTATGTCTGGCATTAAAAAATCATACTCTAAATATTGTATTGTGCCACTCTGTAAAAATACAACAACTAATTGCAATGAGAAGATATTTTTCAGCGTCCCAAAAGACCCACATACACGTAAAATCTGGACAACTAAGATGAAAAGGGATGAGAAATTAAACCTCAAATTATCATATAAATCATCTCTATGGGTTTGTGAAGACCATTTTTCGGTAAATAAATGCTTGCATTTGTTTAAATATTACTATTTTAGAACAATTAAAGTATATAAAATACATCTATACCTTTAAAAGGATTGTTGATTAACCACTGCTATTTAACTTTTAAAACTGCTAATTTTCGAGTATTATCACAGAGTTCAAGTACAATAAATATTTTATAAAGCATATAAATATCGAAAAACATATAAATATCTGAAGCATATAATTATCTAATAAATAACTCGGGGGAGGGGAAAGTTATGTATTTTCAAGGTATTATAAATATTTTCTTCAGAGATGAATACTTTCTTATGTATCAAATGTAACAGTGATATTTTTCGATTAAATTGGTGACTAATTTGAAAAAAAAGTATAATATTTTTAAAATACTTAATAATTATATTACTTTAAAAATTAAATTTAATTTGAGAAATTTTATACATTTTTTAATTTGACATTAATATTAAAGGCAATAAAATTGTATTGCTATTTAAAAATATATAAATAATTAAGTAAAGCCATTTAAAGATTTTAAATTTCTTTTCATCATATTTAAAATATCTAAGAATTGATTTTGTTTTGGTTTGGTTTTGGAATGCTACGGTCTACTTTTTGCAACACGAAGGCTAATGAGACCGGTCTCACAAAAAATACCTCCTCTAATTTTTATTTTAATATTACATCCGTCTCTATTTATAAAAAACGATGCAACTACAAATGTGTATGTATATGATATATGTATATTTATTTGACTTGTTTGTGTTTACAAACAAAAGAGCTGTGTTTAGCATGAATAAAGTTACATGAATACATGTTAAGTAAAATTGGAAAAAAAAATATAAATGATTTTACACACCTTTGGGTTTTAATTCCTCGTATTTCTGCTCCCATAAAATCCGGGTTTTTTGCCAAGAAAGAAAACATTGACATGCTGTCAATTTTCGGGAGGTTGTCTGATTGGTAAATCCAGGTAGAAGAGACATTTATGACAAATTGAGATAACTAAGCTATCTAGATCGATAAAATAAACCTTCAGGTTTAAATAAAAATAAATTTTGATAGCTAGAAAATTTCAGGAACTTGCAAAAACAAAATCGGAAAATAGTGTGCGCTTAAAAGCAATACAAAAATATTGGTCTGCATGAACGATGACATCACAACCAATCACGGAGCTTTTTGATGTCACGTGATTTTCGCTTAACTTTAAAATTAATTTTTTAAATGATGGACCCAGTTTTTTACATTTTTGAGAACATTTTTGGAATCTACGAGTCTGAAATTACCAGAAAAACACTAAGTTGTTCGAATCCCCCACATGTGCAAATTCCTCATTAAATACAAAGTTTTTCAAAAAATAATGCTGAATATTACTCTTTTCACACAGTGATGCTGTATATTAAACAATTTTGCAGTGCAGAAAAACCATACTGAATTTAGGCCAAATATGAGTAGACAGACTCTAGAATCCCTGATGATAAAAATATGGAAATATTTTAATTACGGTCAATGTTGCTACAAGAAACACTGTTCTGAAAAATAAGTTGTTAAAGCTTTAAAAGCTACTCATAAATTTTAATATACCTATTTGCATTCTACTACTGTGTAAATATTTTAATTCAGAAACGAGTAAGATATGTACTTGTGAATAATTTGTAGTTAGCATGTTAAAATTTCAAACCACGCTGTTGTTTCTGACACAAGTGCCTGAATGTTGGCATGTCTGCCATAATCTAAATTTTTGAGTACTTTTTTTTAAAGTGATTCTGCAATTTTTTAAGAAAAGGACAATAAAAGTTTATATACTTGTGCTTATTTGTGCAGTTTATTAGAATTTTCTGAATTTATTTTACTTTGTTAAATGATCAAATTTGAATTAAACGTATTTCCAAATTTAATCATCTTATTTTGTTAGGAAAATTAATCTATACATAAATACAATGACATATATACATGCCATATAAAATATATATGTCTGTGTCTTTATATATAGATTAACTTTCACAAAAAGATTCTATGTTTGGTGTGTGTATATATATTGGTATATAAATAATATGTATGTATATATATATATATATATATATATATATATATATATATATATATATATATATATATAATACACATACTATAATTTTGAGTAAATAAATTCTAGCATATATGTGTTTAAAAGTTAAAATTTAAAACTAGAATGCCTGCATTTTCCATATACATAGAAATATAAGAAATAATCATTTTAACCTCTCTTTTTGAATGACCCCAAATCACAGCTTTTTTTTACCCTTTTTTTATAACGCAAGTTTTTAAGAGTATACTATTATGAAATGTATGCATTTACATTAATTTCCCTCTTGATTTATGATTTATTTATAGTTTTTATGTTCAGAAAAATACAATATATATACATAATCTGTTATTAATAAAATACAATAACTGAAAAATAAAGCATAGTGTAGAAAGAAACTTCTTTATACAAATTTAAAATCGTTATGGTTGATAATATTAAAATTAATTATTTAAAAACAATTGTAACATAGTTTACCTATATTATTCCCTTTTTACACGCTCTATAAATGCTTATGTTTAGCAATATGCTTGTACATGTGCTACAAACTGAAATTTTGTAATAATAACAAAGTTCATAGCTTTATTTTTATATTGTTGATTTGATATTTAGCATTTTCCCTCTTGGCGTGAGGATGTAATTGGTAGTTGTATAATTCAAGTAATAAGAAATATCACATATTTTCACACAGCTTGTTGACCCAGATGTTTACTTAGCCTTTTACTTAGAACTTCATGTTAGCGGACCTCCCAGTTTGTCATGTCGCTATAATGAAGTTGAAACCTGTCTACTCAACATTCTGTTTTATATGTTTTTGACTAAGCCAGTGTCTTTGTCTGGCCATGACTAAAACCACATTGTATAATCCATCTTATTACGTATATATACACTCACACATGTACCACAATTTAAAGAAGATAAACCCCAGCATATATGTGTTTAAAAGTTCAAATGTAACAGTAGAAGGCTTGCATTTTCCATATACCTAAAAATATAAGAAAGGATCATTTCAACCACTTTTTTTGAATGATCCAAAATCATAGTTTTTGTACCATTTGTTTTCTAAGACAAATTTTTAAGTGTATACTATTATGAAGTTTAGCATTTACATTACATTAATTTTCCACTTAATGTATGATTTATTTATATTTTTATGTCCAGGAAAATATACTATTATTAACAAAACACAGTAAATGAAAAGTAAAGAAAACTTTACAAATGAAACATCTTTGAATGGTCCGTATTTATACAATAATAATTGATAATTTAAAACTTAAAAAAAAAAAAATCAAGGATTATGACACAGTTTGCTTCTATTATTCTCTTTTATACGCTCTATAAATTCTTATGTTTAGCAATTAGCCTATACAGGTGCCAAAAACTGATTTTTTTAATGACACACATCGAACAGTTACTCTGTCTACCTTTTTTTTTTTTCCGCCAGAGGGCATTAGACCAACGAACGGTCTGAACTGAACACTACTGATTTTATTTACTTTTTCCTCAATCTGATTTTTTATGACTGAATAGTAAACTGTCACCGGAATTCAACCTTTGGACAACATTTCAGATCTCTTACTAGTCAGGAAAATAATTAAAAATTAATTTTAAATTATGAACTCATACACAAGTGAAGTTAAATAAAAGTGATTAAAATCATATCCGTCTAGATTTAGTTTTTACATTCTATATTGTTTTTATTTTAAACTATTTCTATGCAATGCTCAAGTAACGCCAACTTTTGAAATATGCATTTTCAAATTTTACTGTGAATGTGTATTATAATGTAAACCTATATGATATAATAAAAAAAAACAGTAAAACATCTATTCTATTAAAAGAATTCATTTTTAATTGAAAGAGTAAAAAAAAGATTAACTGGCATATCATAGTAATGCATATTAGAATTCTGTGGCCCACAAAATCTTTTTGAAGAAAAAATTTCATAGCTTAGTAGTTTTTTTTTTTTTTTTTTTTTTTTTTTTTCAAACTTTATTAAAAAGTCTGTACGGTTCTCAAATGAAAAATTCGTCCTTGCTTTAACTACTGAAATTAGCATTAACAGAGCTGATGATACACGTAATTGGAAAGGTAAAAGACAATTAACTGACATATCATAGCAATGCATATTATAATTCTGAAAATTCTGTGGCTCACAAAATCGTTTTGAAAAAAAAAATTTTATTGATTAATATTTTTTTTTCCCGACTTCATTAAAAAGTTAGTACGGTTTTCAAATTAGAAATTCGTCCTTTCTTCAGCTACTGAAATTAGCATTAACAGAGCTGATGATACACGTAATTGGAAAGGTAAAAGATAATTAACTGACATATCATAACAATGCATATTATGATTCTGACAATTCTGTGGTTCACAAAATCGTTTTGAAAAAAAAAAAAAATTTATTGATTAGTATTTTTTTTTTTCCGACTTTCTCAAATGAAAAATTCGTCCTTGCTTTAACTACTGAAATTAGCATTAACAGAGCTGATGATACACGTAATTGGAAAGGTAAAAGACAATTAACTGACATATCATAGCAATGCATATTATAATTCTGACAATTCTGTGGCCCACAAAATCTTTTTGAACAAAAAATTTGATAGTTTAGTAGTTTTTATTCCGACTTCATTAAAAAGTCAGTACGGTTCTCAAATTAAAAATTCGTCCTTGCTTTAACTACTGAAATTAGCATTAACAGAGCTGATGATACACGTAATTGGAAAGGTAAAAGATAATTAACTGACATATCATAACAATGCATATTATGATTCTGACAATTCTGTGGCCCACAAAATCTTTTTGAACAAAAAATTTGATAGTTTAGTAGTTTTTATGCTGACGTTATTCAAAGTCAGTACGGTTCTCAAATTAGAAATTCGTCCTTGCTTTAACTACTGAAATTAGCATTAACAGAGCTGATGGTACACGTAATTGAAAAGGTAAAAAATAATTAACTGACATATCATAGCAATGCATATTATAATTCTGACAATTCTGTGGCTCACAAAATCTTTTTGAAGAAAAAATTTCATAGCTTAGTAGTTTTTATTCCGACTTCATTAAAAAGTCAGTACGGTTCTCAAATTAGCATTAACAGAGCTGATAGTGCACGTAACTGGAAAGGTAAAAAATAATTAACTGACATAATAATTCTGACAATTCTGTAGCCCACAAAATCTTTTTGAAGGAAAAATTTCATAGCTTAGTGGTTTTTATTCTGTCTTCATTAAAAAGTCAGTACGGTTCTCAAATCAGAAATTCGTCCTTTCTTTAACTGCCGAAATTACCATTAACAGAGCTGAGGATACACGTAATTGGAAATTGAAAAAATATTTAACTGACATATCATAGCAATGTATATTTTTGTGTTCTTCCCTCAGTATATTTCTGAGATTTTTTTTAAAATTATTATTTCTTACTATAAAAATGTTAAAGTGTGAAATAACACTTAAATACAATTAAAATAAATCTAAATAAAATACTTCATCTAACTTTTAATGGGGAGGTTCAGTTTAGAAATGTATGATATTTTGAAAATAAAATATTGTCTATTTGAAATTTTATATGGGATTTAAAATAATTTAGTAGAATTGATTGTTTTGTTTATTCAGTAAACATTATACACACAATTATTTGGTATGTGCATTGTGTTATGGCACGCATGCGATTGACCAGGATTTGTGGTGGGAAAACTCGCCATCCAACCTACTTCGAAAATTAGTGTGCCACAATTTTTGATTTCAAAATTTATCAAGTACTACTATTTACAACTAGCATATAGCCCATCATATGACGGGATCAGTAAAATTTTTAATATTCCAGAACTGTTAAGTACCCAATGAGGCAGGTAATAAAATGGTTTGTTTTTTGGCTGAGAATTATCTGGTTCACTCTCAATAGTTTATTTATCGTCGTACTCCTCTAGAGTCTCCCGATCCTGTAATGCAGTTTAGAATCACATGGAATTCATTTAGTCAAACCATGTGGTTATGTATAACAAACAAACAAACTTCTTAATTTCCAAATATATATAAATTAAAAGTTAGATATTTAGTAGTCCTCGACTTATATGAAAAGAATTTATTGTTAATACCGATGATAAAATTTTCATTACAACAAAAAATAATCGATGATTGAATTTAAAATTATCACTTATATACTTAATCTATTATTTAAGTCAAATATAAAAGAAAATTATTTGCTTAATATGTAAGTTCAGCGATAAAACGTATGAAAATAATGCACGCGATATTTAAATAATTTAAAACAAGAAATGATTATATGAGATGTTAAAGGAATGACGTCATAATGCTAGAAAAAAAATGTTATTTTTACCTATTTATTACGTGAATAAATTGATAAATTTAATCGCCTGCCCTTAGCCGAGGAATCCATTCCAGGTACAACCGCTTCAAAAATTTGCCGACAGACACCTTAGGCTATTATTATATAGGGGATACTAGCATATAGCCCGTCATATGACGGAATCAGTAAATTTTTCATTTTCTAGAATTGTAAAATACCCTATGAGGCAGGTAAAATTATGGTTTGTTTTTTGGCTGGGAATTCTCTGGTACACGATCAATAATTTATCTCCATACTTCTCTAAAGTCTCTCGATACTGTGAATGCAGTTTAGAATCACGTTGAATTCATTTAGGAAAATAATTCAAAGTTTTCTTAGGTACGTCGAAATTATCGTTAAGTTCTAAAACTTTTTTGCTCCAGTAATTAAAGGAAGTAAAGGAATGAAACTATCTTTTCCACTACACCCTGGAGGTAGATACAATTCGTTATACCGGTGATAAAATTTTCATTGCAACAAAAAATAACCGACGTTTAAATTTAAAATTATTCCATATGTATCTAATCTATTATTTAAGTCAAATATAAAAGAAAATTATTTACGTAATATCTAAGTGCAGTGAAAAAAACGTATGAAAATAATGCAGACTATGGGTGCTACTGTATTATGGTCGACATATGTCATTGGTGACTTCTGCGTCGTTATGATGTCAAAGGGGAAAATTTATGATACCAAATTCCCATCTCTGGCGATTTTCGACGTCATTATGACGTAGAAGTTACCCGTGACATATATCGGACTGTAATATGGTAGCACCCTATATTTAAATAATTTAAAATAAGAAATGATTAAATGAGATGGTTAAAGGAATGACGTCATAATGCTAGGAAAAAATGTTATTTTTACCTATTTATTATGTAACAAATTGATAAATTTAATCGCCTGCTCTTAACCGGAGAAAATAAGGCTTGAAATAATGGAATTAAATGCTAGAAAAGGGGAAAGGGGTGCATTTCGAACGTTGCTAACCCTAACTTATCAAGAATCCAATATGAATGCCACTCTCCGTTCCAGGTACAACCACTTCATAAAATCGAGGATAGACGGACAGATAGCTTAAGCTATTATTATATAGAGCAGGGGTCGGTAACTGCATTCAAATGCAAGTTAGCTTTGTTGAAATCCCATCTATTAAAAAAATCATTATTCCCAGATATAAAATATACTGTTCAGAGTTTAAATTTGAATAATGAAAATTTTACTGCTACATCATATTTAGAAATAATAGATAAGCTAATAGAAGAGTTTTCTTCTAGATTTGAAGATTTTGCAGCATTAGAACCTGTTCAGTAACATTGAATGGATTTTTCATAAATCCATTCAATGTTACTGAAGATGATGTCCTTGAAATAGTTTAAGTGTATTTCTTCATAATATAGAAGACCTAGAATTAGAAATAATAAACTTGCAAAGTGATATTATTTTAAAAGCGCATAGTAATGATAAAATGTTTTGGAACTTAGTCGATGAAAATAAATATCCTATTTTAAGGAAATGTGCGCTAAAAATTTATTCATATTGTGGAACAACATACAATTGCGAGTCTTAGTTCTCAAATATGAAATATTTGAAATCGAAATACCGAACAAAGCTTAATGAGTCACATTTAGATAATTGTTTAAGGACCGGGAACTCTAAATATATCCCCAATTATAAGAAATTAGCTGAAAATATGGACACCCAAGTTTCACACTGAATTATATGTATCGTTATGTATGACACCAACAAAATAAAGTTATAAAAAAAATCTGTTTTTTTTTTTTTTTTTTTTTTTTTTTTTTTTTTTTTTTTTTTTTTTTTTTTTGAATGCCTATTTATACCTGTTGATTATCTGTAAAATATGCGTCTTCGGTGATTTTCAAATTTAGTATTGCGCCCTTAAGGACAAACAGGGTGCCGACCCCTGATATAGAGGATTATTATTATTATTATTTTTTTTTTTATTTGCTGATTTTTAACATAAGCTGCCTAGACACGATTTCAACCTTTGTAG
>CM063499.1:20147298-20195948 GCA_032207245.1 Pardosa pseudoannulata
GTTATAACTCTACATTGCCCTAGCGGACAATTTAGAAAATTTTCAAACAAAAAGGAGATTGCAATCGATTCTCTAAATTTTGAACATCCTTCATATATACCCCGAAATAATCATTGTCAGTATTGAAACCTCTGCAGTCCCTCATATGACAAAATAAATTAAAGTTGGCAACTAACATGCGGTCAGTAAAGCTAGTCAAATTATTGAGCATGTACCAAATAATTCTCAGCCAAAATCAAACCATTTTATTACCTTCCTGATAGGGTACTTTACAAATCTGGAAAATTAAAAATTTTACTGATCTCGTCATATGATGGGCTATATGCTAGTCCCCTATATAATAATAGCCTAAGGTGTCTGTCGGCAAATTTTTGAAGCGGTTGTACCTGGAATGGATTCCTCGGCTAAGGGCAGGCGATTAAATTTATCAATTTATTCACGTAATAAATAGGTAAAAATAACATTTTTTTTCTAGCATTATGACGTTATTCCTTTAACCATCTCATATAATCATTTCTTGTTTTAAATTATTTAAATATCGCGTGCATTATTTTCATACGTTTTATCGCTGAACTTACATATTAAGCAAATAATTTTCTTTTATATTTGACTTAAATAATAGATTAAGTATATAAGTGATAATTTTAAATTCAATCATCGATTATTTTTTGTTGTAATGAAAATTTTATCATCGGTATTAACAATAAATTCTTTTCATATAAGTCGAGGACTACTAAATATCTAACTTTTAATTTATATATATTTGGAAATTAAGAAGTTTGTTTGTTTGTTATACATAACCACACGGTTTGACTAAATGAATTCCATGTGATTCTAAACTACATTACAGGATCGGGAGACTCTAGAGGAGTATGACGATAAATAAACTATTGAGAGTGAACCAGATAATTCTCAGCCAAAAAACAAACCATTTTATTACCTGCCTCATTGGGTACTTAACAGTTCTGGAATATTAAAAATTTTACTGATCCCGTCATATGATGGGCTATATGCTAGTATAAAATATTTACGCATATATTACATTTGTTATCTGTTGTAATATATACTAGTTTTTCTACATTAATATTTTTGCTATAATAATATAAGTACGAGTGTTTATCATTTTCGTCCTAGGTTGATTTTCCTAAAAATTTTCTTATTAATTCACATTTCTTATTATATATTATTAATTTGTTGATAATTTGTTATTTAATACCAACTGTGACTTTCAAGGTTTGTAAATTAGTATAAACAACAACACATTTTAAACATTTTTCTCTCAAGCAGTATCACTTGATTCTGGTAAGTAATAGACATACTGTTCATTTTTTTGAAGTCTTCTAAAACGTATGTTGAATATGAAATTCTGAAAATTGGTTTTATACTTCATTGCATTTTTAAAGATTCTGATTCAAGAAAATAGTTCAAATTCTTCTGTTTCTGAGAATGCTTTAATGATCGTTTAAGGGATGGCAATAGACAAAAATATTATAATGGTGAAATTTTAGTGACTTCCAGTGTTGATGATTTTTATGGAGATAACAGTAGAAAAATTAAAAGTTCAACGAAAACATGCATAAAAACACGATTGCCAGAGATTAGAAGGCCAATGAGACCGGGACCTACTGCTTAAAGCCAATTCCGAACGGCTAAGAATAACTATGCCACCAGCGGGATTCAAACCCGCGAACTCCAGTACCGAAACTCACGGCTCTACCATTCTGACATCGTTTGATACCAGATGACTAGTACCTTATTGGAAATTACAGATTAATTCTGGGAAACGTGTATTATAATAGGTTCATAAAAACACGTGCATTTTTTGCAATTGGTTGCTAATTCTTTTAATCAAAATTAAGAAGTGCAACTAATATAATTTTTTTTTTTTTTTCAATCTCACGAAAGACTACCTTACTTGTGAAATTATTCCTCTGAAACTCAGTCTATCAAACTCATATTTATGTATTTTTGAACATTAGAACGTGAGGGTTAAGTCTGGAAATCTTGTATTATAATAGGTTCGGGAAAAAAAAAAATGTAGATCTTTATTGCAATTAATCATAATTATTTTCATCAAAATTAAGAAGTGCAATTGACATAACATTTTTTTTTTCAATCTCACGAAAGACTACCTTACTTGTAAAATTATTCCTCTGAAACTCAGTCTATCAAACTCATATTTATGTATTTTTGAACATTAGAACGTCAGGATTATTTCTGGGAATCCCGTATTTAGATAGGTTCGAAAAAAAAACATGTAGATCTTTTTTGCAATTAATCTTAATTATTTTTATCAAAATTAACACGTGCAACTAACATAACCTTTTTTTTTTTTTCAATCTCACGAAAGACTACTTTATTTGTCAAAACTATCTTGTTAGGGTCAGCAACCGTTCTGTGTTAGTCTATGATCGTCACAATGGGGAACCGGTTTGTAGGTGATTTCACATTTTATACTGAGGGGTGAGACAGGATTTTTCGTGGGTATTTCACCCCTGTGTGTCCTTGCAGAATAAAAAAACGTGGTACTGTGGAACTCTAGTAGAATTCAGATATTCTCTGTGTTTGTGCATTTTTTTTTTTTTTTTTTTAGGTTTGCAACTTTTTTAGAAACTTTTGGATTATAACTTATTGACTACTCTATCAAGCTTAAAGTTTTAAAACTTTGGGTAAGTTTTCGTTTTAATACTTTTATTATATTTTTCAAATAATTTTTCTTATATTTGGGAAAGAAATACAACCCAGAAAATTGTTTTCGTAACATAAAACTGTTATCATAACTCAATATCTGTGAAACTTGTTAAGATTAACAATTATAACATTCTTATTATATTATATTGACAAAATGTGAATATCTCATCTAAGCAGACGATAGCATGCATATCAAATACAAAATCCTAAATCGCAGAAAATAAATGATCAATATTTTTGAACTGAGTATGGTAGATTTAAATCTAGTAAAGTCCATTTTAATCTTCCTTTAAGAAAATGCTCTATTTGAGTATCTTTTAATTTACAAAGCAGATTAACAAAACATTTTAATTTCGAGAAATCAGCCAAGATTCTAAGATTTTAAAGTCAGCTTTGAACGTTGAAACATTCTTAAAACTGCAAGGTTAAAACGCTTGTTTCAGGTTCATAATTGTAGCTAAAATATTATTTAATTTTAAACTGTTGAAATAGTATTCTTAAAGTGCCATTTCTCATTTCTATTTTTCTTATTGATATTAATCTGTAGATGTCTTAAAATAAAAAGGAAATTTATATATAAATATGTCATATTGATAGTTATTAGTTTGGACATTAATTTTCATTATTTCGTTATACTAATTATTTCCAGTTTTTATACATTACTAGAAAGTGTGCCCGTGCTTCGCCACGGTGAACTTAACATATTACTTTTAAACACAGATTTTTTTTTTCGTGAATATCTCTCTAAAGTCATCACAGTTCAGTTCGAGTCATTGGCATATTTATATATTTCTATCATAAGCGTATTATAACATTGTTCAGCTTTTTTAATCGAATTTGTGTCTTAATATTAAATTTGCTCAAACTTTTTTTATGGTGACATATAAGTTTAACCCTAAATTACATTACTGTATTACTACTGTACGTTGATTAGCAAAGTTAATATGTATTGCCATATTGCGTGGTAGAATAGGAAGCAGAGGTTTTGACAGCAACAGTGTTAATTTCGTTGGTATTAATAAACGTTGTCCAAAATTAAGGAAATTTATGACAAAACCACATAGTTTTGTATGAAACAGAAACACACATTTATATTAACAACCATACGAATATGAAGATAACTATATAAAATGATAGGCTTTTATTTACCCATGAGAGTTAATGAAATTTGTACTTTTTCTTGTTAGAATATGATTGATAAACATTTCACTGTAACGTAAAAATGAACCAAGAACTAAATTTAAAATAAGTTCTCATATAAAAATGCTATAATTTGCGTCACACAGAAATGAAAGTCAATCACTTTATATTTCAATTTCCAGGTCAAATCGAATGGATACTACGCAGACGATGTTTAAATAATATAAAATAAGGAATGAATAATTCAGATATTTAAAGTAATGACGTCATAATGATAGACAAATATCGTTTTCACCTATTTATTATGTAATAAATTGAAAATTTCAATCTCCTGCTTTTAACCGAGGAAAACTGCGTTCAAAACAATTACTTGGGATGACGTCACATTGCAAGAAATATTGTTTCTTTCACTTAGTTATGATGCTACAAATTAAAAAATTGTTTGCGTTTAACCGGGTGGCGCTTGGAATAATTACAAAAATGCTCGAAAAAGGGGGAAGGAATGGATTTTGAACATTAAAATTTTACAGAAACCTTCCCAGGGATATACCTAAACATTTCCCAAATTTTCCCAGCGATTGGATGCATGGTTTTTGAGTCTATTGAGTATATACAGACAGGCATAAATTCATTTTTATATGTATAGACTAGCTTCTTTGCACCCAGCCTTCATTCTGGGTTTTAAAATATTTCGATGAAAGATTTAGAACCACTATTAAAGATAATAAGACGTATTGATAGAAATGCTGAATAAATATCATATGTTTCAGATTGTTGACGATTAGAGCAGTTTATTAATAGCTGAATGTCCAGTAAGTGCACTGTGTTCTTCGTGAGCCGCTGCGTAATAATTCCCAAATCCACGACTTTTTTTAATATAGGAATCAAATTTCAAAATACTGTAGAGAGTAATATATATGTACTGTTCTGAATGGGATAAGGTACAGATGCATTATAGCCGCCGGGTTTTTTTCTCGCCAAGCTTGGCGATTTTGTGTGGCAAATTTGGCAATTTTTGGGGCGATGACTAGGTTGCTGTATATGCCCTAACTTTGAGAGTGGAATATGGAAGCTATTGGTGCACGTGATTTTTGACGTCATTAACCGGCAGTGGAATATTGTATATGCCTTAACTTTGATAGGGGAATATGGAAGTTATTGGTGCACGTGATTTTTGACGTCATTACCCGGCAGTGGAATATGGAATCTATTGGTGCACGTGATTTTTTACGTCATTACCCTGCAATCTATGCAAATTTTCTGTTTTAAAATATTCTTTTCGTTCCAAAATTTGGATTAGTAGGTTGTCTCGTAGATAGGTAAGTTATTTTTGGTATTTAGTTATGGATGTTCTTATTTCGGTTTTAACTATTTGTAGCATTGTGAAGAAATATCAGGAAATTCTTAGACCTGAGGTTGGATTTGCATTTCATTCAAAACGGCACGTTTGTGGGGATGATGGAATTCCGAATTTGAGTTTTTTTTATGTATTTGGTTAGTGGGATTTAGTTAATTTAGTTATGACAAGTGAAGTTATTTCGGTTTTGAAATTGTTAAAAAATATCAAAATATTCTAAATCAAACAAGAAGTTTTGGTTTGGAACATTTTGTTTTTGTTGTTATCATTTTCTGGGATTTAGTTAATTTAGTTATGACGAGTACGTTATTTTTGTTTTGAAATTGTTAAAAAGTATCAATATATTCTAAACCAAACAAGATGCTTTGGTTTGGAATATTTTGTATTTGCTCTTATCATTTTCTGGAATTTAGTTAATTTAGTTATGAGAAGTGAAGTTGTTTCGGTTTTGAAATTGTTAAAAAATATCAAAATATTCTAAATCATACAAGATGTTTGGGTTTGGAACATTTTGTTTTTGTTCTTATCATTTTCTGGGATTTAGTTAATTTAGTTATAACGAGTAAGTTATTTCTGTTTTGAAATTGTTAAAAAGTATCAAAATATTCTAAACCAAACAAGATGCTTTGGTTTGGAACATTTTGTTTTTGTTCTTATCATTTTCTGGGATTTAGTTAAGACGGGTGCAGTTATTTCGGTTTTGAAATAGTTTAAATGTATCAGGATATTCTAAGTTAATTGGTTTGGAACATTTTTTTGTTCTTTGCACAAGGGGGGGAACCCCCCCTCACATGTTAGATTCTTCATAATATTAGTGCTTATTAAAATGATATATATTGTGTTTACTCTGTTGACACATATCATAAATATTACTAATCTGTTATTTATTTTTTAAAAAACGTAAAAAATTATGATTATTATGCTAATTTTATTTTAATAATAATTTAAATTGTTAATTTGTTGTTTCCTTTTAAAGTTTAGTTTTGTTAATGTTGTGTTTCAAATATGCACGCACCGCCGCCATGTTTTTCTACTTGGCGACTTTTCAAATCATGCGTTTTTCTAATGGTCGCCAAAAAAAACATGGCGGACGGGACCGGCGGCTATAATGCATCTGTTCCTGGGATAATGCATTTCCGAGATTGAATGTCTTTTTGTACTAATGTTTTACATACATAAAAATTGAATTTTAAACAACAAAACCTATCACGAAAACTTTAAAAAAAAAAAATGGTAATTGTGAAATAAAAACAAATTTGACAGAACATGGCAAATTTGTAATTATTGAAAATAAAAAACACGACAACATATATCAGAAAAAATACTAACTTCTTAAAAAATTTGAGAAAGTAAGGTAAAGATTTACATATTTTGATGAAGTAAAATATTTAGCTATTAAAATAAAATCATTTTGATACTGGGATATTTCAAAGAGAAAAAGTTATTGCGTATGACAAATAGTTGTAACTATTGGCAATAAATGGCACCACTCATTACATATTTTAATTAATATATTTTTAATTGATTCTAATTACGATATTTTAATGGTGGAAAGAGTATAAGTATTCAGCGGATTGGGTGAAGTAATGCATCCAAATGTAATTGTGTTTATAAATGCATTTATTTACACTCGAATTTTAATGGTATATATATACAAATATGTTATAAAGAAATATATCTAAAGTAAGGTCTTGAAAAATTCAAGAATATAATAAATCACAAACAGAAATACCAAAATGTGCCGCAGTTCAAATTTTCCAAACAAACAACGCTTTGGCAAATTAGGCGATAGTTGTTCTGCATTAATGTCAATTCTATTACCAAATATCTGGAGAATACGAAGAAAACAATGAAAATATGGTCATTGTTTTTCACGCCAACTCAACAGTTAAAATAACTCTACTACATAATTAAAACGGTGTTTTTGTTGGTTTTAAAATAAAATATTTCGAACTAATTAGAATATGAGAACGCGATTGACCAAAATGGCTAACTTAAGTAATTCTTCCAAGCCTAATTATGAATAGATGTTAGTGCAGTCTCAAAATTGGATAATAAAAATGGTGCAATTGAATTGGCAATGAAAGAAAAATACCAAATATTGATAAAATGAACTAAGCACATAAGGTCAAAAGCCGAGAACAGTTATATTACCTGAAAGCGTTATCATAAGAATGAAGTTACATAAAGGATTTCAATTTTTATAACACGAAATATATACCGAAAGTCGCCAAGCTTATTTAAGAATAGGTGAAGTACAGAGTGAAGTCTTAAAATTGGATAAGTAAAAATGGCTGAATTGAATTTGAAATGAGAGAAACATACCAAATTAATACTGATAAAACAACAAAAGAATCAAAGACTAAAACACCGAAAACAATTATATTATTTGAAATCACATTTTAAACTTTAATCAAAAGTGGCTAAAATATCTCAATATTTCATAGTTGCCATTTCTAAAATGAAAATTTATTTGTTCCCGTATATCACTTGCCAATACTTATTTATATCTAGTGTAGTTGAGTTTTAGATAACAAAACCTATGATAGTTTTTATTTAATAAATGGCAACTGCGAATTGAAAACAAATTTGAAAGAACATGGCAAGTTTTTAATTACTGAAAATAAAAATCTCGCCAAGCAAATAAAATAGAAAAAAGAAGTGATTTCCTAAACAAAAATGAGTTTATCTTTTATCATATAAAAAATAGTCTTATATACATATATGCCATCATATATTTATATACTTACACTGGAATTTAAATAGCGTAGATACGTTTATGTGTTTCCCGAATACCAAATATCTGGCGATAATAATGCCAACAATGAATAACACTGCCATATTTAGGCTCCAACTCGACAATGGAAAACTCGTGTCGCAAAATTAAACTGGCATTTTGTTCGGTTTTTCGTCAATATCTTTCGAACTAATGGAAATATCGGAAAGCGAACGTGCGAAATGATATCCTTGGATCGTTTCACGCCTTTTGGTACCTTTGGCGCCCGTCTGCGTCCAGCGGTTCGCAAGGAGATAGACGCACATACAAACATACATATGTGAGATCCACTTTATAAATTTCGATGTATTATGTTATTATGCAAAACAATTATTTAAATTTATTATTTTGTTTACGTGAATTTATTTATCCTTGTTTAATTTTTGTCACCGTGAACTGAACGATTTTGAAAACGATATTTATTATGATAAGTATATTATTTTGTACGCTGTGGCAACAAGCAAGTTCTCGTTTTCTGTTTTTGTTTAATTAACAGTGTTCTATGAAAAATTGTCTTTTAACTAGGTGAGTCTTGGACTCTAGTTGGCATGTTAATGTGTGAAATAAATGAGATTTGACAGTATTGATACTTTTGGAGTATTAATTTTTCAACACAAGAAACTCTCCTTTTTTATTTTTTACGACACATACATACATATATAATCACAGTCAGATTTTAATCTCTGAATTCAAAATGTATTAATACGGAATATGTTCATTTGGCGGTATCAAGTATTTCTGTCCAAAGTTAGTTACTCTATGACTTATCGGGTATATTTGTATAAAAAAATAAAAAAAAAAAAAAATAAAAAAAAAAAAAACATGAAAACTGTTCTTAATATCAATAAATAAAAATAACAAAATATATGTTTACATGCTAACGATTAAATCTGCATCAAATTTGTGTCTTATATTAAAGTTGCTGAAACTTTTTTCTTATGGTAAAATATAAGTTTAACTCTAAATTACATTACTATATTACTACTGTACGTAAAAAGCAGAGGTTTTGACAGCAACAGTGCTAATTTTGTTGGTAGTAATAAATGTTTTCCAAAATTAAGGACATTTATGACAAACGACATAGTTTTGTATGAAACAGAAATCACATTCATATGAATATGAAGATAACTATATAAAATGATAGGTTTTTATTTACCCATGAGATTCACTGAAATTTGTACTTTTTGTTGTTAAAATATTGTTGATAAACATTTCATTGTAACGTAAAAATTAACTAAGAATTAAAATAAGTTCTCATATAAAAATACTATAATTTGCGCCACATAGAAATGAAAGTTAATCACTTTATATCTCAATTTCCAGGTCAAATCGAATTGATACTAAGCAGACGATGTTTAAATAATATAAAATAATAAATAAATAAATAAAATATTTAAAGTAATGACGTCATAATGATAGAAAAATATCGACGTTTAAATAATATAAAATAAGAAATGAATAAATCAGATATTTAAATTAATGACGTCATAATGATAGAAAAATATCATTTTCACCTATCAATTATGTGATAAATTGAAAATTTTAATCTTCTACTTTTAACCGAGGAAAACTGTGTTTAAAACAATTACTTGGGATGACGTCACATTGCTAGAAATATTGCTTCTTTCACTTAGTTATGATGCGATAAATTAAAAAATTAATCGTTCGCGTTTAACCGGGGAAAATAATGCTTGGAATAATGACATGAAATGCTCGAAAAAGGGGGAAGGAATGAATTTCGAACGCTCAAAATTTACAAAAACCTTCCCAGGGATATACCTAAATGTTTTCCAAATTTTCACGGCGATTGGAAGCATAGTTTTTGAGTCTATAGAGAACATACAGACAGACAGACACAAATTCATTTTTATATATATAGACTAGCTGCTTCGCACCCAGCCTTCGGTCTGGGTTTTAAAATATTTCGATGCAAGATTTAGAACCACTATTAAAGATAATACCATGTATTAATAGAAATGCTGAATAAATCCCGTATGTTTCAGATTGTTGACGATTATAACAGTTTATTAATAGCCGAATGTCCAATAAGTACATTGTGTTTCCCGTAAGCCGCTGCATAATAATTCCAAATTCCACGACTTTTTTAAATGTAGGAGTCAAATTACAAAATACTGTGGAGAGTAATATATATGCACTGTTCTGAATAGGATAATTCATTTCCGAGATTTGATGTTTTTTATTAGTAATGTTTTACATACATAAAAATTAAATTTTAAACAACAAAACCTATGACGATAACTTTCTCTTTAAAAAAAAATGGCAAGTGTGAAATAAAAACAAATTTGATAGAACATGACAAATTTGTAATTATTGAAAATAAAAATCACGCCAACATAAAACAGAAAAAATACTAACTTCTTAAAAAATTGAGAAAGTAAAATAGAGTTTACATATTTTGATGAAGTAAAAAATTTAGCTATTAAAAATAAAACGGTTTTGATGCTGGAATATTTCAAACAGAAAATGTTATTGCGTATGACAAATAGTTGTGACTATAGGCAATAAATGGCTTCACTCATTACATATTTTAATTAATATACTTTTAACTGATTGTAATTAGGGTATTTTAATGGTGGAAAGAGTTTAAGCATTTCGCGGATTGGGCGAAGTAATGCATCCAAATGTATTTGTGTTTATAAATGCATTTATTTACACTCGAATTTTAATGGTATATATATACAACTATATTATATAGAAACATATCAAAAGTAAGGTCTTGAAAAATTCTTCAAGACTAACAAATCACTAACAAAAATACCAAAATTAGCCACAGTTCAAATTTTCCAAACAAACAACGGTTTGGCAGGATAGGCGATAGCTGTTCTGCATTAATGTCAATTCTATTACCAAACAAATGGCGTAAACTACGACAACAATGAAAATATGGTCATTGTTTTTCATGCAAACACAACAGTTAAAATGACTGTATTACACAATTAAAACAGTGTTTTTGTTGGTTTTAAAATATTTCGAACTAATTAAAATATCAGAACGCGATTGACCTAAATGACTTCCTTAAGTAATTCTGCCAAAACTAATTATGAATAGATGTTGGTGCGGTCTTAAAATTGGTTAAATAAAAATGGCGCTGTTGAATTGACAATGAAAGAAAAATATCAAATATTGATAAAATGAACTAAGCCCATGCGGTCAAAATCCGAGAACAATTATATTACCTGAAAGCGTTATAATAAGAATGAAATTACTTAAAGGATTTCAATTTTTAAAACACGTAATTAAAGAAAAATATATACCGAAAGTCGCCAAGCTTATTAGGAGTAGGTGAAGTACAGAGTGACATCTTAAAATTGAATAAATAAAAATGGAGCAACAGAATTTAAAATGAAAGAAATATACCAAATTAACATTGATAAAACGAAATAAGTATATAAGGCTAAAACACCGAGAAAATTTTTTATTTGAAATCACATTTTAAACTTTAATCAAAAGTGGCTACTATATCTCAACATTTCATAGTTGGCATTTATAAAATGAAAACTTATTTTTTCCCCGTAAATCACTTGCAATTTTTTTCCTCCAGTGTAGTTGAGTTTTATGTAACAAAACCTATAACCATATGTTAGTTTTTATTTAATAAATGGCAACTGCGAAATAAAAGCAAATTTGATAGAACATGGCAAGTTTTTAATTACTGAAAATAAAAATATAGCCAAATGAAATAGAAAAGAAAAGTGATTTCCTAAACAAAAAGGAGTTTAGCCTTTAGCAGATAAGAAAATAGTCTTATATACATAAATGCCATCATATATTTGTGTAATTACAGTTGAATTTAAAAAGCGCAGATACGTTTTTGTGTTTCCCGAATACCAAATATCTGGCGATAATAATGCCAACAATGAATAACACTGACATATTTAGAAGCCAACTGAACAATGGAAAGCTCGTGTAGCAAAATTTAGCTGCATTTTGTTCGGTTTTTTGTCAATATCTTTCGAACTAATTGGAATATCGTAACTTGAATGGGCAAAATGACATCCGTGGATTGTTCTGCGTCTTTTGGTACCTTTGGCGCCCGTCTGCGTCCAGCGGTTCGTAAGGACATAGACGCACATACAAACACACATACATACATAGATAGTCACAGTCAGATTTTAATCTCAGAATTCAAGATGTATTAATATGGAATATGTTCATTTAGCGGTTGTCAAGGATTTCTGTCCAAAGTTAGTTACTCTATGACTTATCGGGTAGATTTGTGTTAAAAAAAATTGTTTTTAATATCAATAAATAAATATAACAAAATATATGTTTACATGTTAACGATTAAATCTGCATCGAATTTGTGTGTTATATTAAATTTTCTCAAACTTTTTTCGTATAGTAAAATATAAGTTTAACCCTAAATTGCATTACTGTATTACTACTGTACGTTGATTAGCAACGTTAATATACCTTGCCATAATACGTGGTAGAATAGAAAGCAGAGGTTTTGACAGCAACAGTGCTAATTTTGTTGGTAGTAATAAATGTTTTCCAAAATTAAGGAAATTTATGACAAACCACATAATTTTGTATGAAACAGAAACACACATTCATATCGACAACCAAATTAATATGAAGATAACTATATAAAATGATAGGTTTTATTTGACCTTGAGAGTCACTAATATTTGTACTTTTTGTACTTAGAATATTATTGATAAGCATTTCACTGTAACGTAAAAATTAACCAAGAATTAAATTTAAAATTAGTTCTCATATAAAAATGGTATAATTTGCCTCACATAGAAATGAAATTTAATCACTTTATATCTAAATTTCCACGTCAAACCGAATTGATACTAAGCAGACGATTTTAAATAATAAAAAAATAAGGAATGAATAAATGAAATATTTAAAGGAATGACGTCATAATGATAGAAAAATATCATTTTCACCTATTTAATGTGTGATAAATTGAAAATTTTAATCTCCTGATTTTAACTGAGGAAAACGGCGTTAAAAACAATTACTTGGGTTGACGTCACATTGCTAGAAATATTGCTTCTTTCACTTAGTTATGATGCGATAAATTAAAAAATTAATCGTTTGCGTTTAACCGGGGAAAATAATGCTTGGAATAATTACATAAAATGCTCGAAAAAGGGGGAAGGAATGGATTTCGAAAGTTAAAAATTTACAAAAACCTTCCCAGGGATATACCTAAATATTTCCTAAATTTTCACGGCGATTGGATGCATAGTTTTTGAGTCTATAGAGTACAGACAGACAGACAGACACAAATTCATTTTTATATATATAGATTATATTGGTTCCTACGTAATTTATTATCACAGCAGCAAACTACTTATACTGAACTACATGCATAAATTATTTTAAGTAATATAAACTTTAAAATGTTTACCAATAACTGTTATGAATGCAATTATTGCTCTACAACTTCTTTTTACTTTGAATTCTGATTAAAAAGTTTCTAACTTTTTGTTCATGGATTTAAATTTACCAAATGATTTAAACATGTATCGCCATCTGTCGTAAAATATAACAATAAATTCCAATTTTCTCAACTATTTTTTAACCAACAATGCTTTAATCAAATACTTTTAAGGGATAAATCAGACAGCGAAATTGTTTATCCCATAAATTATTATTTTAAGATTAATATATTTATTACTAGGTGCTTCGGGCCCAGCCTTCGGTCTGGGTCTTAAAATATTTCGATGAAAGATTTAGAACCACTATTAAAGATAATAAGACGTATTAATAAAAATGCTAAACAAATCTCGTATATTTCAGATTGTTGACGATTATAACAATTTATTTTAATAGTTGAAAGTCCAGTAAGTGTATTGTGTAGCCCGTGATAATCTGCATAATAATTCCCAATTCCACGACTTTTTTTTAATGTAGGAGTCAAATTTCAAAATGCCGTGGAGAGTAATATATATATGTACTCTTCTGAATGGGATCATTCATTTCTGAGATTGGATACCTTTTAGTACTAATGTTTTACATACATAAAAATTAAATTTTAAACAACAAAACGTATGACAACTTTTTCTTTAAAAAAATGGCATTTGTGAAATAAAAAAAATTTGATAGAACATGGCGAATTTGTAATTATTGAAAATAAAAATCACGACAACATATAACAGAAAAAAATGCTTATTTCTTAAAAAAAATTGAGGAAGTAAAATAAAGATTTACATATTTTGATGAAGTAAAAAAATTTAGTTATTAAAAATAAAATGATTTTGATACTGGGATATTTCAAAGAGAAAAAGTTATTGCGTATGATAAATAGTTGTAACTATAGGCAATAAATGGCACCACTCAGTACATATATTAATTAATATACTTTTAACTGATTCTAATTACGGTATTTTAATGGTGGAAATAGTTTAAGCATTCAGCAGATTGGGCGAAGTAATGCATCCAAATGTATGTTTATAAATGCATTTATTTACACACGAATTTTAATGGTAAGGTCTTGAAAAATTCTTCAAGAATATAATAAATCACTAACAAAAATACCAAAATGTGCCGTAGTTCAAATTTTCCAATCAAACAACGGTTTGGCAGGATAGGCGATAGTTGTTTTGCATTAATGTCAATTCTATTACCAAATATCTGGCGAAAATGACGACAACAATTAAAATATGGTCATTATTTGTCACGCCAACTCAACAGTTAAAATGACTGTACTACATAATTAAAATGGTGTTTTTGTTGGTTTTAAATTAATATATTTCGAACTAATTAGAATATCTGAACGCGATTGACCGAAATGACTTCTTTAAGTAATTCTGCCAAACCTAATTATGAATAGATGTTAGTGTGGTCTCAAAATTGGATAAACAAAAATTGCGCAATTGAATCGACAATGAAAGAAAAATACCAAATATTGATAAAACTAAGCACATAAGGTCAAATCCGAGAACAATTATATTACTTGAAAGTGTTATCATAAGAATGAAGTTACTTAAATGATTTCAATTTTTATAACACTTAATTAAAAGAAATATACCGAAAGTTGCCAAATTTATTTGAGAATAGGTGAAGTACAGAGTGAAGTCTTAAAATTGGATAAATAAAATTGGCGCAATTGAATTCAAAATGAAAGAAATATACCAAACTAATATTGATAAAACGAAATAAGTATATAAGGCTAAAATACCGAAAACAATTATATTATTTGAAATCACATTTTAAACTTTAATCAAAAGTGGTTACAATATCTCAACATTTCATAGTTGCCATTTCTAAAATGAAAATTTATTTGTTCCCTATATATCACTTGCAATTTTTTTTTCTCTAGTGTAGTTGAGTTTTAGATAACAAAACCTATAACCATATGTTAGTTTTTATTTAATAAATGGCAACTGCGAAATAAAAACAAATTTGATAGAACATGGCAATTTTTAATTACTGAAAATAAAAATCTCGCCAAGAAAATAAAATAGAAAAAAAAAGATGATTTCATAAACAAAAGTGAGTTTAGCGTTTAGCAGATAAGAAAATAGTCTTATATATATATATATATATATATATATATATATATATATATATATATATATATATATATATATATATATATATAGATATATATATACATACATACATATACATACATATATATATATATATATATATATATATATATATATATATATATACATATATATATATATACATATATATATATATACATACATATATATATACATACATATATATATATACATACATATATATATATATATACATACATATATATATATATATATATATATATATATATATATATATATATATATATATATATATATAAATGCCGTCATATATTTATATACTTACACTTGAATTTAAATAGCGTAGATACGTTTTTGTGTTTCCCGTATACCAAATATCTGGCGATAATAATGCCAACAATGAATAACACTGCCATATTTAGACGCCAACTGAACAATGGAAAGCTCGTGTCGCAAGATTAAACTGCCATTTTGTTTGGTTTTTCGTTAATATCTCTCGAACTAATTGGTATATCGGAATACGAATGGGCGAAATAACATCCCTGGATTTCACAGTCAGATTTTAATATGGGAATTCAAGATGTATTAATGTGGAATATGTTCATTTGGCGGTACCAAGGATTTCTGTCCAAAGAAGTTATTCTATGACTTATCGGGTAGATTTGTTAAAAAAAAAAAAAAATAAAAAAAAAAAATAAAAAAATAAAAAAAACATAATAATGAAAACTTTTCTTAATATCTATAAATAAAAATAACAAAATATATGTTTACATGCTAACGATTAAATCTGCATCAAATTTGTGTCTTATATTAAATTTGCTCAAAACTGTATAATAAAATATAAGTTTAACCCTAAACTGTATTACTGTACGTTGATTACCAACGTTAATATAACTTGCAAATTATGTGATAGAATAGGGAGCAGAGGTTTTGACAGCAACAGTTCTAATTTTGGTAGTATTAATAAATGTTTTCTAAATTTAAGGCAATTTATGACAAACCACATAGTTTATTTAGAAACAGAAACACACATTCATATTATCAAATATATGAATATGAAGATAACTATATAAAATGATAGGTTTTTATTTGCCCATGAGAGTCACTGAAATTTGTACTTTTTGTTGTTAGAATATTGTTGATAAACATTTCATTGCAACTTAGAAATTAACCAAGAATTAAATTTAAAATTAGTTCTCGTATAAAAATGCTATAACTTGCGTCACATAACAAAGAAAGTGAACCACTTTATATCTCAATTTCCAGATCAAATCGAATTGATACTACGCAGACGATTATAAAATAAGAAATGAATAATGAAATATTTAAAGGAATGATGTCATAATGATAGAAAAATATCATTTTCACCTATGTATTATGTAATAAATTAAAAATTTTAATCTTCTACTTTTAACCTTGGAAAACTGCGTTTAAAACAATTCACAGCCATCTATATAGAAGGCCTGCTCGCTTAAAAACATGGCGGCGGCCGAAGGCGGTTTCCCTCCTATAATCCTCAAGTAAATTGTGTTATGCCTTTTACTACTCAGCAAAATATTTTTTTCAAAAAATAAACTAAGGATATTCAATTATTTCACTAACTTGAATATTGATTAGTAGAAAATTATTTTGCTATAGATTTTATTTGTGTGTCAATTTATATTTAACTTTTAGTTACCAAAATCACTTCATACACTACACGAGAACAGATACGATACATAGATAAAATTTTAAGCAAAGAAATTACATTTGCAAAAAATTACACAATTTTTTACTTACCTTTTATTAAATGGTCCCTTACATTTTATGGTTACTTACATTTTATTAAATAATCTTTATTCATAAAATATGATACTTTACGGATCACATTAAAGTTAAAATAAATAAAATCCTTAAGGATTATATTAAAGGTAATGTTAAAAAACACTGCCTTAGTATAAAATCATAGAACAATTTATCATTGACAAATTTCACAAACTCATGCAAAAATATTATGCTGAGACAAAATTTTTACAGTTTTATTTACGTATAATATCTGATTCTGATATGTACTACATAAACAATGAAACATAATTCAATAGTATACAGAAAAAAAAGTAAAAATGTTGTTACAAGAAATATTTAAGAATTTTTTTATTTTTCTCTTATTGGATTTTTCCTTAACTTCTTCAATATATTTTTCAGTCACTTTTTTAGGGTAGTTATTCATAAATATTTTATAAGTAGTTAAAATTATATTTTTGGAGTGAAGTAAACAATCATGCAAACATAATTTAGAAGACCTATTTATATCATCTATTACATTTTTAAGATATGGTTAAGTGACTGTTATTAATAAATTGAGTTGATTATCATTTGCTATAAAATTACTGTTATATTTTAATAAAACATTTGTAAATATCTGAATACATAAATGTAACTTTAAGTATAAATACAGTTTTTTTAAGTTCCTCTACCTAAAGCATCTATTAATTAAAATTTATTTATATAATTTTAACAGCTTGCAAATTTTATTTAGATGGGATTTTTCTACTTTTGGCTGTTAGACATAGCTATTCAAAAACTTTAAGCATGTTTATTTAATCACTTTTCTACAGGTTATATGAGAACTTACCTGTTATAAAATAGTACAGCATTGAATAAAGGTTATATTTTTATAATAAAAATGTGTAAAAACATTGCTTCTGTCGATTACTTTAGATTAATTTTTTTTCTTACATTTATAAATTTTCTTTTGGTAGTTTAATTTTTATTACATATATGTCTTCTTTACGCTTCGACATTCAAAATTTTAAATTGTAGAAAGTTAATATGAAAATCTGGAAAAAGAGCTCAGGACGTAAAAAATATGAAGTTGATAAATCAAAACAAGTTAAAGTGCAGATAACATTGATTCTACATAGAAATTTCCCAGTTGCTATTGTAGTATGGGAAAGAAGTTGTACATCAACTTTTATTAATAAAGCCCCTTAAAAACACATTATAAATCAATGAAGTAAGGATACATTAATCTTTTATTGTGATAATAATAAATAGTTTTCCTTTAGGATAAAACAGAAATTGTAATTTGTGAGTTATCAACAATAGCCAAGTTGCAATACACAGTAAAAACGAAACTTTAACATAACTTAGAATACATTTAACTTACAGATATTAAATGTTGTATTATATAAACTCCTTAATGAGATCTAACAATAAAATGAAACTTATTTTTAAAACGACAGTTATAATATGCAATATGATACAAAGCACATACTAATAACAAAACATTTGAACCATTCTAAAGTGTCGAACTTAAGAATTACCATCATTTGTATGATATACTTAATTAGAAAACAGCTCATAAAATAATAGAAGAAACAGTAGCAAAATTGCTACTTACCTTACATATAAAGACAAGCATTATTTTATTTCCATAAATTTCTTTCTTTGTTTATTTCAAAAGAAGTAATAGGCAAGCAATCAACAAGCATCAACAGAATTTAATAGAATGCCGCCTTTTAGAGATCACGTGACCGGTTTTCGGAAAATCAGCGCGCAGGCCTTGTGTTTAGATGGCTGTGCTAGAAATAATGCTTCTTTCACTTAGTTATCACGCGATAAATTAAAAATTTAATCGTTTGCTTTTAACCGGGGAAAATAATGCTTGGAATAGTAACATAAAATGCTCGAAAATGGGGGAAGGAATTGATTTCGAACGTTAAAAATTTACAAAAACCTTCCCAGGGATATACCTAAACATTTCCCAAATTTTCACGGTGATTGGATGCATGGTTTTTGAGTCTATTGAGTACAGACAGACAGACACAAATTCATTTTTATATATATAGACTATGCCAGAAAGAATAAAAGTTAAAAATAAAATTCTTCCATGACAATTTTTTTGAGTTTGTTTGAGCAGGAAAATTTATGCAAGATCACATTAAATGTTTGTAAATACATTACAAAGCATTTCATAACAATTATATATAATTTTTAATCTAAGAATTTAAATAAAAAGATTATATTGTTTATTTTTTAAGTATTCGAATGGAAAATATGGAATACGGCTTAAAAGGGGATACTGTACCTAACCTATGGAGACTTTTTGTTGGCGACATTCATAATGGAGCTAAAATTTATTGTTTCAGGCATATATATATATATATATATATATATATATATATATATATATATATATATATATATATATATATATATATATATACATGGGCGTAAACTAGGGAGGGGCATTTACCCCCCCCCCCCCAGAATTTTTAGTATAGGGGTAAACGTATAGTTTTGTCACTCCAGATTTTTAAGATTTTGATCATATATAAAATTTTTGATTCGACATTTTAATGAATGATGAAGTTATTATGTTTTTATTTATTTGCTTAAGACTTATTCTAATTACAGTTATCTTTCTATTCTGGGTCATTTTTAAAGCGTATAGGTATTCGTACTTTTAGTTTTGCCCCTCCAGATTTTTAGGATTTTATTCATACATGAAATTTTTGATTCGACATTTTAATGAATGTGGAAGTTATTATGTTTTTATTTGTGTGCTCAAGACTTATTCTAATTACAGTTATCTTTCTAATCTGGGTCATTTTTAAAGCGTATATGTAATCGTACTTTTAGTTTTTCCCCTCCAGATTTTTAGGATTTTATTCACATATGAAATTTTTGATTCGACATTTTAATGAATGTTGAAGTTATTATGTTTTTATTTGTCTGCTAAAGACTTATTTTAATTACAGTTATCTTTCTATCTTGGGTCAGTTTTAAAGCGTATAGGTATTCGTACTTTTAGTTTTGCCCCTCCAGATTTTTAGGATTTTAATGCATATATGGAATTTTTGTTTCGACATTTTAATGAATATTGAAGTTATTATGTTTTTGTTTGTGTGCTTAAGACTTATCTAATTACAGTTATATTTCTATTCTGGGTCATTTTTAAAGAGTATAGGATTTTGTACTTGCAGTTTTTCCCCTGCTGATTTTTAGAATTTTATTCATATTTGAAATTTTCAGGGCCGTATTTAGGGCCTGGCAAAGGTGGCATTTGCCACGGCTGCATCAGTCATAGGGGTCCCGCACCAAAATGAAAACTAGTACTGGAAGAGGATGATGTACTCCGAGAAAAAAAAGAAAAATTGAAAATTTTTTTTCTGAAAAGTGGAATGTTAGCTGCAAAAATTGCCAGAAAATTTATTGCTTTCGCAATTATTTTCCCCGTTTATGCAATAAAACTTGCTGTACTTCCACTGGATTACTGTTACGGTCTTTGTTAGATTTTTGGCATTGATCGAGGGGCAGTTAATGGGTAAAGATGATTTGTAGCTTACCGAAGAATGGCTACATGGATACGAGAAATGTGTGTGTGTGGGGGGGGAGGTATTCTATCAACAGTACCGACACTTATAGGACATAACATAAACATACAAAAACTAAACTCTATGGGTGATGAAAAGGCCCAGGAAGTGTTGGGAAGAAGATAAATGGACACTGTCTGGGGTGCGCATGGGATTCAGTCATTAGGGGCTAAACTGATTAAACAGCCATTTACGAAAAAACCAAACCCACCTTGCCTTGAATCTATCTTTTTCTCCTTGAAGAGGAGATTGCACATCTGGTCGGCATAAGCCTTGGCATAACCTACGGCTCTACTATTCCTGGAATCGTTTGCAAGAGGTGTGTAACAATTTGTTTCAAGTATTTTACTATGGCATTAAATAAACGTCCTGTTATACAGTAAAAGGCATGATTTAAATCTTAAGTATAGTTCATACAAATGTTTAACCCTAACTTGCAGCTGTACTTCATCATTATCGGTCTAACGAACGATATATATAATAAAATTTTAAGTGACAGTGTAGTTACACTCTTAAAAAAGATATTAGTATACGTGTGAAAAATTTCTAGATTGAAGCGCATAGTTTCACCGAACTGGCAAACATCAAGTGAATTGGTAAATACATTTTAATATATTTTTTAATGTTTTTTTATCTTAATATGTTAAAAAGTATTTTATAAAGAAAAAAAACAGGATTTGAATGGTTATCAACAGTTTTATAAAACTTCTTCAATTAGAGAGATCCTTAAAAATTGGACTCTTGAATATTTTAATTTTAAACTAGGTCACATAAAAAAATTCGGAAATATCTTAAATTTTCATGTAAAATAGTGACGTATTTTGTTTAATGTGAGATTAAATTTTTTTGTATTATTTCTTTCATTTAATCTCATAACTAATCTCCAGCTGATGTAGCTTTTGTGATAAAAATGTTTTTTATCAATAAAAGAAAATTACGCCGCTGTATTGAGATACTCGGCAGTTTCTGAATAATATTTATCATAATATTCGAATAAAAAATTCCTATCGTTGGGCAAAACGATGACTGAAGGGTAGAGCAAGGATGAATTCTACTGATGGCATAGATCAGGGGTCGGCAACCTGTTTGTCCTTAAGGGCGCAATACTAAATTTGAAAATCACCGAGGGCGCATATTTTACAGATAATCAACAGGTATAAATAGGCATTAAAAAAAACAGATTTTTTATAACTTTATTTTGTTGGTGTCATACATAATAATACATATAATTCAGTGTGAAAGTTGGGTGTCCATATTTTCAGCTAATTTCTTATAATTGGGGATATATTTAGAGTTCCCGGTCCTTAAACAATTATCTAAATGTGAGTCATTAAGCTTTGTTCGGTATTTTGATTTCAAATATTTCATATTTGAGAACAAAGACTCGCAATTGTATGTTGTTGCACAATATGAATAAATTTTTAGCTCACATTTCCTTAAAATAGGATACATTTTTTCATCGACTAAGTTCCAAAACATTTTATCATTACTATGCGCTTTTAAAATAATATCACTTTGCAAGTTTATTATTTCTAATTCTAGGACTTCGATATTATGAAGCTCGAAATATACTGAAACTATTTCAAGGACATCATCTTCAGTAACATTGAATGGATTTATGAAAAATCTTAAAACGGATTCTAATGATGCAAAATCTTCAAATTACAAGAAAACTCTTCTATTAGCTTATCTATAATTTCTAAATATGATGTAGCAGTAAAATTTTCATTATTTAAATTTAAACTCTCAACAGTATATTTTATATTTAGGAAATGTGATAATGATTTTTTTCAATAGATGGGATTTCAACAACACTAACTTGCATTTGAATGCATTTACTGCACTAATCATGTCAGCGATATGCTGATTTTTGCCTTGTATTTTTAAATTTAATTCATTCAACTTTGCCGTTATATCTGTCAGAAGTCCGAGGTCGATTAGCTAATCCTTATTTTCTAATTGCTCGTAAAATTCGCCTCTTGATGCAATAAATTCCTTTATTTGTGGCAAAAGCATGATAAACCGCTCAAGTATTTTACCTCTGCTCAGCCACCTCACTTCAGTATGTAAAAGAAGATCTGTGAACTGAACGTCCTCATCTTCTAAAAGTAATTTAAACAATCTGTGTTGCATAGCTCCCGATCTTATGGAATTAATAATTTTTGTTACTATCGTAAATACGTGTTGAAAACCGATTGTTTTTGCGCATAACATTTCCTGATGTATAAGGCAATGATAAGAAATAAATTTAGGGAATAAGGAATCCTGTCTACATAAGGCAATAAATCCTTTTTTCTCACCAGCCATCGCAGGTGCCCCGTCTGTTGTAATTGACGATAACTTTTGTACAGGTAATTTTACATCTGTTATATACTTTTTAAAGGTAAAAAAGATATCTTCTCCTCTGGTGCTTCCCTTTAATGGCAGAACTTTAAGGAATTCTTCTTTTGTTGTAAAATCAGAAAATATCATCTTCATGCAAATTGCTAATTGTGATATATTTGTCACGTCTGTCGATTCATCCATCTGTAGCGAAAAGAAAATACAATTTTCCATATCATTTCCTAATTCTGAATGCAAATTCTCCGCAATTACTTCAATTCTTCTAGTAACAGATCGTGCTGATAATTGCAACGTGTTTATAGCTGAAACTATTTCTTTTTTATTTTTAAATTCTTCAAAAAGTGAATCAGCAGCTTCTAACATGGCTTCGTTTCACTAATTTTCCATCTGTAACTGGTTTTTTATTCTTAGCTAGCAAATGCGATATTTTATATGACGCGATCGTTGCTGCTTTATGTTGTTGCAGTGGTTTAGTAAAAAAACTTTGCTGGTTAGTTATTGAAAATTTTAAAGAAATAATTTTTTTCTTCTAATTTCAGAGTTCATTGGATAGTCACTATCAAAATTAGTACGAACGGTCTTAAAATGTCGTTCAATATTACTTTTCTTGGGAATTGCAACACTATTATTACACAACAAACATACTTCCCTTTGTAATCAACGAAACAATATAGATGTTCCCATTCATCGTTCAAATAATATGTTCTTTTTTTTTTACATTTATCCATGAAGGAGGGTTTTGAAAGAAAATAATTATTTCGGATTACTTGGTAGTTTTAAATGCACGGTCTACGTGTGATCTATTCGAAATACGATCATACACTAACAAAAAATACGTGCGTGTTATTAGATAAGCTCAAGGTTAGCAAACTGCTAATCTATGCACAATCCTAAACTCAACTAACTACTTGCTGTATATCGCCGTTGACAAGAGTAAGTAAATCAATCTGGATATCATACATTTACATAAGTCCAGCGAGGGCGCCATGGCGCCCGCGGTCGCCGCGTTGCCTACCCTTGGCATAGATGTTCGTAATCGTTCGTAATCGGCTTTAAGCAGTAGTTTAAGCAGTCTTATTAGCCTTTTTAGCAAAACAGTAGACAGTAGCTCTCCAAACAAAACAAAGCCTATCGTTGAATTAATATTAAGAAGATTTATTTAAATGTATATATAAAATTTGAAAGTTGATGCTAAAAATGATTTTAAGTGAAAAAAGTTCGATGATATTGAAATAGGCAGTAGTTTCTGAATAATAATTATAATCTTCAACTAACAAAAAATTTTCAAAATATGCGTTCCCAATTAAAATTTGTTTCCTAGTTTATAAAAAATTTACATTTTAGTGCAAAATCTCTCTTAGAAGCTAGAAATTTTTATCCCTAGAACAATATTGTATAAGTATGAGGAAGAGGCTGCAAAATTGATATCTGCCTACGGTGGTATATTTTGCCTCTGTTATCGGCGCCAGAAATCCACCACTGTTTCACAGCCTTAGAAATAATAATCATAGTTTTGATTATAAGAGACTAATAATTAGAAGAGGTTTTATACCTGTTTCAGTTATATACTCTTCTCATCTCATAAGAGTTAAGATGGCTTCAAAGTTGTGTAAGGTGTGATTTTTAAAAGAGAAAGAACAGACTCATATTAAATCTTTCTTTATAAGTATTTAATATGAGTCTGTTCTTTCTATACATAATCGTTTTATTTGTATAGTATATTTTATCAATACTAATTTAGTAATTTACCAATTTAGTTTTAGCATTATAATTTTATTTAACTAGAAATATTTTCATGAGATATATAACAATTTTGTATACCTATTTTTTTATTAAAAAGTTAAATTTTACCTATTAAATTTTCATATATATTTTTATATTTATGCTATACTGATGACATTAAAAATTAATCATAATTTTGGGAAATTCCGAAAAGTTTTTAAATAAAAACTCAGAGTTATGAAACTTTGTATACGTATGAATTGAAGTATTAGTAAATGAAACACATTTTTCACTTAAAATCCGATATGTTTAAAAATCAATTTTTTACGAAACTTTTTTATTATTTTAACAGCTCCACAACTTAACTTGTTATAGTTTCTTAAAAAATATTTAACAAATACTTTTATTTTGCATAATTATTATAATATTTAGTTAACAAAAATTTCCAAAATATACATTTACAATTAAATTTTGTTTCCTAGATTATAAAAAATAACACTTTTATAGTTTTAGCATTTTAATTTAATATAACTAAAAGCATTTTCATGGTATATATAACATTTTTGTATACCTATTATTTTTTATTGATAATTTAAATTTTATTTATTAATTTTTTTTATATATTTTTATATTATGCTAAGCAGAAATCATTAAAATTGTATCATAATGATTTATATTACGAAAATTTTTATTTACAACTCTGAGCTATGAAATTATGTATACGTATAAGTTTAAGTATTAGTAAATTAATCACAGATTTTTTTTATTTAAAATCCTATGTGTTTAAAAATAGATTTTTTATAAATATTTTTACTATTTAAAATGCTCTTTCTCCTATCCACCTAACTTGTTATAAATTTTTAAGATTTTTACTTGTTATAGATAGTTTAGCAAATATTCCTATTTTGTTTAAAAAAATCTGCGTTATCCACTTTAAATTTTGAATTTATTACAATTATTAAAACTAAATTTAAATTTAGATATACATCAGTTTTTTATGAAAATTCAACGTGCAATTAAAAAATATTCCCCTCAAATAAATTATTCAGTTTATTTGCATAATAACTCTTAGGTATCCAAAAATATTTTTAAGTATTAAAAAAGGTAAGATTAGAAGAAAAACAAAATTAATGTACAAGAAATATTTTAAAGGTTATCAAAATATTGAATTTTTTTTAAACACCTGATTAAAGGAATTTTTAAAATGTAATTTTGATAGGTTTGGCATTAATGTTAATTCAAGATTTAAATGTAACTGAAAACAATCCCTAATAAAGTTAGCTCCCCTCATGACGAAAACAAACATTTTAAAGTACGTCATTCGTTTGATCATTGTTGATCAGGTTTGATCAACATATTTCATCGAATGATCAATTAAGTAAAATTTAAAAATATGTAAGGGAGGAAAATCTTTATGGATTTTTTAAAATGATATTATAAACATTAACTATATATCATTCGAATAAATTCCATTAGATCAGTTTTGATAAACAATTTTTGGGGTTTAATCAACATCGAAAATACCCCCAAATCACCCCCAAAGGTGTCCTGAAATTAAAAAATTTCACCCCTTCCCACATGTTGGAATACTGGGACAATTTTAGTATCATTCGAAAGAGCATCATTAGATTCGATTTTAACAATCATTTTTGGCGGTTGATCAAAACTAGAAGTGGCTCAAATCGTACTCAAAGGTGCCTCGAAATAATAAATTTATCACCTCTCCCAAATAGGTGCAATTATTTTGACAATGGGGGTGGGCTCTTATGTCAGAATTTAGGGCGAACTTTACTATCATTGGAATGAGCATCGTTAGATATATATGAAAAATATCAAAATGTATCACACACACATATATATATACAATCATATATATATCAAAATGTAATACACACACACACACACACATATATATGTGTGTGTGTGTGTGTGTGTCGTAAGTTATTTTGATAACAATAATTGATTGATAACAATAAACGATAAGCAAAATTTGATAAATTTACCTCTCCCCCTTTAATTTACATGTACTAAATTTCAAAATAAAATGAAAAAACTCACCTTATATTTATGTATTATATATCCTTTTAAACATAAGAATTATATACATAATTTAAAAATGATCAATTGTTGACTGTATAATTTTTTCTAAGAAGCTCATTGATAAATTATTCGTAATCATAATGTTTTTTACAATCGTCGGAGCGGTGTTGTACATTACGTTTTAACACTTTTAATGCAGTTCAGAGGCTGAAAATTGTTTAACTGCACTGCAACATTGCGCTGACTCATTTTTGGTAACCTGTCATAACGATTTAAAATTTCGATCTTTTGTTTTAACGTTAAATGATTTCGCTTTCTGGCTTCCATAGAAGCTGCATGTACGCGAACAAGGCATAAACTGTGAAGAACTCCTTCTCAGTTCCTATAAGAATATTTTGCTTTCTGCTTATCTGACAACTATTGACCATCAGCAGGGTTTGAGTATTTCTTAAAAATTCGAGGACCGTGTAATACCCCACTTCACTAGGAAATGAATAGAGAAAATTGGGACCACGTGATTTCGATAACAATAAGCGATTGATAATAATAACCGCAATCACATTAAGCGGAGTGCACTGTAGATACGAAGTGTACAAAACAGTATCGGCGTCGGAATCCAACCGACAGAAATTTTAGTGTTAAATTTCAAAATTCACTATAATAGATACCTAGATTTTCTATCCAAATTTTGCTCAGCGGGAATCCACTGTCAGTTTAGTTTTTGTATGTTGTAACTCTCCTCCACACTATGGCCCATTATTGACCATTGAAGTGCTAACCCTGGAGGCGACCTTGGTACGATGGTTCACGGATTGAATTCACACACTCAGCCACTAAATGCGTTCTCTGTCTACTGCTTTTTAAAGGCTCCTTCACACTGCAAGACCCTATGGACGAATCCACGTGTTTGGCTCATTTAGTGGCCCAGCGTGTGGATGCAACTTGTGAACCATTGTTCAAGGTCACCATCAGGAAGTAATAAATGCAGCAATGTATTCTTCAAATGGCCATCATTAGCTCTATTTTTAATTTTAATCCTAATTACGGAAATTCATTCGAGAAACATTTTGACCTAAAAACGGTCACTAGCCAAAATTTAATTCTGCATTTATTCAATTTCTGTGGTATATGTTGTATAAATTAAAAACACATTGAAATAGGTATATATCCATTATTATGTTAGAAAGCTTATTTGTACTTCCTCTGTACTAAATCTTTTTCTTTTTACTTTACAGGTAACTGTTCTTTTTCAGTATTTATCTGTAGTTCCAGCTTCATAGTTCAACTGAATATTGAACTGCTCTCTTAATAGACATAAACAATGCTTTAATGGACATTTTCGCATCTTTAAAAATATCAGGATCCATACAGATTTCATGTAGACAAAGTTTCAGAGTACAATACTGTCTCAGTTAAGGAATTAAGAACAAGTAATGCAGGTTAATTTTCATAATCTTCATTAAACTTTCAAACTTCATTACAAATGTAGTATATGTGAAAAATTATTTTCTAAAAGAGGCATTGAGTGTATCTTGTTCCTAGTGATACTGGGGAAAAACCATTTTCTTGCAGTTTATGTGCAAAATCATTTTCTAGAAAAGCCAACTTACATGCTCATCTTTGTACATGATGGAAAAACTGGTTGCTTGTACTATATGTACAAAGTCATTTTCTAGGAAAGACCACCTAGATGCTCATCATCTAACGCACACTGGAGAAAAACCATTTGCTTGCAGTATATGTACAGAATCATTCTCTCAAAAAAGAAACTTACATGTCCATTTTCGTACCCATACTGGGGAAAAACCATTTACTTGCAGTTTATGTACAAAATCATTCTCTCAAAAAAGTAACTTACATGTTCATTTTCGAACCCATACTGGAGAAAAACCATTTACTTGCAGTATATGTACAAAATCATTCTCTGAAAAAGGTAAATTAAATGTTCATCTACGTACCCATACTGGGGAAAAACCATTTGCTTGCAGTATATGTACAAAGTCATTTTCTAGGAAAGACCACCTAGATGCTCATCATCTAACACACACTGGAGAAAAACCATTTGCTTGCAGTATATGTACAGAATCATTCTCTCAAAAAAGAAACTTACATGCCCATTTTCGTACCCATACTGGGGAAAAACCATTTATTTGCAGTGTATGTACAAAATCATTCTCTCAAAAAAGTAACTTACATGTTCATTTTCGTACCCATACTGGGGAAAAACCATTTACTTGCAGTATATGTACAAAATCATTCTCTGAAAAAGGTAAATTAAATGTTCATCTACGTACCCATGGTGGGGAAAAACCATTTGCTTGCAGTATATGTACAAAATCATACTCTCAAAAAAGTAACTTACATGTTCATTTTCTTACCCATACTAGGGAAAAACCATTTACTTGCAGTATATGTACAAAATCATTCTCTGAAAAAGGTAAATTAAATGTTCATCTACGTACCCATACTGGGGAAAAACCATTTACTTGCAGTGTATGTAATAAGGCATTTTCTATCCTTTCCAACTTGAAAAAACATCGACGTACCCACACTGGAGAAAAACCATTTGCTTGCAGTGTATGTACAAAATCTTTCTCTCTAAAAAGTAGCTTAGATGTACATCTTCGTACCCATACTGGGGAAAAGTTATATGCTTGCAGTATATGTAAGAAGGCATTTTCTCGCCTTTCGACCTTGAAAGCTCATCACTTTATTCACACTGGAGAAAAACAATTTGCTTGCAGTATATGTACAAAATCATTCTCTCGAAAAAGTAACTTAAATGTTCATCTTCGTACCCATACTGGGGAAAAACCATTTCCTTGCAGTATATGTACAAAATCATTCTCTCAAAAAAGTAATTTAAATGTTCATCTTCGTACCCATACTGGGGAATAACCATTTACTTGCAGTATTTGTAAGAAGGCATTTTCTTGTCTTGACAACTTGAAAACTCATTATCTTACCCACACTGGAGAAAAACCATTTGCTTGCAGTTTATGTACAAAATCATTCTCTGACAAACGTAACTTACATGTTCATTTTCGTACCCATACTGGGGAAAAACCATTTGCTTGCAGTATATCTACAAAATCATTTTCTAGGAAAGACCAGTTGGATGCTTATCATGATACTCACTCTTGAAAATGCATTAGCTTGCAGTGTATGTACAGAATTATTTTTTCACAAAAATAACCTAGATGTTCTTCTTACCCATACTGGTGAGAAACAAATTTGTTTGCAAAGTATGTGTGAATACATTTTCTGTAAAATGCAACTTGCAGAAACAGTTAAATATATATTCTGGGGAAAATGTATTTCCTTGTAAATGTGGATTCCAATACGAAAATGTAGCATCATTTATATTTGATCATCCTTTGGTAAATTTCGCTCATGGAAAAAATTTTAAAAATATTAAGTAATTCTTAATCAGTGAAATTTACCAAATCCTTTGGTAAATTTCACTGATTAAGAAAATTAAAAAAGATACTGTTGAAATGTATTTTCATTGAAGTTAGTTCTTCCTTTCAAGACCAACATTTTAATAAAGAATTGCAAAATGAATAATAATATTTTAGAATAAAGTAATTTTTAGTTCCTGATGATTATATTTCTGCTTCATTACCATAGGAAAGTTAAAAAGAAAAGCAGTTAATATTTCTTCATAAAAGATTTTAAGGCAAATAACTTTGTCTTCCGTCTACCTACTTTGAAGAATTATTCACCCGTAACAATATCATAGCAGACATCCCAACTACTCTGGAGCAGATCCAGAGAAATGAGAAAATTCAGTAACTCCAGAAAAACCCAGAGTGTTCCAGAAAAATAGCAAAACTTTTGAACAGCTAAAAGATTAAAATTCAGAAATTAAATAAAAAGTTTTTGAAAAAATAATGCTGAATATTACTCTTTTCATACAGTGATGTTGCATGTTAAACAATTTTACAGTGTGAGAAAACCAAACTGAATTTATGCCAAAAAACAAACTCTAGAATACCTGATGATGAAAAAAGGGAAATATTTTAATTAGGGTCAATGCTGCTACAAGAGACACTGTTCTGAAAAATAAGTTGTTAAAGCTTTAAAAGGTACTCATAAATTTTAATATACATATTGCATTTGTGTAAATATTTTAATTCAGAAACGAGTAAGATATGTACTTGTGAATAATTTGTAGTTAGCATGTTAAAATTTTAAACCACGCTGTTGTTTCTGACACAAGTGCATGAATGTTGGTATGCCTGCCATAATCTAAATTTTTGAGTACTTTTTTTAAAGTGATTCTGTAATTTTTTAAGAAAAGGACAATAAAGTTTATATACTTGTGCTTATTTGTGCAGTTTATTAGAATTTTCTGAATTTATTTTACTTTGTTAAATGATCAAATTTGAATTAAACGTATTTCCAAATTTAATCATCTTATTTTGTTAGGAAAATTAATCTATACATAAATACAATGACATATATACATGCCATATAAAATATATATGTCTGTGTCTTTATATATAGATTAACTTTCACAAAAAGATTCTATGTTTGGTGTGTGTATATATATTGGTATATAAATAATATGTATGTATATATATAAATACACATACTATAATTTTGAGTAAATAAATTCTAGCATATATGAGCCGAACGATGGCCGATTGGTTAGGGTGCTGGCCTTCGGTACCAGAGTTCGTGGGTTCGAATCCCGCTGTGGCATGGATGTTTGTAGCCGTTCGGAATCGGCTTTAAACTGTAGGTCCCGGTCTCATTAGCCCTCGTGTTGCAAAATAGTAGACCGTAGCGCTCCAAACCAACCAACCTAGCATATATGTGTTTAAAAGTTAAAATTTAAAACTAGAATGCCTGCATTTTCCATATACATAGAAATATAAGAAATAATCATTTTAACCTCTCTTTTTGAATGACCTCAAATCACAGCTTTTTTTTTTTGTGTTCTATTTATTCAGCGCACATGCTATAAAATTGAAACTTAACGGTCTATGTGATAACATTCATTCATTTTATTGAGATTCATTTACTGAGAAACTGTAAAGAATTACCAAGGCATTGATTCTATGCAAAAGGGAAGGAAATCTGCAAGAAACTAGCACAATATATTATTGTATCTCTAATATATAGATTTCTAAAATAGAAAAATAACTACATGGAGAGAAAAAGGTAGCTGATGTTATTGAAATATTATACTCTTCATTAGGCTGTTATTAATAAAAAAAAAATATTTTCTAAAAGTTTTTGAAACGTCTCACTTCTTTCGTTTTGTTAGTTTTCGTTTTTGCATCTTGCAAATCTAAGCTATTAGCATATTATTAATTATGTTAATATTAGGAAACATATATTCACTTATTGTTGTATTGCTGTCTAAGTGTACTATATTAAGACCTACATTTGATATTTAAATAGATTTTCAATCTTTCCGCCTTTTTTTGTTCTTCTTACCGTTCCTTAAAGTATCTTGTTAATCTAATGAAGTATTATATTACATCATTATAAAGTTTGTAAAAAATATTTACACTAAATATGTACTGCTTAGAACCGAAATTCTTGGTGGATAAACCGCTCTGGCGTATACGCCCCACTCGTAATAATTAACTAAAAGAAAATTAAAGTTCTAGGATAGTTGTTCCCGCAACAAAGTTTTAGTTCTCCTTCTGTTGAGAAATTACTTTTGCTTGAAGGTTTATTCTTACTGTTGACATGGATAAACCCTTTTATCTGTGCTCTATTGTCCAATTCTTTAAATTGACTTCAGTCCAGGCAATGATACCAGTCCAAAGAGATCTCTAAGTATTTTCTCTAGTTCTTTTTAGAAACGGACGATGGCTGAATTGGTAGGGCTTTCAGTACCGAAATCCCGGGTTCGAATCCCGCAACTGATACGAATTTGTAACTTTTTGGAATCGATAGATCTCGACTTAGCAAAATACTGTGATCATCGAGCATATATATATTCTTAGTTATTTTAAAATTAGTAAAAATATTTATGTTTAATACTTATTGCTGGACATCTGAATGTACTATATTATACAGAATCATCTAAGATGTTACGGAAAAACTATTTTTTATTTGAAAATTGCTGCATTTTTGTGTTTACTAAGATTACTTTGTGTCCCTTTTGTGTTGGTTCTACACTTTACTCCATGCAATATGAGCTGTTTTGGAGGTCAGCGGGGGTTGGAGGAAGGACTAAAATGTCCAGTCATAAAATTTGCAGCCTGTCTGTTTGATGCAAGTGGTTTTAGAGGAACTCAATGAATATCAATCACTCCCTACACCTCCAAAACAGGCGGTGGAGATTAAATTTAAATCATGTCATGATCGAAAAATAGGATTTTATATTTAGACATTGATTTATCGTAACTTATCTAAATGTTACAAACGAAATATTTTTATGTTTAAATTCAGTATATGTAATAATGTTCTCTATGTCTGTATCTTAAATTTTACAACTGGGTTATTCTATATGAAATGAGCAAAAATAAAGAATAAACTATTGCTGTATAGTAACCAATTTTAACTTAATGTATGTTTTAGTTTGTACATAAATAATGATACCTAAATATTTTGATTCAAAATTAAACTCTGCACTTTTAGGAATTTGAAGGTTTTGAATCAAAATAATACCTTTCACAAAGGCCGAATGCTCAATATTTTGATGTCTGTTAGCTTTAAAATTATTTAACTTACACAAAAGAGTTTTACATAACTGCACGCTTCTGAAAACTGGTCTATGTGTTTATAACATAATGACAATTTTAAAACATAATAGTTAATCTTAATAATTATAACAATTTGAAAGAAGCACTAATTGATTCCCAATTTTTATTTTTATTTAAATTAAATAAAAATATTTTAAAACTATATCTATGAGGGATGTTTAACATGTGCCTTTTCATTTTTTTATAAAATTTTGAGAACATAACATTTACAAATCTACACAAACTGATTCTTCAAAAGATATAGACATAACTTATTTCAATGAATGCATAATATGACATATCCATTCAAAAAATGTATTATGTTTACTTTCTTCATACAAACATCCTTGAAATACAAATGTTGACATCCATTTTCAAATGAGTTTAATATCATTGTATATTTCAGAAATGAAGAACTAACATTTAGATTCCAGTATATTCAGAAGTTTTTACATGTTATAAATTTGCTAATTTTAAATATTCCAACTATTTTCTATTATTCCTATTCGGATATCTAAAGTATGAGGAATCTTTTGGTATTCGGGCACCTTTAGAGCACTTTCGGTGTTGATGAAACGCCAAAAATGGTTGATCAAATCTGATCTAACGATTCTCTTTCGAATGACATTAAAATTGTCCGGAAATTCCGACATGGGGGATTAACTTTATGGTTTTGGGGCACTTCCGGTTTTGTTAAACGCCAAAAATGGTTGATCAAATCTGATCTAACGATGCTCTTTCGAATGATGTATCGTTCATGTTCATACTATAATTTTAAAAAATCCATAAAGTTAGCCCCCCCTACAGTTTTTTTAAAATATCTTTTTTTTATTAATTGATCAAACGATGAAATATGTTGTTCAAATCTGATCTAACGATGATCAAACGAATGGCATATTTCGGAATGTCAGTTTCCGTCATGGGGAGGCTAACGTTATTAGGGTTAAGATATCTATGCATTCAAACCTTGTTCAAAGTATGATTCTCATAGATGAAGTTTTAAAAGCATGGAGTGCTATTTATATTATTCACTTGCAGGTGTTACTCCCCATCTCCCGATTTTCATATCCCCATCTTGCTTGATGAGACATCTCCACAGTGTGCGTATTGTAAGACTACTTATACAGTCATATATATCTTAATGCCTTGTATTTCTTTTAAAACTCTGTACATAAAATTCTTTGTAAATTCGTCATCGAATCTTAATTCAATGATTGGGGAAATGCCGCATCCAGGTTTATTCCCCTTTCTTCGCTGTACTGGCTTGTTCTTTGAAATCTGATTTGTATTTGTTCTCTAAATTTTGAAGTTCAATTTTATAATATTTAATTCTTAATTTTGTAATTCTTCATTGTTAAATTTTTTATATTTTAATAAACTCGAATCTTTAAATTCTTAATTTTCATATTTGCATTCTACGTTTTTCAATTTCTCTTTTACATATTAATCTTTAATTTTTTTTATCCCACTTTGCTGATTATCGTGTTAATTTTGTGTCTTTCTAAATTTTCCCCCTATTTATTTGTTTTAAATGTTTTTTTCTATTGGTTTTGGGCATCTTTCTTTTTTCCTGTTTCGTCAAAATTGATTTTTTTTTCAAAATTGTATTGTTCTATTGTGTTTTTCGTCTTAGTTAGCGCAGTTTGTCCCAAAAAGAATTAGCGCCACTAAATTTCAACCAATCAACCCCATCTCCCGATAAGCGAAAGGAAATATTTTAATCTAGTCCTGATCCTCGTATTTGTTTCAACAGGTTGAACCAATACTTCCCCATAACTTTCCTTTCTAATCCCTCTCCTATTTCCTCCCGTCTTCTAGGAATTTCAACAGTTTTGCTGTTATTGCTGAACCAAGGAAGAGCTGTAAAGTATTTGATTTATATGTAGAACCTCCTGCGAATTATTTACGTTCAGTTCCCCGCTCCACTTCTTTTTCCAGAGAAAGGAATTCACAGCAGGTTGTCAGCGTTCTCAGTTTTATGACTGGATTGACACAAGGATGGCCGAAGCGGTATGGACGACTAGAGAACTTCAAGGGTACCGAATGATGTAATGCCACCCCTGACTCTTAAAATGGCACATTTAGGAGCTCTGACCCCTATCACCTTTTCCCCCAAGCGGGAGGGGGAAGTAGTTCTATCCATTCCTTATACTTATAGGTGGTCTGTAAAGAAAGCGAAACATATGGAGTAAAGAGGAAAGCAGGTTCTTAAGTTACATACAAGGGAATGCACTTTATTTATAGTACACAGATGAGCAGTGGAAAACTGTTGCATTCAGGATCATATAACCAGGGCCTGATTAAAGCATGGGTCAATTGGGTCTAGGCCCTGGGCCCCCTTAAAATTTGGTACTTAATTATTAAATTTTAAATAATTAACAAAATTTGAAATTTTTTTTGTTAATTCTTCAAGTAATATTTCCTGAACCTTATTCAGAAATTAAAAAAAAACAGTTAAAATGGTGACAATTTTATCTAAAACACACTCAAGTTTACTTATTTACATCACTCCTGTCGCAGCACTGTCCGATGATTATGATGCTGGCCTACGGAATCGGAGTGCGTGGGTTCGATTCCAATATGGCATGGATGTTCGTAGCCGTTCGGAATCTGCTTTAAGCAGTAGGTCCCGGTCTCATTAGCCTCGTGTTTCAGAAAACAGACCGTAACACTCCAAAACAAAACAAAACCAGTCTCACCACAGATTTTTGGCATTCGACTGTACTACAAAGGTATGTAAGCATACAAAAAATTAAACTTTCCTACAAAAATATTCATTTGTATCCTGTTTTATAAACTATTTTTTTCTTTAACCTTGAAAGTTGTTTAGGGGGGGGGGTCCTAAAGACTACCAGGCCCTGGATCCAACTTTGCCTTGATCGGGCCCTGCATATAACTCAAAGGATCCCAGCCTTTCCTAGCCACTTTACGAGAAAAAAAAATCTCAAACACCCCTCCCCTCTTCTATAATATTTAATTAATCCAAACATAAAAATATTCTTGCATTTTATCTGCCTATCTATTAACCCATAGTGTGCGGGTACATTTCACAGCGGAATTGTACCGAGAGCGGGCGTTTTGTGCTTAAATTTAGTTATTCAGTTAAATCTCAATAGATCGAAAATTATTATTAATTCTTAACCAACTTTTCGTATTTTATATTGAATTATATAAACAAAAATATAAATAGACAAATAAACAAATATAGATATAAATACAAATATATATATATATAAATACACACACACACACATATATATATATATATATATATATATATATATATATATATATATATATATATATTATCATTTTCGCAAGGATAAATAAAAAGTTAGTTATAAATCTAAATTGATTTTTTAATCAACCTTCCCGTTCTGTGGTTCCGCATCGACTCGTGTAAAAACTAGTTTTTATTTGTCTAAATTTTTCCAGAATCTATGTAGTAGACAAGAACATTCCTCTTCGTTTTCCTGTATACACCGTTATTTTTGTACCCACAAACTAGCACCGTTTACATGTGCCAGTCATGTAACCTTCTTACCCGGGTAAAGGGATTTTGCTTAGAGGGTCGGAGAAACCCGTTTACATGGTCAATTATTTCTATCCTCCATTTCGCCGGGATCGTCGCTAGAAGTCACGTGATCATACGGGACAACCATCTGTAAGCCCAAAGGATGATGAGAAAGGAGAGTAAACTCTGTAATTACCCGGGTAGAAAGGTGGGTTCTTTCTACCCCTCAATTTTTTCCCTAGGTAGGGATAATTCTTGAAAGTGGAGTACAATTCGCGTATCTATCCTGCATTCTACGCTGTTTTTGGCACATGTAAACGGGGCTACTATGTGGTTACACTAACCAGTACTAGTACGTGACCCGCGCTCAATTATAAATCGTCAGAAAAAGTACTAGTACGTGTACCGCATACAACGTGTTAAGATTCACAAAATAGAAATTAATTAAAACGGTCATCTAATGTAGTAAAAAAAAGTTTATTAAAAACTTAAAAATAAACATAAAATCAATAAGAAATTAAAAAAAAAAGAATAATGAGACTGCTTAAGCTGGTGGAGCTTTATCAGTTTTTTTTTTTTTTAAATCGTGTTTAAATTTCTTTAACACTATTCATAAATCTCCACGTTCAGCGATATTTCTCTTCATAGACAATCAACAAGCTAATGCACTAAATTTCACGTTCAACTAAATATGACGAAGGAAATGCAATTAAAATTTCTGTATTCCATTCAGCCAGGATAAAGCGGGGAATAAATTCTAGAACAAAATCGCATTTTTATGGTAAATATAATATTATCCGACTGATATATAAATTATTTTTATGCATGTCTTTTACACTTTATAGATTTTATATCCACTGGCTGCCCCCGTTGTTTCCCTATCGGTCTCTATTTGTCTCTGAACCAGCTACTGTTCCCATGGTAAGCTTCAGTGTCCACTGGGGGGCAATATCGGCCTATTGAGAACCTATGACGATAAGGCAAGTCGGAGTCGTTCGTCAAGAAGTGGGTAGTACGTTAGAAAGCGGTACAAAATGTTGACGACCTACCGGAACGGCGTAAATGCCGCTCGACGTCAAAATCGAATGATAAAAGTGATTATTGCATAATCAATAATAGTGGGGACTGGACAACTTATTAGGCGAAATGTATTTCAGTTTAATATGTATACTACACGATACAAATGTATTTTTAACTAATTCGTTTGTATTTTCAAAGAAATAGACGACAAGCCCTTATGGAACAGACTGTAATTAGTTTTTAACCCATAATAATAAAAGAACTTTAACGTACTATGAGTTGTATCATTTTGACAGACATGCCAACTGCTCCGGTTTCGGCGGAGTTGCTCCGGAGAAATGATAAAAATTGATAACTCCGCACACTACTCAAATTGCTCCCGAAAATAACAAATTTTGTTTCGGGGGAAATATTTCGTTAATTTTATCAAATCTCGTAATTTCTGAAGGAATTTTGATGAATTTCTTTTCATAATTCTTTTTTCTGCTATTTGCAGCAAATAAATGTTGCTAAATAGGCCTAACCTACAGGGAATTCAGAAGCATGTGCATATATGCTTTTCATCATGTGCGTATATGCTTAAAAATTTCCTCTGAGAGATGATATATTGATGCATGCTGAAGCTGCAGGTATCCGTATAAGAGCTTAGACTAAGTTTAGTTCTTTGAACTATTTCATTGAATGTTTCAATATCTTTGCCGATAATGCATTGGATGAACTTTAATCAGAGTTTAAGCTTTACCAAAAGGACAAATTTAGCGAGGAAATTCTAAACTGTGAACGCTCAGATACAGCTTGGTATAAAATCAGTTGTTTAAGAGATCACAATGCAGCAATCAAATACAAAGTTTTACCAAAAATAATGCTAACTATATTGCTCTTTCCACACAGTAATGCTGCTTGTGAAATAGTTTTTAGCACTGTGCGAAAAACCAAACTGAATTTAGGTCAAATTTGGGAAGACGAACTCTAAAATCTCTGATGATAGTTAAATGTACATATTTTAATCAAGGTCAATGTTGTTATAAGAAAAATCTTTCTGAAAAAGAACTTTTCAAAGCTAAAAAATCTACTTATACATTGTTAAATGCATAAATTTTAATTTACCTTTAATAGTATGTTAATTTTAAATTATTTAATTTGCTCAGTTTTAATTTAGAAATTAATAAAATATATAATTACTTATAATTTGTCTGTATTATTTTAAAATTTGTTTTATTATGTATGTAAATTGTATACGCTTTTACACTGTAGGTAGCATGTTAAATTTTAAAACCGCGCTGTTGCTCCGGACACAAGTGCCTGAATGTTGGCATGTCTGTTCTGATTTATAACTGCTCTGTATCCAGACTTCACTCTGGTAAGGTACTCAGTCGCTATGAGAAAAATAAAAGCCTGGGTAAAATAAAATTGAAAAAGTATTTTAAAAAAATGCTTTTATTTAACAAGACAAACAATAAATAAAAATGCACTAAAAAGTGAAACTTTTATTTGAGTTTTTAGTAATACCACTTGGTCACAAACACTGTACATACACACGAAAGTTCACTTTAATGAATTTCACTATTTATTTCCTTTTCACATAACTAAAATACATAACTCCACTTGTTCGACCACACAACAAACAGTTACTCTGTCTACATTTTTTTTTTTTTTTCCGCCAGAGGACAATAAACCAACGAACGGTCGGAACACCACTAGATGGAGATAATACTTTAAAATCTTTGCAACTGGGATTCCATGTATGCTGACCAGCTTCTTCATTTTACCAAACTGATTTTATTTACTTTTTCCTCAATCTAATTTTTTATGACTGAATAGTAAACTGTCACCGGAATTCAACCTTTGGACAACATTTCAGATCTCTAGCTAGTCAGGAAAATAATTAAAAATTAATTTTAAATTATGAACTGACACACAAGTGAAGTTAAATAAAAGTGATTAAAATCATATTAGTCTAGATTTAGTTTTTAAATTCTATATTGTTTTTATCTTAAACTATTTCTATGCAATGCTCAAGTAACGCCAATTTTTGAAATATAGTTATTGCATTTTCAAATTTTACTGTGAATGTGTATTATAATGTAAACCTGTATGATATAATCACAAAACAGTAAAACATCTATTCTATTAAAAGAATTCATTTTTAACTGAAAGAGTAAAAAAAAAGATTAACTGGCATATCATAGTAATGCATATTAGAATTCTGTGGCCCACAAAATCTTTTTGAAGAAAAAATTTGATAGCTTAGTAATTTTTATGCTGCATTCATTCAAAGTCAGTACGGTTCTAAATTAGAAATAGAACAGATGGAAATAATAGAACTTGTAACATTATTTTAACGCTAGAAAAAGATATTTCATCTTACGCTACGAAAAACAAATTGTGGCACTTACTTTTCTACATTTTACTATAACAAAATAAGTTAAAAAATAGGATTTATTTACAGATTTTTCTAGAAGTAGAAAGCTTTATTTTGAAACTATATTTAGTAAAGTTCTGAATGCTCAGTGGTCATCAATCATCATACTCTGAAATATATAATTTATTTCCCCAATGTGTCTTTTTTTTTTTTTTTTTTTTTTTTTTTTTTTTTTGTATGCAATGCATTTTGAAAACTTAGCAGCACAGAAGGAACGTTTACACAAACACGTCGTAACTTCCGCACGTCTTCAAAAAGAGCCATTTTATCTTTCCTTAGCGAACGCCTCGGGTGTTGTCTAAAGGGGAGAATACAAAAGGTCCCTTACTCACCCCATTCAGAGGGAGGTAATAACTGCTGAAATGTTCAGAGCTGTAAACAGACGGTTAATGAGAAATTGACCAAGTGTTCCAGAATGAGACCCGTTCGGTCAGTCTTTCAGGGCCTCAAGCTCTCTGAAATGACAACATGGGGTAGCCCTGTTTTCATTTCTTTGAAGGTGCGGCATATATGTGTTGCAAAGACATTTTTTTTTTCCGCTGTCAGCGTATCTGTTTCTTCCTGCCATAAATTTTGTAGTGACTGAAAGTCACAATACAGTCAAGCGGGTTATCTGCACTCAAAGAGAGGGTTGCTGGGACCACTTAGGCTATTATTATATAGGGGATTCAAAAGTTGCCAGGTCTGTAAATGGGATGTAGTTTCGTCGACCTGGGGGGGCCCATAGAAACCATTTTAAGAACCTTCGTTCAAAATTAAATTTTATGATTCAGTGATACGGAAATGTTGAATTTTAGTTAAATTTCACCCAGTTGAATGTGCATTGTCACCTTAAACGAATAAGAAAAAAAATGAATTTTAAAAAAATTAAATTATGTTCACATATTTTAAAAAGATACTGCTTTCATTTTTTCCCGAGAAAGAACAATAAGGAAGGGTTGTAATATTTTGATGAATATTCTTTTTTCATGTAAGACACTGCCTTATTATTGCTGCCAATTTACCACTTTCTAATCCTTTTATTTATTTTACTAGCATACAGCCCGTCATATGGCGCAATCAGTATAATTTTTAATTTTCCAGAAATGTAAAGTATCCTATAAAGCAGATAAAAAATAGCTTGTTTTTTGGCTGATAATTATCTGGTACACGCTCAAAAATTAGTTTATCTTCATACTCCTCTAAAGTCTCCCGATACCGTGAATGCAGTTTAGAATCACGTTGAATTCATTTAGAAAGATAATTCAGAGTTTTCTTAGCTGCGTCGAAATTATCGTTACGTTCTAAAAAATTTTTGCCACAATAATTAATGGAAGTAAAGGAATGAGGCAGGTCAAAAAAAGGTTTGATTTTTGACTGAGAATTATCTGGTACAAGCTCAATAATTTGTTTATCTTTATACTCCTCTAAAGTCCAGGGAATACAGTTTAGAATCACGTTGATAATTCAAAGTTTTATTAGCTACATCGAAATTATAGTTAAGTTCTTACCATTTTTTTTTCCAACAGTAATTAATGGAAGTAAAGGAATGAAACTATCCTTTCCACCATGGACGTAATTTAGGGGGGGGAGGGGAATTGCCCCCCAGAATTTTCAGAGGAGGGGCAAACATGTAGTTTTGCCCCTCCAGAATTTTAGGGTTTAATTCATAAACGAAATTTTTCATTCGACATTTTAATGAATTTTGAAATAATTTTGTTTTTATTAGTATGCTTAAAATGTACTCTAATTACGGTTATCATCCTTTCCTGTGAATTTTTCAAAGGAAGTGTAGGTACTTGAACTTGTAGTTTTGCCCTTCTAGATTTTTAGGGTATATAAAATTTTTGATTCGACATTTTAATAAATTTTTAAATTATTTCTTTTCAGTATGCTTAAAATGTATTCTAATTACAGTTATCATCCTTTTCTGCGAATTTTTTAAAGGAAGTATAAGTACTCAAACTTGTAGTTTTGCCCCTCTGGATTTTTCGGGTATATTAAATTTTTGAGTAGACATTTTAATTAATTTTGAAATTATTCTGTTTTTAGTAGTATGGTTAATATTTATAATAATTACTGTTATCGTTATCGTCCTTCCCTGAGAATTTTTTAAAGCAAGTATAGGTAATTGTATTTTATTTACAATACAGACCTATACAGGAAAGGCATACATAAACATGGACACCTCGAGTGACGGAAATGGCCCCTAAGGTAGATAAATGGACGCAATATGGTCTGGGGTTAGCATAGAATTCAGTCATTAGTTTTTTTTTCTCTTGAAAAGGGTATTGAACATCTGGTCGGCATAAGTATCGCCCCTTAAACTCTACTCTTCGTGGGATCGTTTGCATTACTGGGCTAATTACTATTCTAACCAAGCCATTAAAAAAGTGTCATATAATCTTAAACTAGAGAAGCCTAACAATCCAAAAGTTGTAAGCATAAGAAATTCAAACATATCTCTTACCGTACCTAGTTCATTATCCGCTTAACGAACGATTTATATAATAAAATTTTAAGTGACAAATTTAACTAGGCGGAAGGCCAGGGAATCCCTGTAACCCATCATTCGTGTAATAGACTATTGTTATTCGTGTAAGTGACTATGTAGTTGCATATTGAAATGATACTGTTCGCCCTTGACTATTTCAATTTCCAACTTGGATAGTATTTAAAATTGTTAGATTGCAGTGTATAGAGTTCCGTTGGCAAATATCGTGCAAATTAGTGAGTAGTTTTAATATTTTTTCTTTAGTTTTACTTTTTGTGTGTTTGTATATGCATAGAAAATTTTAAAGGAAGTATAGGTACTCGAATAACTGTATGCTTCTCGAATTTTTTAAAGACCTTTTTTCAGGAATAATCACAGGCCATCGAAAAATGAATTAGCAAATTATTTTGGTTTTATTAGTATGCTTAAGATGTATTCTAATTACGGTTATCATCCTTTCCTGTGAATTTTTTAGTCTTCTTCGATTCTTCTTAAGAAACTTCAAGATTCTCCAACAGATTTCTTGTTTGAAGGACATAGTCGGGAGTATTCAGTGGATTAATATTCAGGTGTTAGAAATAAAAAAATACCAGTGCAGAAGCTGAAATCATTTAGTTTGGTTTGGTTTGGAGTGCTACGCTCTACTTTTTTGCAACACGAGGGCTAATGAGACCAGGACCTACTGCTTAAAGCCGATTCCGAACGGCTACGAACATCAATGCCACAGTGGGATTCGAACCCATGAACACTGGTACCGAAGGTCAGCACCCTAACCATTCTGTCAGCGCTCGACACTGAAATCATTTATATATCTAGCCGGGTAGGATAGTTAGCAAAGTATAGAGTTTGTATAGTCAGTTCTTCCAGACTTTACTACAGGTAAAAAGCAACAACCACCAAGACCTTCCATATATAAGGGAGTAGGAAATTGGTTTTAGGAACGCTTGCGGATAAAAAAGAGTACTTATTTCAGGTCATATATTGTGCTATTCAGATATAAAGCTGGGGCTTTTTTCTGAACGGAAAGTTGTCATATATAATGACTTTGATGAGTTAAACAGTATTCAAATAGTCATAGCACATTGACTAGTACTCTAATTCATCGCCTTATGGATAGAGACAACCAGAAGAAATTGGGAAAAATTTTTGCAAGTATCCGAGTGGAGCATACTTATAATATAGGGTAAAAAAATGAACTTGTTCATTTTATGTCAAACTTTTTCTTCAGTTATACTTCTGTTTTTAAAATTAGAATTTAATGTCATGTATAGTTTATATCTTGAAAAGATATAAACTATACATGATTTTATTTTATTATTAAATCCATTGAGCAAATACTTAATTAAATATTCCAAACCTTTAAATTTGTTCATTATATAATTTTTTTCATTGTAAAACTACATTTGTGTTATGATAATCATTACTTATTAGGAGTATACATGCACAACAAAACCTGTAGTTTTACTGAAGTATTATTCAAAAATTACAGTGTCTTTCCCCTGGTCCTCCTTTGAAAATAATTTCTGGCTACGGCCTTGTTTCGTTTTATCGTGTTATGTGATTGTGAATCTATGTTATGTATTTTGCCATGTTCCTTGGATAGTTGTTTATTAAAACTCATCCTGAAAGTATGGCTATGCTAGGGTTGGAAGTTCTCATTTAAATAAATTAGACCAAGTTTTCACCCAAGTTTCCTTTTTATATTACAAGAAAGTTTTCTCTTTTAATTTTCAAATATCAAAATGTTTTTAGTGTTTTTTGTAAAATATGCGTCTAATTTGTAGGTGTGTATGGGGGGGGGTTGCTCATTAAAACTGTTTATCATAAAAGTGCACGTTTGGGATTTTTTTTTTTTTTTTCTAAATTTTCATGTTTCAGAGTAAGTTTCTAGGTATATTTGTTGACATATAAATAATTTGCCCCCCACTCTGCTCCTCCTAAATTATACCCATGAAGCTAAATAAATTAAGGAGAAAAAGCAAGTTTTAAAAATTAGAAGTTTACTAAGAAAAATATAGAATAAGATAATGCAACCTTTTGAGTCAAAGGTTATAAATAATGCTTTAATACAAATTTCAGAACAACATAAAAAGTAATCAGATATTCAAATTAGATATGGAAATTCGAGATATTATAACTAATTTAGATGAATTAGAAGAAGTATTTTCAAGTCAGGATCTAACAGATAAATTGTTGAGCTGTAAATCAAATAATAATAAATGCAGAATGAGTATGAAAATAATACTTTTTGGGGGAATTCAGTGATAAAAGAAGCTATACATGTTATAATACAGTAAACATTCTTTTACCGAAATGAAAATTGATTTTATTTTATTAAAAAATTCTGAAATTTTAAGACTACTTTAACAGTTACATTTACAGAGTCGATAAATTTATTTAATTATCTATAAAATTTTTTGAAAGGTTTGACATTAATATCAATTTAAGGTTTAAATGTAACTGAAAATATACCCAAATAAAGTTATCTCCCCCCCCCTCTCCTATGACGGAAGCTAACATTTCAAAGTACGTCATTACTTTGATCAGATTTGATCAACATATCAATGATCACTTAAAAGAAATGATTAAAAAACTGTAAGGGGGAGGATAACTTTATGGATTCTTTTAAATGATCTTATAAACATGAACGATATATCATTCGAATAAGCGTCGTTAGATCAGATTCTATCAACCATTTTTGAAGTTTAATCAACACCGAAAATGCACCAAAATCAACCTCAAATGTATCCATAATCATAAAATAATCCCCCCACCCTAAAATATTACACACACGTGAGAATATTGGGACAATTTAAGTGTCATTCAAAAGAGTATCATTAGATCTGATTTAAACAACCATTTTTGGAGCTTTATACACACCAGAAGTGGCTAAAATTGTACCCAAAGTTGCCTCAAAACAATAAATTATCGCCCACCCAAATAGGGACAATTATTCCGACAATGGGGAACTCTTATGTTATTATGGGATAATTTTACTGTCATTCGAATGAGCATCGTTATTCATAAAATACCAGAGTATTCCCAAATGTCCAGCCGGGCGGTAGAGTGCTGATCTTCGGTACAGGAGTTCTAGGGTTCGAATCCCGCTGATGGCATGGATGTTCGTAGCCGTTAGGAATCGGCTTTAAGCAGTAAGTACCGATCTCACCAGTCCTGGTTAGCAAAATAGTAGAGAGTAGCGCTTCAAAACCAAACCAAACCCCAAATGTGCACCAAAATATCCATGTTCTAATTTCAAATACTCTTATTAGTTCTATAATATGTAAGAAATTCAAAATATACTGAAATCAAAGTATTATTGTTACATTTGTGAACGACTAACTGATATTTAAATGCATTCGAAAAGTAAAACAGTAAGTCTATCATACTTACATTTATGTATTTTTGAACATTAGAATTTGAGGATTAAATCCGGGAACCCCGTGTTATGATAGGTTTGGAAATCATAAAAACAGGTACATTTTTTTGCAATTAATTGCTTATTGTTTCTATCAAAATCTAAGCGTGCGATTAACATAACATTTTTTTTTTCAATCTCACGAAAGACTACTTTATTTGTCAATACCTTTGAAAGTCTATCTATTAAATTTACATTTATGTATTTTTGAACATTAGAACGTGAGGATTAATTCTGGAAATCCTGTATTATAATAGGTTCGGAAAAAAATGTAGATATTTTTTGCAATTAATCCTAATTGTTTTTATCAAAATTAAAACGTGCAACTAACATAACATTTTTTTTTCAATCTCACGAAAGACTACTTTGTCAAAATTATTCCTCTGGAACTCAGTCTATCAAACTTACAATTATGTATTTTTGAACATTAATGTGAGAATTAATTCTGGGAACCTTGTATTATAATAGGTAATTTTGGAGAAATTTTTGGAGAATTATTTTTCAATAGCTAAATGTTGTCTTAAGAGCTAGAGTTACAAATTGGTATCAAAATTATACCTTTTACCCCTAATCACTCATTTGTTTGGTAATTTGAGGTGTCATTTCTGAATATTTTTTTGGTAAAAATTCTTTTTTAAATAACTTAATATCGTGCGAATTAAGTTATTTTTTAATAACGAAGATGTGAAGAAGTATTTATTAACCGAGATTAATGACAACAATTATTCTCTAACCCGAAAAGCAGAGTTAAATAGTAGATTTTGTCATTAAATATTTTCACTAAACTTTTTCTACTTATACAGCTTTACTTAGTATATTTTGACGTAACTTATTCCTTCAGCTGCTTGCATACATGCACCCCTATTAGCCTACTTGCAGGTTACAGGAAGTTTATTCTTTTAGTCAGAAATTCACATTTCCATGGAATGATCCTTGTGTAGGTCCACTTTAGTACTATAGTACTATAGTCTTTAGTTTCTTCCCTTATCGTCACAATGGGAAACCGGTCCTTTGGCGAGTTCACATTTTATACTGAGGGGTGAGACAGGATTTTTCATAGGTATTTCACCCCTGTGTGTCCTTGCAGAATAGAAAAAACGTGGTACTGTGGAACTCTAGTAGAATTCAGATATTCTCTGTGTTTGTGCCATTTTTTTTTTTTTTTTTTTTTTTAGGTTTGTAACTTTTTAGAAACTTTTGGATTATAACTTATTGACTACTCTATCAAGCTTAAAGCTTTAAAACTTTGGGTAAGTTTTCGTTTTAATACTTTTATTATATTTTTCAAATAATTTTTCTTATATTTGGGAAAGAAATACAACCCAGAAAAATGTTTTCGTAACATAAAACTGTTATCATAACTCAATATCTGTGAAACTTGTTAAGATTAACAATTATAACAGTCTTATTATATTATATTGACAAAATGTGAATATCTCATCTAAGCAGACGATAGCATGCATATCAAATACAAAATCCTAATTCGCAGCAAATAAATATCAATATTTTTGAACTGAGTATGGTATATTTAAATCTAGTAAAGTCCATTTTAATCTTCCTTTAAGAAAATGCTCTATTTGAGTATCTTTTAATTTACAAAGCAGATTAACAAAACATTTTAATTTCGAGAAATCAGCCAAGATTCTAAGATTTTAAAGTCAGCTTTGAACGTTGAAACATTCTTAAAACTGCAAGGTTAAAACGCTTGTTTCAGTTCATAATTGTAGCTAAAATATTATTAGAATATTTAATTTTAAGCTGCTGAATTAGTATTCTTAAAGTGCCATTTCTAATTTTTATTTTTCTTATTGATATTAATCTGTAGATGTCTTAAAATAAAAAGGAACTTTATATATAAATATGTCATATTGATAGTTATTAGTCTGGGGGAAGAGGAAGCAGGGGTTTGACAGCAACAGTTCTAATTTTGGTCATATTAATAAATGTCCAAAATTAAGGAAATTTATGACAAGCCACATGTTTTTTTATGAAGTAGAATCACATATTCATACTGACAACTATATGTGAATATGAAGATAACGATATAAAATGTTAGGTTTTTATGTGTCCAGGAGAGTCACTGAAATTTGTACTTTTTGTTGTTAGAATATTGTCGATAAACATTTCACTGTAACGTAAAAATGAGCCAAGAATTA
>CM063499.1:20196048-20241048 GCA_032207245.1 Pardosa pseudoannulata
TATACCGAAACTTGTGGTAAAAAATTCTTTGTATCCGAGAAAAATAAATTGCAGACATTACAAGCCATTTGAATGATTTAAATGTAAGACTATTAAAAGATCAATTTATTTTCAGCTGTCAGTAATATAAATGCATTTACACGAAAATTGAGCTTATTTCATGATCACCTGAAAAGCAAAAATTTTTCACACTTTAACTGCAAAAAATGCATGAAAAATTTTCACAAATGAAAACGCAATTCATATACAAATTTTACTCAGTGCATTTGATAACGATTTTGTGATTTTAAAAAAAGTCAAACAAAAATTGACTTATTTGCTTTGCCATTTTCTGACGATGTAAGTACAGTACTTGAAAGTATGCAGTTGACTCTATTTGGCTTACAGAGCTCAGACTTCTATAAGAATCAATTCCAAGAAAAAACAATACTGGAGTTTTATAAATCCTTACCTCAGGAATTTTCCAGATTAAAAAACAATGCAGCTGAATGTTCTATTTTTTTTTTTTTTTTTTTTTTTTTTTTTTTTTTTGCAAGCACTTAAAATTGTGAGCAAACTTTTCACTGATGAATCTTAACAAGTCAAAAATTGAAACAGGATTACTGATGAAAATCTTTCATCCATTCTACGGATTGCTACAACTATGTTGATCCTAACATAAAATCAATAATTTCGAAAATTCAATTCCACCCATATCATTAATGTGAGTAGTTATTTTCATGCCTAATTTTCTCTTCACTGAATTTACATTTTGTACTTTTACATTTCTAGTAAGAACAAAATTTTAGCCTTGTTTTTAGCTATTTGTATGTATCATTAATGTGATTATTTTGCTTTTTTTATTAGTTTTATTTATAGCAATTTCTTTATTTCATAATTTGTGCATGAGTACAGTAATAATTAATACGTGTAATTCATACCTATCTATTAACTTTAAATAAAAATTGAAATACACCCTATATTTTTAAGACTACAACATTGTGCTACTTTAAACATAATACTTTCTAATTTTTTAATCACAAAAATTTTGTAATGAATATTTAATATACTATAAAAATAAGTATATAAAAATAAATATATGAAATATATGTTATATTATGTATAAATATATATTATAATATATGTATATATATAGTATTATATAAATGTATATATATATGAATATAAGTATAAATATTATATAAATATATTAAATATATATTATATATTTGTATAAATGTTATATAAGTATATATATGTGTATATAATAAAATGTAAAAATATAATATGTATAATTTAATAATGTATATATATATATTAGTAAATATTTTATATGAAATGTATTAATACTATAAAAATATTTTGTTAAAATATGTGAATATATTTTATATATTTATGTAATGTAATATATTGATATGTATTTATTATATATATATTATATATATATATAAAATATATATATATATATTTTTTTTATGTTTTGTTTTTTAATATTAAAATCCCTTATTTACGTATTTAGTATAATTTAATAATTTTGTCATAAATAGTTTTGCGCGGTATTTCTGATTTTCCTCCAATGTTAGACTTAATTGTCTGCTGTATATAGCCAATAGTCAGCGATTTTTAAAACATGGGTATTTTGTATTACTGATAATTCTTAATTATTCGTAGTTTTTATTAGGAAAATACTTGAAAAATATGTGCGGAATCACATTGTCTGTTTGCACGAAAAAGCTGTTGCCTTTTGTAATTTCATGTTTATTATCAGAATAAACTGTGTTGTATTTTAATCATCTCAATATTTACATATGTATATATATCATATTATAAAAATATATAATATATATGAAATATATCACCTATTTGCCGAATTATGTAAAAAAACGCTTTTAAAAGATCTTTTAATAATAATAAAATAAATGAAAAAAGACCCATGAAGCTTTCAGGATAAAATTACGAACATCTGAGCTATTTATGAGCTTGCAAACATATAATTTTGTTTAATGGAGCGATAACACGTTTACGCATAGTACAAGAACAAAGAAAATGATTTGCTTTTAAGAATATGAGTTAATAAAATTATTAATATCAAGAAGACTGTTTTTTTGGTTAACTCTAGATCACGACTTGTCATAAATATAAATATATTTATATAAATATATATTTTAAATATAAATTATTTAACTTAAATTCCTTAAAAATTTTTTTCTTATTCTTAAAATCTTTTATCTAAAATAATCAAAGATCGTTTGCTTAAAATTCCTTCGATCATTTTCCAAACTTCTATCTATAGGTGAAATTTTCTGTCTATTAAAACACGTTTCCCAGTTGTCGCCACAAATGATATTTTTTCCTGATCTAACACTTAAAATCGAGTATGTGAGAAAATTCTTTCTGTCTTTTTGTATGTACCTCTGTTAAAATTATTTTTTTTGTGTCTTCTGTTATCTGTTTTGACTGTAAGATTTATTTAACAAAAATAAAGTTTAATTAAAACTGATATTTTAATGTAGCCAGACTGCATCGGTTGTTATTATGCTGCTGATATATTTTTCTTGAATAGAAATAAAACAAGGAGTATAATTATACTCAGGGTTGGCAAAAACCCGGATTTTTTCAGAAAAAACCCAACCCAGTGGGTTTTTTCGGGTTTTATCAGGGTTTTTTGGGGTTTTTCGGGTTTTATCAGGGTTTTTTGGTTTTTTTTTTTTTCGGGTTTTATCAGGGTTTTGTCTCTATAATTTATATGTAAGAGGACAGGATATATAATTGCTTGATCAAAATAAATTTAAAATGTTAGTCACTTTTTAAAGTTAAAAATTTAAAAAATCAATTTTAAGTTATGCAGAAGAAATTTTTGCTTTAATTAAAAGAAATTTTGAAATTTTAAAATAAATTATTTTTTACATATTCTAAAATTTTTCTAACAAATAAAATATCTTAAAATTTAAATGAGATTTTCAGTTACTATTATGTTTTTTACATCTTGATTTTTAAATGTGAGTAAAGAAACATATATATATATAATGGATAGTCAATCTTTTATCAACAATGAATAAAGAATATCTTGTCATTTTACCCCTAAGCATGGGATATTCCTATGCATAAATTAATTTGTCATAGATCAGTATTTATTTAATAATCACATTTATTACACTTGTATCTATATAAGAGGGAAAACTTAAAAACAATTTCATAAAAGTTTAATGTTTTTATTTAGAATTTTACATACTAATTTAATTTTATATCACTAAATCGTATTAAAATACCTTGTTTCAAGATAACAGTTAATTGGTCAATTGTTTGTACAAACAAGTTTTTCCCTTATATCATAACGGCTGATAAAGAAACTTATATCACTGACTGGATAACATTTAGAATAAGTTGTATACAATATAGAAAGTTCTAATTTGTTTATGTTCTTGTAAATATACTCAAGCCCTCTGGGTAATTGTTTTTTAGCCATATTATTTCTTTTTAATATTGGCTAAAAGACGTCAGTTTTCATCATCTTGGCAGAAATACTGGTTGTTTTGATTTTTAATTGTTTCTATAATCTTTTCATTGTATTTGTTATACAAATAACTATTTTTCTCTGAAATTTTTTTAAGTTTTTGTTTTTTTCTAGCAGTTTAGACCTCCTCAAATTAAAAAAAAAAAAAAATTCTACTCTCATTGTCAAAGATGAAATATGTAATATATATTATAGATTTAACTCAATATTTCTACTATTAGTTAAATATGTGGAATTTTAAATAATGATTTTGAAAAAACCCACTTGGGTTTTTTCAAGTGGGTTTTTTTGAAAAAACCCACCCGGGTTTTTTCGGGTTGGGCAAATTAAGCCAACCCTGATATGTACACACACACACACACACACACACACACACACACATATATATATATATATATATATATATATATATATATATATATATCTGTGTGTGTGTGTCGTAAGTTATTTTGATAACAATAACCCATTGATAACAATAAACGATATGCAAAATGAGATCAATTTACTTTTCTTTTAATTCACAAATACTAAATTTAAAAAGAAAAGGAAAAAACTCATCCTTTATTTATGTACTGCATTATATTATTTGAAAAATAAGAATTATATACATAATTTTAAAAAATGATCCATTGTTGACTGTATAAGATTTTTCCTAAGAAGCTCATGGATAAATTGTTCATAATCATAATGTTTTTTAAAGTCATCGGAGCCGTGTTGTACTTCCCGTTTCAACACTTATTCAGAGGCTGAGAAATGTTTAACTGCACTGCAGCATTGCGCTGACTCATTTTTGGTAACCTGTCATAACGATTTAAAATTTCGATCTTTTGTTTTAACGTTAAATCATTTCGCTTTCTGGTTTCCATAGAAGCTGCATGTACGCGAACAAGGCATAAACTGTGAAGAACTCCTTCTCAGTTCCTATAAGAATATTTTGCTTTCTGCTTATCTGACAACTATTGACCATCAGCAGGGTTTGAGTATTTCTTAAAAATTCCACGACCGTGTAATACCCCATTTCACTAGGAAATGAATAGAGAAAATTGGGACTAATTGATTTCGATAACAATAAGCGATTGATAACAATAACCGCGATCATATTAAGCGGAGTGCACTGTAGATACGAAGTGTACAAAACAGTATCGACGTCGGAATCCAACCGACAGAAATTTTAGTGTTAAATTTCAAAATTCACTATGATAGATACCTAGATTTTCTATCCAAATTTTGCTCAGCGGAAATCCACTGTCAGTTTTGTTTTTGTATGTTGTAACTCTCCTCCACACTATGGCCCATTATTGACCATTGCAGTGCTAGCCCTGAAGGCGACCTTGGAACGATGATTTACGGGTTGCATTCACACACTGAGCCACTAAATGCGTTCTCTGTCTACTGATTTTTTTAAAGACTCCGTCACACTATGGTCCACTGCAAGCCATCACCACCGTCTGGAGGGGTATGGTTTATCGTGGTCGATGGTGGCAGACGATAAAATAGCCTTGGCGGACGATGGCTTCGGAGGCGGTTTTTTCTCCGAAGATCAAAGGCAGCCAGATGCGCAACTAAAGTGCGCAGTAGACCGTATGGACGAATCCACGTGTCTGGTTCATTTAGTGGCCCAGCGTGTGGATGCGACCCGTGAACCATCGTTCAAGGTCATCATCAGGAAGTGGTGAACAGTTGGCCATAGTGTGGAGGCTACATTAAGTAGAGCATGCTGGTTGTTTTTGATGTTTGAAGAAACACTGCTTCCGGACCCACCCTCAACCATGGCCATTTTATCGTCTCCCAAAGTCGACCACAATAAGCCACACTTCCTTCACACAGTGGTAATACCTGGCAGAGGAACACAGTCTGTGGGGGGGGGGCGCTGTAAATAGACAACCTAGATTTTCTATCCAAATTTTGCTCAGCGGGAATCCACTGTCAGTTTAGTTTTTGTATGTTGTAACTCTCCTCCACACTATGGCCCATTATTGACCATTGAAGTGCTAACCCTGGAGGCGACCTTGGTACGATGGTTCACGGGTTGAATTCACACACTGAGCCACTTAATGCGTTCTCTGTCTACTGGTTTTTTAAAGGCTCCTTCACACTATGGTCCACTGCAAGACCCTATGGACGAATCCACGTGTTTGGATCATTTAGTGGCCCACCGTGTGATGCAACCTGTGAACCATTGTTCAAGGTCACCATCAGGAAGTAATGAATGTAGCAATGTATTCTTCAAATGGCCATCATTAGCTCTATTTTTAATTTTAATCCTAATTACGGAAATTCATTCGAGAAACATTTTGACCTAAAAACGGTCACTAACCAAAATTTAATTCTGCATTTATTCAATTTCTGTGGTATATGTTGTATAAATTAAAAACACGTTTAAATAGGTATATATCCATTATTATGTTAGAAAGCTTATTTGTACTTCCTCTGTACTAAATCTTTTTCTTTTTACTTTACAGGTAACTGTTATTTTTCAGTATATATCTGTAGTTCCAGCTTCCTAGTTCAACTGAATATTGAACTGCTCTCTTAATAGACATAAACAATGCTTTAAGGGACATTTTCGCATCTTTAAAAATGTCAGGATAAATACAGATTTCATGTAGACAAAGTTTCAGAGTACAATACTGTCTCAGTTAAGGCATTAAGAACAAGTAATGCAGGTTAATTTTCATAATCGTCATTAACTTTCAAACTTCATTACAAATCTAGTATATGTGAGAAAATATTTTCTAAAAAAGGCATTGAGTGTTTCTTGTTTCTACTGATACTGGAGAAAAAACATTTTCTTACAGTTTATGTGCAAAATCATTTTCTATAAAAGCCAACTTAGATGCTCATCTTCGTACTCACATGATGGAAAAACTGCTTGCTTGTACTATATGTACAAAGTCATTTTCTAGGAAAGACCACCTAGATGCTCATCATCTAACCCACACTGGAGAAAAACCATTTGCTTGCGGTATATGTACAGAATCATTCTCTCAAAAAAGTAACTTACATGTTCATTTTCGTACCCATACTGGGGAAAAACCATTTATTTGCAGTGTATGTACAAAATCATTCTCTCAAAAAAGTAACTTACATGTTCATTTTCGAACCCATACTGGGGAAAAACCATTTGCTTGCAGTATATGTGCAAAATCATTCTCTGAAAAAAGTAAATTAAATGTTCATCTACGTACCCATACTGGGGGAAAACCATTTACTTGCAGTGTATGTAATAAGGCATTTTCTGGCCTTTCCATCTTGAAAAAACATCGACGTACCCACACTGGAGAAAAACCATTTGCTTGCAGTGTATGTACAAAATCTTTCTCTCTAAAAAGTAACTTACATGTCCATTTTCGTACCCATACTGGGGAAAAACCATTTACTTGCAGTGTATGTACAAAATCATTCTCTCTAAAAAGTAACTTACATGTTCATTTTCGAACCCATACTGGGGAAAAACCATTTGCTTGCAGTATATGTGCAAAATCATTCTCTGAAAAAAGTAAATTAAATGTTCATCTACGTACCCATACTGGGGGAAAACCATTTACTTGCAGTGTATGTAATAAGGCATTTTCTGGCCTTTCCATCTTGAAAAAACATCGACGTACCCACACTGGAGAAAAAACATTTGCTTGCAGTGTATGTACAAAATCTTTCTCTCTAAAAAGTAGCTTAGATGTACATCTTTGTTCCCATACTGGGGAAAATTCATATGCTTGCAGTATATGTAAGAAGGCATTTTCTGGCCTTTCCACCTTGAAAGCTCATCATCTTATTCACATTGGAGAAAAACAATTTGCTTGCAGTATATGTACAAAATCATTCTCTCGAAAAAGTAACTTACATGTTCATTTTCGAACCCATACTGGGGAAAAACCATTTACTTGCAGTATATGTACAAAATCATTCTCTGAAAAAGGTAAATTAAATGTTCATTTACGTACCCATACTGGGGAAAAACCATTTGCTTGCAGTATATGTACAAAGTCATTTTCTAGGAAAGACCACCTAGATGCTCATCATCTAACACACACTGGAGAAAAACCATTTGCTTGCAGTATATGTACAGAATCATTCTCTCAAAAAAGAAACTTACATGTCCATTTTCGTACCCATACTGGGGAAAAACCATTTACTTGCAGTGTATGTACAAAATCATTCTCTCAAAAAAGTAGCTTACATGTTCATTTTCGAACCCATACTGGGGAAAAACCATTAAGTAACCATCAGTGAAATTTACCAAGTCCTTTGGTAAATTTCACTGATTAAGAAAATTTAAAAAAATATTGTTGAAATAAATTTTCAATGAAGTTAGTTCTTCCTTTCAAGACCAACATTTTAATAAAAAATTGCAAAATGAATAATAATATTTTAGAATAAAGTAATTTCTAGTTCCTGATGATTATATTTCAGCTTCATTATCATAGAAATGTTAAAAAGAAAAGCAGTTAATATTTCTTTATAAAATATTTTAAGGCTAGTAACTTTGTCTTCCGTCTACCTACTTTGAAGAATTATTCACCCGTAACAATATCATAGCAGACATCCCAACTATTTTGTAGCAGATCCAGAGAAATGAGAAAATTCAGTAACTCCAGAAAAACCCAGAGTGTTCCAGAAAAAAATAATGCTGAATATTACTCTTTTCATACAGTGATGTTGCATGTTAAACAATTTTACAGTGTGAGAAAACCAAACTGAATTTATGCCAAAAAACAAACTCTAGAATACCTGATGATGAAAAAAGGGAAATATTTTAATTAGGGTCAATGCTGCTACAAGAGACACTGTTCTGAAAAATAAGTTGTTAAAGCTTTAAAAGGTACTCATAAATTTTAATATACATATTGCATTTGTGTAAATATTTTAATTCAGAAACGAGTAAGATATGTACTTGTGAATAATTTGTAGTTAGCATGTTAAAATTTCAAACCACGCTGTTGTTTCTGACACAAGTGCATGAATGTTGGCATGTCTGCCATAATCTAAATTTTTGAGTACTGTTTAAAGTGATTCTGCAATTTTTTAAGAAAAGGACAATAAAGTTTATATACTTGTGCTTATTTGTGCAGTTTATTAGAATTTTCTGAATTTATTTTTCTTTGTTAAATTATCAAATTTGAATTAAACGTATTTCCAAATTTAGTCATCTTATTTTGTTAGGAAAATTAATCTATACATAAATACAATGACATATATACATGCCATATAAAATATATATGTCTGTGTCTTTATATATAGATTTACTTTCACAAAAAGATTCTATGTTTGGTGTGTGTATATATATTGGTATATAAATAATATGTATGTATATATATATATATATTATATATATATATATATATATAATACACATACTATAATTTTGAGTAAATAAATTCTAGCATATATTGTAACGATCCGTTACATGACCCCAAAACGAACAAGGAGCCCAAAATGACCTTTCGTCGTGGACTCACGATTAGCCTAAATAGAACCAGGTGGTCTAAACACCGTAATTGAAAACTGTTCTGTGCCGGCTCCAATACGTCTGGCCATTGTAACCTGTGAATGGATCTTTACTGTGTACATAATTAAGTGCACCTTGCATTAGCGGTTACAAAAAGGCCATTAAGTTGGTAATTGATGAATCTGAGAACTGCTACATCTGGAAACAGACAAATAGACTTAAAAGATTGCGTCACCCTGGCTCGGGAAGTTTCTCGAAGGACCGAGAAGTGAGGCGAGTGCTTATAAAGAAAAGGAACTAGAACTTTTTTAGCTTTTTGTTCTTCTCTCGAGGCTTCTACCTGCTAGAGCCTGGTCGATCGAGGACCGCTCGTAATCCGTTCTATTTGTTTTTTTAGACCGCCAGCGTCTCCGTTGCTAGATAGTAATATTCGACCTGGGAATTCCTTGTTATCTTTGATTGATAGTTAACTTCTTGCATAGAAGTAGTCAGCCGAGAGTGGCTTACTCTCGGCTTGCTATTTGGATCGACTATTTGGATTTCGGATTGCTATTTTGGATCGATTTGCATCCTGTGTTTTCTTAGAATCCCAGCGTGATACGCACTCGGAACCTCGAATGCTGTGAAAAATAATCGACAGTCGGAGTGATTAATTAGTACTAATTAGTTTCCAGATCTTGTGTTTTAAAATAGCCATACTGTTCCGGTATACATCCTTGTATGTGCATATTATCTCTGTACGAGATCCCTGAATGTTATCGTTTATTGAATTTGTACATATCTGTACAAAGTTTTATTCTATTGAATATATTTAGTAAGAATACCTAAATTTCTAGCCTGTTTCATTGAACCTCGTACTTTATTTCCAGTACGTAACAATATGTGTTTAAAAGTTAAAATTTAAAACTAGAATGCCTGCATTTTCCATATACATAGAAATATAAGAAATAATCATTTTAACCTCTCTTTTTGAATGACCACAAATCACAGCTTTTTTTTGTGTTCTATTTATTCAGCGCGGATGCAGTAAATGGGAAACTTAACGGTCTATATGATAACATTCATTCATTTTATTGAGATTCATTTACTGAGAAACTGTAAAGAATTACCAAGGTATTGATTCTATGCAAAAGGGAAGGAAATCTGCAAGAAACTAGCACAAAATGCTATTGTATCTCTAATATATAGTTTTCAAAAATAGAAAAATAACTACATGGAGAGAGAAAGATAGCTGATGTTATTGAAATATTATACTCTTCATTAGGCTGTTATTAATAAAAAAAAATATTTTCTAAAAGTTTTTGAAACGTCTCACTTCTTTCGTTTTTTTAGCTTTCGTTTTTGCATCTTGCAAATCTAAGCTAATAGCATATTATTAATTATGTTAGGAAACATATGTTCACTTATTGTTGTATTGCTGTGTAATTGTACTATATTAAGACCTACATTTGATATTTAAATAGATTTTCAATCTTTCCGCCATTTTTTGTTCTTCTTAGCGTTCCTTAAAGTATCTTGTTAATCTAATGAAGTATTATATTAAATCATTATAAAGTAAAAAATACTTACACTAAATATGTACTGCTTAGAATCGAAATTCTTGGTGGATAAACCGCTCTGGAGTATACGCCCCACTCGTGATAATTAACTAAAAGAAAATTAAATTTCTAGGATAGTTGTTCCCGCTACAAAGTTTTAATTGTCCTTCTTTTGAGAAATTACTTTTGCTTGAAGGTTTATTCTTGCTGTTGACATGGATAAACCCTTTTATCTGTGCTCTATTGTCCAATTCTTTAAATTGACTTCAGTCCAGGCAATGATGCCAGTCCAAAGAGATCTCTAAGTATTTTCTCTAGTTCTTTTTAGAAACAGACGATGGCTGAATTGGTAGGGCTTTCATTATCGAAATCCCGGGTTCGAATCCCGCTACTGATACGAATTTGTAACTTTTTGGAATCGATAGATCTCGACTTATCAAAATACTGTGATCATCGAGCATTTATATTCTTAGTTATGTTAAAATTAGTAAAAATATTTATGTTTAATAAGTTTTGCTGGGCATCTGAATGGGTACTCCTTCGATATAATCACCGCGGTTTTTGTCGCCAAATTTGGCGGATTTTGGGGCGATTTTTGTGTTTACTAAGATTACTTTGTGTCCCTTTTGTGTTGGTTCTACACTTTACACCATGCAATATGAGCTGTTTTGGAGGTCAGCGGGGGTTGGAGGAAGGACTAAAATGTCCAGTCATAAAAATTGCGGCCTGTCTGTTTGATGCAAGTGATTTTAGAGGAACTCAATGAATATCAATCACTCCCTAAACCTCCAAAACAGGCGGTGGAGATTAAATTTAAATCATGATCGAAAAATAGGATTCTATATTTAGACATTGATTTATCATAACTTATCTAAATGTTACAAACGAAATATTTTTATGTTTAAATTCAGTATATGTAATAATGTTCTCTATGTCTGTATCTTACAATTTACAACTGGGTCATTCTATATAAAATGAGCAAAAATAAAGAATAAACTATTGCTGTATAGTAACCAATTTTAAATTAATGTATGTTTTAGTTTGTACATAAATGATACCTAAAATATTTTGATTCAAAATTAAACTCTGCACTTTTAGGCATTTGAAGGTTTTGAATCAAAATAATACCTTTCACAAAGGCCGAATGCTCAATATTTTGATGTCCGTTATCTTTAAAATTACTTAAGGTACACAAAAGAGTTTTACATAACTGCACACTTCTGAAAACTGGTCTATGTGTTTATAACATAATGACAATTTTAAAATATAATAGTTAATCTTAATAATTATAACAATTTGAAAGAAGCACTAATTGATACCCAATTTTTGTTTTTATCTAAATTAAGTAAAAATATTTTAAAGCTATATCTGTGAGGGATGCTTAACATGTGCCTTTTCATTTTTTATAAAATTTTGAGAACATAACATTTACAAATCTACACAAACTGATTCTTCAAAAGATACAGACATAACTTATTTCATTGAATACATAATATGACATAACCATTCAAAAAATGTGTTATGTTTATTTTCTTCATACAAACATCCTTGAAATACAAATGTTGACATCCATTTTCAAATGAGTTCAATATCATTGTATATTTCAGAAATGAAGATCTAACATTTAGATTCCAGTATATTCAGAAGTTTTTACAGCTTATAAATTTACTAATTTTAAATATTCCAACCATGTTCTATTATTCTTATTCGGATATCTAAAGTATGAGGAATCTTATGATATTCGGGCATCTTTAGAGCACTTTCGGCGTTGATCAAACGCCAAAAATGGTTGATCAAATCTGATCTAACGATGCTCTTTCGAATGACATTAAAATTGTCCTGAAATTCCGACATGGGAGGGGGGCTAATTTTATGGTTTTGGGGCGATTTTGGGGCACTTCCGGTTTTGTTAAACGCCAAAAATGGTTGATCAAATCTGATCTAACGATGCTCTTTCGAATGACATTAAAATTGTCCCGGAATTCCGACATTGGGTGATTAACTTTATGGTTTTGGGGCACTTCTGGTGTTGATCAAACGCCAAAAATGGTTGATCAAATCTGATCTAACGATGCTCTTTCGAATGATGTATCGTTCATGTTCATACTATAATTTTAAAAAATCCATAAAGTTAGCCCCCCCTACAGTTTTTTTAAATATCTTTTTTTTTTTTTATTAATTGATCAAACGATGAAATATGTTGTTCAAATCTGATCTAACGATGATCAAACGAATGGCATATTTCGGAATGTCAGTTTCCGTCATGGGGAGGCTAACTTTATTAGGGTTAAGATATCTATGCATTCAAACCTTGTTCAAAGTATGATTCTCATAGATGAAGTTTTAAAAGCATGGAGTGCTTTTTATATTATTCACTTGCAGGTGTTACTCCCCATCTCCCGATTTTCATATCCCCATCTTGCTTGATGAGACATCTCCACAGTGTGCGTATTGTAAGACTACTTATACAGTCATATATATCTTAATGCCTTGTATTTCTTTTAAAACTCTGTACATAAAATTCTTTGTAAATTCGTCATCGAATCTTAATTCAATGATTGGGGAAATGCCGCATCCGGGCTTATTCCCCTTTCTTCGCTGTACTGGCTTGTTCTTTGAAATCTGATTTGTATTTGTTCTCTAAATTTTGATGTTCAATTTTATAATATTTAATTCTTAATTTTGTAATTCTTCATTGTTAAATTTTTTATATTTTAATAAACTCGAATCTTTAAATTCTTAATTCTCATTTTTGTGTTCTACGTTTTTCAATTTCTCAGTTACTCTTTTACATTTTAATCTTTAATTTTTTTTTATCTCACTTTGCTGACTATCGTGTTAATTTTGTGTCTTTCTAAATTTTCCACCTATTTATTTGTTTTAAATGTTTTTTCTATTGGTTTTGGGCATCTTTCTTTTTTACCGTTTCATCAAAATTGATTTTTTTTTCAAAATTGTGTTTTTCGTCTTAGTTAGCGCAGTTTGTCCCAAAAAGAATTAGCGCCACTAAATTTCGACCAACCAACCCCATCTCCCGATAAGAGAAAGGAAATATTTTAACCAAGTCCTGATCCTCGTATTTGTTTCAACAAGTTGAACCAATACTTCCCCATAACTTTCCTTTCTAATGCCTCTCCTATTTCCTCCCGTCTTCTAGGAATTTCAATAGTTTTGCTGTTATTGCTGAATCAAGGAAGAGCTCTAAAGTATTTGATTTATATGTAGAACCTCCTGCGAATTATTTACGTTCAGTTCCCCGCTCCACTTCTTTTTCCAGAGAAAGAAATTCCCAGCAGGTTGTCAGCGTTCTCAGTTTTATGACTGGATTGACACAAGGATGGCCGAAGCGGTATGGACGACTAGAGAGCTTCAAGGGTACCGAATGATGTAATGCCACCCCTGACTCTTAAAATGGCACATTTAGGAGCTCTGACCCCTATCACCTTTTCCCCCAAGCGGGAGGGGGAAGTAGTTCTATCCATTCCTTATACTTATAGGTGGTCTGTAAAGAAAGCGAAACATATGGTGTAAAGAGGAAAGCAGGTTACATACAAGGGAATGCACTTTGTTTATAGTACACGGATGAACACTGGAAAACTGTTGCATTCGGGATCATATAACCAGGGCCTGATTAAAGCACGGGTAGATTGGGTCTAGGCCCTGGGCCCCCCTAAAATTTGGTACTTAATTATTAAATTTTAAATAATTTAATTAACAAAATTTTAAAATGTTTTTTGTTAATTCTTCAAGTAATATCTCCTGAACCTTATTCAGAAATTAAATAAAAACAGTTAAAATGATCACAATTTTATCTAAAACACACTCCAGTTTACTTATTTACATCACTCCTGTCGCAGCACTGACCGATGGTTATGACGCTGGCCTGCGGAAACGGAGTGCATGGGTTCGATTTCCACTATGGCATGGATGTTCGTAGCCGTTCGGAATCGGCTTTAAGCAGTAGGTCCCGGTCTCATTAACCCTCGTGTTTCAAAAAATAGACCGTAGCACTCCAAAACCAAACCAAACCAGTCTCGCCACAGATTTTTGGCATTCGACTGTACTACAAAGGTATGTAAACATAAAAAAAATTATTCTAAACTTTCCTACAAAAATATTCATTTGTATCCTCTTTTATAAACTATTTTTTTTTCTTTTGACTTGAAAGTTGTTTAGGGGGGGGGGTCCTAAAGACTACCAGGCCCTGGATCCAACTTTGCCTTGATCGGGCCCTGCATATAACTCAAAGGATCCCAGCCTTTCCTAGCCACTTTACGAGAAAAAAAAATCTCAAACACCCCTCCCCTCTTCTATAATATTTAATTAATCCAAACATAAAAATATTCTTGCATTTTATCCGCTTATCTATTAACACATTGTGTGCGGGTACATTTCACAGCGGAATTGTACCGAGAGCGGGCGTTTTGTGCTTAAATTTAGTTATTCAGTTAAATCTCAATAGATCGAAAATTATTCGAAAATTATTATTAACCAACTTTTCGTATTTTATATTGAATTATATAAACAAATATATAAATAGCCAAATAAACAAATATAGATATAAATACAAATATATATATATATATATATATATAATATATAAATACACACACACACACACACACACACACACACACATATATATATATATATATATATATATATATATATATATATATATATAAATGATTTTAAGATAGTTTTATATCTTTTCTCACCCTTTTTTCCATCGACACCATCGACCTCGATAAACCATACCCCCTCCAGATGGTGGACCATAGTGTGGAGGGGCCTTAAGAAATTTCGCTTGCTTCAAGGTTGTCATGACAAGGTTGCCACAGGTTTGCAGCAAAATAGCGTTACAAGGGAATGACCGCTTTATGTTCCGTCTCACTTGCAAGAGTTTTGTTGCAACATCAACTTTGTTAAGAAAAGTTATTATCCAGAAAAAAAAAAAAAAAAAAGATCAGCGGAACGATGGCCGAATGGTTAGGGTGCTGGCCTTCGGAACCGGAGTTCGTGGGTTCGAATCCCACTATGGCATGGATGTTCGTAGCCGTTCGGAATCGGTTTTAAGCAGTAGGTCCCGGTCTCATTAGCCCCCGTGTTGCAAAAAGTAGACCGTAGCACTCCAAACCAGAAAAAATCAAACTTGCTGCAAGTATGCATGCTATCTGGGAACTTATGGATTTTTACCCTCATATTTAATATTTTCTTCGTGTATTGGTGTTTTTACTTGTCTTCATTGCTGTGCGTTTATTTCTATACAATTCGCTTTTATTGCATCATTTTACTCTTTTATACAAGAACTTCGTTGACTACTTCTGTTTTTTTTTTATTTTCTAATTAGAGTTTTAATATAAAGTTGTTATTTTCATTGACTCTTAAATTTTCATTTCTTCACATTGTGTATGGTAAAATATGTTCCTAGAGGATTCAGTGCCCATAAACTCAAAACGAATCAACCATAGTATTGGTGTTTGTCAGCAAAATAGTATGCTCACCTTATGTAAGGGTTATATTCTTTCCATCCGAATGCACGTGCATAAACCGTTGATTAAGAGTGTAATCGGATTGCGAACACTGCGAGCTGAATAATTCGCAATCTGACTTATCACAAGTTTCCAGCATTTATGCAAATGTGTAAAAAGAAAAATGTGGATATAAGCACGAAAGCACGTGCTTGCTCTCTCTCTAATATAAACTAAATTAATATCTCTAATATAAATGATAATATATATAAATATATATATATATATATATATATATATAATCATTTTCGCAAGGATAAATAAAAAGTTAGTTTTCAATCTAAATTGATTTTTTAATCAATCTTCCCATTCTGTGGTTCAGCATCGACTGATGCAAAAACTAGTTTTTATTTGTCTAAATTTTTCCAGAATCTATGTAGTAGATTCCTCTTCGTTTTCCTGTATACACCGTTATATTTGTACCCACAAACTAGCACCGTTTACATGTGCCAGTCATGTACCCTTTTACCCGGGTAAAGGGATTTTGCTTGGAGGGTCGGAGAAACCCGTTTACATGGTCAATTATTTCTATCCTCCATTTCGCCGGGATCGTCGCTAGAAGTCACGTGATCATACGGGACAACCATCTGTAAGCCCAAAGGATGATGAGAAAGGAGAGTAAACTCTGTAATTACCCGGGTAGAAAGGTGGGTTCTTTCTACCCCTCAATTTTTTCCCTAGCTAGGGATAATTCTTGAAAGTGGAGTACAATTCGCGTATCTATCCTGCATTCTACGCTGTTTTTGGCACATGTAAACGGGGCTACTATGTGGTTACACTAACCAGTACTACTACGTGACCCGCGCTCAAGTCTCAATCGTCAGAAAACGTACTAGTACGTGTACCGCATACAATGTGTTAAGATTCACAAAATAGAAATTAATTAAAACGGTCATCTAATGTAGTAAAAAAAGTTTATTAAAAACTTAAAAATATGCATAAAATCAATAACAAATAAAAAAAAAGAATAATGAGACTGCTTAAGCTGGTGGAGCTTTATCAGTTTTTTTTTTTTTTAAATCGTGTTTAAATTTCTTTAACACTATTCATAAATCTCCACGTTCAGCGATATTAGTTTTCATAGACAATCAACAAGCTAATGCACTAAGTTTCACGTTCACCTAAATATGACGAAGGAAATGCAAGTAAAATTTCTGTATTCCATTCAGCCCAGATGAAGGGGGGAATAAATTCTAAAACAAAATCGCATTTTTATGGTAAATATAATATTATCCGACTGATATATAAATTATTTTTATGCATGTCTTTTACACTTTATAGATTTTATATCCACTGGCTGCCCCCGTTGTTTTCCTATCGGTCTCTATTTGTCTCTGTACCAGCTACTGTTCCCATGGTAAGCTTCAGTGTCCACTGGGGGGCAATATCGCCCTATTGAGAACCTATGGCGATAAGGCAAATCGGAGTCGTTCGTCAAGAAGTGGGTAGCACGTTGTAAAGGGGTACATAATGTTGACGACCTACTGGAACGGGGTAAATGCCGCTCAATGTCAAAATTGAAAGATAAAGTGATTCTTGCATAATCGATAATAATGAGGACTGGTCAACTTATTAGGTGAAATACGTTACAGTTTAATATGTATACTACACGATACAAATGTATTTTTAACTAATTCGTTTGTATTTTCAAAGAAATAGACGACAAGCCCTTATGGAACAGACTGTAATTAGTTTTTAACCCATAATAATAAAAGAACTTTAACGTACTATGAGTTGTATCATTTTGACAGACATGCCAACTGCTCCGGTTTCGGCGGAGTTGCTCCGGAGAAATGATAAAAATTGATAACTCCGCACACTACTCAAATTGCTCCCGAAAATAACAAATTTTGTTTCGGGGGAAATATTTCGTTAATTTTATCAAATCTCGTAATTTCTGAAGGAATTTTGATGAATTTCTTTTCATAATTCTTTTTTCTGCTATTTGCAGCAAATAAATGTTGCTAAATAGGCCTAACCTACAGTGAAATGTATATATTCAGAAGCATGTGCATATATGCTTTTCAGCATGTGCGTATATGCTTAAAAATTTCCTCTGAGAGATGATATATTGATGCATGCTGAAGCTGCAGGTATCCGTATAAGAGCTTAGACTAAGTTTAGTTCTTTGAACTATTTCATTGAATGTTTCAATATCTTTGCCGATAATGCATTGGATGAACTTTAATCAGAGTTTAAGCTTTACCAAAAGGACAAATTTAGCGAGGAAATTCTAAACTGTGAACGCTCAGATACAGCTTGGTATAAAATCAGTTGTTTAAGAGATCACAATGCAGCAATCAAATACACAAAGTTTTACCAAAAATAATGCTAAATATATAATGCTCTTTACACACAGTAATGCTGCATGTGAAAGAGTTTTCAGCACTGTGCGAAAAACCAAACTGAATTTAGGTCAAATTTGGGAAAACAAACTCTAGAATTTCTGATGATAGTTAAATGTAAATATTTTAATCAGGGTCAATGTTGTTATAAGAAAAATTTTTCTGAAAAAGAACTTTTTAAAGCTAAAAAATCTACTTAACATTGTTAAATGCATAAATTTTAATTTACCTTTAATAGTATGTTAATTTTTAATTATTTAATTTGCTCAGTTTTAATTTAGAAATTAATAAAATATATAATTATATATAATTTGTATTATTTTAGAATTTGTTTTATTATTTATGTAAATTGTATACGCGTTTACTTTGTGGGTAGCATGTTAAATTTTGAAACCGCTCTGTTGCTCCTGACAGAGTTGACTGAATGTTGGCATGTCTGAAGTGAAGTTAAATAAAAGTGATTAAAATCATATTAGTCTAGATTTAGTTTTTAAATTCTATATTGTTTTTATCTTAAACTATTTCTATGCAATGCTCAAGTAACGCCAACTTTTGAAATATAGTTATTGCATTTTCAAATTTTACTGTGAATGTGTATTATAATGTAAACCTGTATGATATAATCACAAAACAGTAAAACATCTATTCTATTAAAAGAATTCATTTTTAATTGAAAGAGTAAAAAAAGATTAACTGGCATATCATAGTAATGTATATTAGAATTCTGTGGCCCACAAAATCTTTTTGAAGAAAAAATTTGATAGCTTAGTAGTTTTTATGCTGCATTCATTCAAAGTCAGTACGGTTCTAAATTAGAAATAGAACAGATGGAAATAATAGAACTTGTAACATTATTTTAACGCTAGAAAAAGATATTTCATCTTACGCTTCGAAAAACAAATTGTGGCACTTACTTTTCTACATTTTACTATAACAAAATAAGTTAAAAAATAGGATTTATTTACAGATTTTTCTAGAAATAGAAAGCTTTATTTTGAAACTATATTTAGTAAAGTTCTGAATGCTCAGTGGTCATCAATCATCATACACTGAAATATCTAATTTATGTCCCCAATGTGTCCCCAATGTGTATTATCCCCAATGTGTCTTTTTTTTTTTTTTTTTTTTTTTTTTTTTTTTTTTTTTTTTTTTTTTGTATGCAATGCATTTTGAAAACTTAGCAGCACAGAAGGAACGTTTACACAAACACGTCGTAACTTCCGCACGTCTTCAAAAAGAGCCATTTTATCTTTCCTTAGCGAACGCCTCGGGTGTTGTCTAAAGGGGAGAATACAAAAGGTCCCTTACTCACCCCATTCAGAGGGAGGTAATAACGGCTGAAATGTTCAGAGCTGTAAACAGACGGTTAATGAGAAATTGACCAAGTGTTCCAGAATGAGACCCATTCGGTCACAGTCTTTCAGGGCCTCAGGCTCTCTGAAATGACAACATGGGGTAGCCCTGTTTTCATTTCTTTGAAGATGCGGCATATATGTGTTGCAAAGACATCCTTTTTTCCCCCTGTCAACGTATCTGTTTCTTCCTGCCATAAATTTTGTAGTGACTGAAAGTCACAATACAGTCAAGCGGGTTTTCTGCACTCAAAGAGAGGGTTGCTGGGACCACCAGTGTTGCCAACCTTCAAGGGCAAAATTATGGATTCTAGGTCCTAAAATTATGGCATTGGCTTATAAATTATCGTACATTTTTGTAATAGTTAAAAATAGTGTTAATAGATGGCGCTTGTACGATATATTTTTCTGGTTATACATTTCTCTCTCCTCCATATATATATATATATATATATATATATATATATATATTTATATATATATATATACTTTTTAATAATGTTATAATTCATTATTTACTGTGTTTTTATTAAATATGAAATATTCAGAAATAAAACCGATTATTATTTAATAATTGGTTTAGTTACGAAAAATACCATATTTTAGTGAAAACTGCAATAGAATAAGTAAAATGCAAAATTACTTCTAATTATCCATAATTATGTAATCATTAAAGAAACATCTCCAGTATAATCGTGAATATTCAGTAATTTTGCATTTAACAATTTTATGTTTTAGACTGATTTAAATAATTTGAAATAACTAACAGATTAAAACACTGGACATAACAATTTTTAAAATTCTTTATTTTATATTCGTTTCAAATAACATCAAACATTAGTACATAGGTCATATTCAATTTCACAAATATACATTTTTTTTTTTATTATTATTGACATTTTCCTTTCTTTTATTACACAGTACATATGGGCTTTCTTAACCTCTGTGTCAGAATTATTTACTTTCATTTAATGAAGAAACATGCTCCTTAAGCTGCTCTAAAATCTACAACAATAATTATTTGATGGGGAAAAAGTGATAAAAAAATTAATTAGTCATTCTCTGTTTTTGTTGTTGATCTTTATAGAGTTACATTTAAATTACCCGTTTTTTTTTAATTCTCCATTAGTCTAATGTTGTTTTATCGTACAAATCAGGAAATTATCGTACAGTTTTTCAGAATTATGTCACATAATTTTGAGATTATTTTTCATCGTACCGCGTCTTTATTTATCGTACATATACGATAATTATCGTATGGTTGGCAACACTGGGACCACTTAGGCTATTATTATATAGGGGATTCAAAAGTTGCCAGGTCTGTAAATGGGATGTAGTTTCGTCGACCTGGGGGGGGGCATAGAAACCATTTTAAGAACCTTCGTTCAAAATTAAATTTTATGATTCAGTGATACGGAAATGTTGAATTTTAGTTAAATTTCACCCAGTTGAATGTGCATTGTCACCTTAAACGAATAAGAAAAAAATGAATTTAAAAAAATTAAAATATGTTCACATATTTTAAAAAGATACTGCTTTCATTTTTTCCCGAGAAAGAACAATAAGGAAGGGTTGTAATATTTTGATGAATATTCTTTTTTCATGTACAACACTGCCTTATTATTGCTGCCAATTTACCACTTTCTAATCCTTTTATTTATTTTACTAGCATACAGCCCGTCATATGGCGGAATCAGTAAAATTTTTAATTTTCCAGAAATGTAAAGTATCCTATAAAGCAGATAAAAAATAGCTTGTTTTTTGGCTGATAATTATCTGGTACACGCTCAAAAATTAGTTTATCTTCATACTCCTCTAAAGTCTCCCGATACCGTGAATGCAGTTTAGAATCACGTTGAATTCATTTAGAAAGATAATTCAGAGTTTTATTAGCTACGTCGAAATGATCGTTACGTTCTAAAAAATTTTTGCCACAATAATTAATGGAAGTAAAGGAATGAGGCAGGTCAAAAAAAGGTTTGATTTTTGACTGAGAATTATCTGGTACAAGCTCAATAATTTGTTTATCTTTATACTCCTCTAAAGTCCAGGGAATACAGTTTAGAATCACGTTGAATTCATTTAGAAAGATAATTCAGAGTTTTATTAGCTACGTCGAAATGATTGTTAAGTTCGTCCAATTTTTTTTCCCACAGTAATTAATGGAAGCCAAGGAATGAAACTATCCTTTCCACCATGGACGTAATTTAGGGGGGGGAGGGGAATTGCCCCCCAGAATTTTCAGAGGAGGGGCAAACATGTAGTTTTGCCCCTCCAGAATTTTAGGGTTTAATTCATAAACGAAATTTTTCATTCGACATTTTAATGAATTTTGAAATAATTTTGTTTTTATTAGTATGCTTAAAATCTACTCTAATTACGGTTATCATGCTTTCCTGTGATTTTTTCAAAGGAAGTGTAGGTACTTGAACTTGTAGTTTTGCCACTCTAGATTTTTAGGGTATATAAAATTTTTGATTCGACATTTTAATAAATTTTTAAATTATTTCTTTTCAGTATGCTTAAAATATATTCTAATTACAGTTATCATCCTTTTCTTCGAATTTTTTAAAGGAAGTATAAGTACTCGAACTTGTAGTTTTGCCCCTGTAGATTTTTCGGGTATGTTAAATTTTTGAGTAGACATTTTAATGAATTTTGAAATTATTCTGTTTTAAGTAGTATGGTTAATATTTATAATAATTACTGCTATCGTTATCGTCCTTCCCTCAGAATTTTTTAAAGCAAGTATAGGTAATTGTATTTTATTTACAATACAGACCTATACAGGAAAGGCATACATAAACATGGACACCTCGAGTGACGGAAATGGCCCCTAAGGTAGATAAATGGACACAATATGGTCTGGGGTTAGCATAGAATTCAGTCAGTCTCTAAACGAGTTTTTTTTTCTTGAAAAGGGTATTGAACATCTGGTCGGCATAAGTATCGCCCCTTAAACTACTCTTCGTGGGATCGTTCGCATGACTGGGCTAATTACTATTCTAACCAAGCCATTAAAGAAGTGTCATATAATCTTAAACTAGAGAAGCCTAACAATCCAAAAGTTGTACGCATAAGGAATTCATACAAATCTCTCACCGTACCTAGTTCATTATCAGCCTAACGAACGATTTATATAATAAAATTTTAAGTGACAAATTTAACTAGGCGGGCGGTGGGGAGGGGGGGCGCGATGAAAATTATGAATTATTGTGTAACAGACTATTGTTATTCGTGTAAGTGACTATATAGTTGCATATTGAAATGATACTGTTCGCCCTTGACTATTTCAGATTTCCAACTTGGATAGTATTTAAAATTCTTAGATTGCAGTGTATAGAGTTCCGTTGGCAAATATCGTGCAAATTAGTGAGTAGTTTTAATATTTTTTCTTTAGTTTTACTTTTAGTTCTTTTTGTGTGTTTGTATATGCATAGAAATTTTAAAGGAAGTATAGGTACTCGAATAACTGTATGCTTCTCGAATTTTTTAAAGACCTTTTTTCAGGAATAATCACATGCCATCGAAAAATGAATTAGCTAATTATTTTGGTTTTATTAGTATACTTAAGATGTATTCTAATTACGGTTATCATCCTTTCCTGTGAATTTTTTAGTCTTCTTCTTCTTCTTCGATTCTTCTTAAGAAACTTTAAGATTCTCCAACAGATTTCTTGTTTGAAGGACATAGTCGGGAGTATTCAGTGGATTAATATTCAGATGTTAGAAATAAAAAAAATACCAGTGCAGAAGCTGAAATCATTTGGTTTGGTTTGGTTTGGAGTGCTACGCTCTACTTTTTTGCAACACGAGGGCTAATGAGACCGGGACCTACTGCTTAAAGCCGATTCCGAACAGCTACGAACATCAATGGCACAGTGGGATTCGAACCCATGAACACTGGTACCGAAGGTACAGCACCCTAACCATTCGGTCAGCTCTCGGCACTGAAATCATTTAGATATCTAGCCGGGTAGGATAGTTAGCAAAGTATACAGTTGGTATAGTCAGTCCTTCCAGATTTTACTACAGGCAAAAAGTCACAACCACCAGGACCTTCCATATATAAGGGAGTAGGAAATTGGTTTTAGGAACGCTTGCGGATAAAAAGAGTACTTATTTCAGGTCATATGTTGTGCTATTCAGATATAAAGCTGGGGCTTTTTTCTGAACGGAAAGTTGTCATATATAATGACTTTGATGAGTTAAACAGTATTCAAATAGTCATAGCACATTGACTAGTGTTCTAATTCATCGCTTTATGGATAGAGACAACCAGAAGAAATTAAGAAAAATTTTTGCAAGTATCCAAGGGGAGCATACTTATGATATAAGGTAAAAAAAATTAACTTGTTCATTTTATGTCGAACTTTTTCTTCAGTTATACTTCTGTTTTTAAAATTAGAATTTAATGTTATGTATAGTTTATATCTTGACAAGATATAAACTATACATGATTTTATTTTATTATTAAATTTACTTTATTATTAAATCCATTGAGCAAATACTTAATTAAATATTCCAAACCTTTAAATTTGTTCATTATATAATTTTTTTTTCATTGTAAAACTACATTTGTGTTATGATAATCATTACTTATTAGGAGTATACATGCACAACAAAACCTGTAGTTTTACTGAAGTATTATTCAAAAATTACAGTGTCTTTCCCCTGGTCCTCCTTTGAAAATAATTTCTGGCTACGGCCTTGTTTCGTTTTATCGTGTTATGTGATTGTGAATCTATGTTATGTATTTTGCCATGTTCCTTGGATAGTTGTTTATTAAAACTCATCCTGAAAGTATGGCTATGCTAGGGTTGGAAGTTCTCATTTAAATAAATTAGACCAAGTTTTCACCCAAGTTTCCTTTTTATATTACAAGAAAGTTTTCTCTTTTAATTTTCAAATATCAAAATGTTTTTAGTAAAATATGTGTCTAATTTGTAGGTGTGTATGGGGGGGGGGTTGCTCATTAAAACTGTTTATCATAAAAGTGCACGTTTGGGATTTTTTTTAAATTTTTTTTTTTTATTTTTCTAAATCTTCATGTTTTAGAGTAAGTTTGTAGGTATATTTGTTGACCCTATAAATAATTTGCCCCCCACTCTGCTCCTCCTAAATTATACCCATGAAGCTAAATAAATCCTATACTACAATACGAGGAATGGTTGTCAAGTCGAAAATCACCCCAGAATTAATAAACTGTAGTAAACTTGGGAATCTGGGGTTTTGGGTTACGAGGAATCGATTGGCATCGGTTTTGACGCGCTAAGGTCACGTAGTTCGGCGCTACAGATAGGGCCGGGTTCGAACCCCGGTGCGGGCAAACTTTTTTCTCATGCGTCCAAACCAAGTGAAAATTGGTACCCGGGGGTTTTCGACCACGAGGAATCGATTGGCTGTAGTTCTGACGAATTAATAATAATAATAATAAAAGTCTTTATTGATTTGTCTTTATTCCTTGATATCGGTTTCCATTTTTATTTTCTATCAACTCTAAATATTAAATTAATGTAGCAAAGTATATATAACACATAAACGATATAGTAAAAAAAAATAATGCAAACAAAAATTTTGAAAACCAACCACAAAAAATTAAACAATAATGCTTCACTAACGTGCCGAAACAACCTCACCGTTCAATGAGGAATTTTCACGTTTTCTAATTTTGATTTTAAACGATAGAAGACAAAAAAGTAAGCAGGACAGTAGCTATTTTTTTTTTCATTTGGGGGCCTAATGAGTGATTTCTAATGGGTTTTATAGCGGACTCTTTAACGTCTCTCAAAAACGCTACTTTATCTCCGCCGAGTTTGTGACGTCATCGTTCATGTAAACACCGAGCTCCTATGCTGTTTACATGTTAAAAGGCGACTTTTAAATTTGTTTTTTTGTGTAAAGTATCGCATATAATAGCATTTTTTTGTTATGTCTGGCATTAAAAAATCATACTCTAAATATTGTATTGTGCCACTCTGTAAAAATACAACAACTAATTGCAATGAGAAGATATTTTTCAGCGTCCCAAAAGACCCACATACACGTAAAATCTGGACAACTGAGATGAAAAGGGATGAGAAATTAAACCTCAAATTATCATATAAATCATCTCTATGGGTTTGTGAAGACCATTTTTCGGTAAATAAATGCTTGCATTTGTTTAAATATTACTATTTTAGAACAATTAAAGTATATAAAATACATCTATACCTTTAAAAGGATTGCTGATTAACCACTGCTATTTAACTTTTAAAACTGCTAATTTTCGAGTATTATCACAGAGTTCAAGTACAATAAATATTTTATAAAGCATATAAATATCGAAAAACATATGAATATCTAAAGCATATAATTATCTAATAAATCACAAAGGGGGAGGGAAAGGTTATGTATTTTCAAGGTATTATAAATATTTTCTTCAGAGATGCATACTTTCTTATGTATCAAATGTAGCAGTGATATTTTTCGATTAAATTGGTGACTAATTTGAAAAAAAAAGGTATAATATTTTTAAAATACTTAATAATTATATTAATTTAAAAATTAAATTTAATTTGAGAAATTTTATACATTTTTTAATTTGACATTAATATTAAAGGCAATAAAATTGTATTGCTATTTAAAAATGTATAAATAATTAAGTAAAGCCATTTAAAGATTTTAAATTTCTTTTCATCATATTTAAAATATCTAAGAATTTATTTTGTTTTGGTTTGGTTTTGGAATGCTACGGTCTACTTTTTGCAACACGAAGGCTAATGAGACCGGTCTCACAAAAAATACCTCCTCTAATTTTTTTTTAATATTACATCCGTCTCTATTTATAAAAAAACGATGCAACTACAAATGTGTATGTATATGATATATGTATATTTATTTGACTTGTTTGTGTTTACAAACAAAAGAGCTGTGTTTAGCATGAATAAAGTATTAATACATGTTAAGTAAAATTGGAAAAAAAAATATAAATGATTTTACACACCTTTGGGTTTTAATTCCTCGTATTTCTGCTCCCATAAAATCCGGGTTTTTTGCCAAGAAAGAAAACATTGACATGCTGTCAATTTTCGGGAGGTTGTCTGATTGGTAAATCCAGGTAGAAGAGACATTTATGACAAATTGAGATAACTAAGCTATCTAGATCGATAAAATGAACCTTCAGGTTTAAATAAAAATAAATTTTGATAGCTAGAAAATTTCAAGAACTTGCAAAAACAAAATCGGAAAATAGTGCGCGCTTAAAAGCAATACAAAAATATTGGTCTGCATAAACGATGACATCACAACCAATCACGGAGCTTTTTGATGTCACGTGATTTTCGCTTAACTTTAAAATTAATTTTTTAAATGATGGACCCAGTTTTTTACATTTTTGAGAACATTTTTGGAATCTACGAGTCTGAAATTACCAGAAAAACACTAAGTTGTTCGAATCCCCCACATGTGCAAATTCCTCATTTCCAAAGCCACACTAAACACAGAGCATATAACTTATCAAAGTCCGTCGCCGCGTTAGTGCGTCGTCGGCATACCAGGAGGTGCCGCTCTGACGCGCCAGTGCGTCGGTGGCAGCGAACGTGTTAAGGAACTGATTTCGATTTCAAATCACCGTCAACAAAGTTCGACATCTCAACATTCATCAGATTTCAAGCTACATTTTCAACATGCAAAACGTACCTCTACATGAAATGCTTTAAGGAGCCGTAATTTTGGAACAACAAAGCGATCAACTCAATTATACCCGCAAATGGACAACTAGAAGATACCGTCATTGTCAGAATGCTTCTCCATTCAACACACTTCACTCTTTATACTGCTCACTTTGTACCATCAGGATCTAACAGATAAATTGTTGAGCTGTAAATCAAATAATAATAAATGCAGAATGAGTATGAAAATAATACTTTTTTGGGAAATTCAGTGATAAAAGAAGTTATACATGTTATAATAAAGTAAACATTCTTTTTACCGAAGTGAAAATTGATTTTATTTTATTAAAAAATTCTGAAATTTTGAGACTACTTTAACACTTACATTTACAAAGTCGATAAATTTATTTAATTATCTATAAAATTTTTGAAAGGTTTGATATTAATATCAATTTAAGGTTGTAACTGAAAATACACCCAAATAAAGTTACCTCTCCCCCCCTATGCCGGTACCTAATTGATATGTTGATCAGATATGTTGATCAGATTTGATCAACATATCAATGATCAGTTAAAAAAATGATTAAAAAACTATAAGGGGGAGGATAACTTTATGGAATTTTTAAAATGATCTTATAAACATGAACGATATATCATTCGAATAAGCGTCGTTAGATCAGATTAGATCAACCATTTTTAAAGTTTAATCAACACCGAAAATGCACAAAAATCAACCTCAAATATCCATAATCATAAAATAATCCCCCCCCTTAAATAATACACACACATTAGAATATTGGGACAATTTAAGTGTCATTTCAAAGAGTATCATTAGATCTGATTTAAACAACCATTTTTGGCGCTTTATATACATCAGAAGTAGCTAAAATTGTACCCAAAGGTGCCCCAAAACAATAAATTATCGCCCACCCAAATAGGGACAATTATTCCAACAATGATATTATGGGATAATTTTACTGTCATTCGAATTAGCATCGTTATTCATAAAATACCAGAGTATTCCCAAATGTCCAGCCGGGCGGTAGAGTGCTGATCTTCGGTACAGGAGTTCTAGGGTTCGAATCCCGCTGATGGCATGGATGTTCGTAGCCGTTAGGAATCGGCTTTAAGCAGTAAGTACCGATCTCACCAGTCCTGGTTAGCAAAATAGTAGAGAGTAGCGCTTCAAAACCAAACCAAACCCCAAATGTGCACCAAAATATCCATGTTCTAATTTCAAATACTCCTATTAGTTTTATAATATGTAAGAACTTCAAAATATACTGAAATAAAAATATTATTGTTACATTTGTGAACGACTAACTGATATTTAAATGCATTCGAAAAGTAAAACAGTAAGTCTATCAAACTTACATTTATGTATTTTTGAACATTAGAATTTGAGGATTTAATCCGGGAACCCCGTGTTATGATAGGTTTGGAAATCATAAAAACACGTACATTTTTTTTGCAATTAATTGCTTATTGTTTCTATCAAAATCTAGGCGTGCGATTAACATAACCTTTTTTTTTTCAATCTCACGAAAGACTACTTTATTTGTCAATACCTTTGAAAGTCTATCTATTAAATTTACATTTATGTATTTTTGAACATTAGAACGTGAGGATTAATTCTGGAAATCCTGTATTATAATAGGTTCGGAAAAAAATGTAGGTATTTTTTGCAATTAATCCTAATTGTTTTTATCAAAATTAAAACGTGCAACTAACATAACATTTTTTTTCAATCTCACGAAAGACTACTTTGTCAAAATTATTCCTCTGGAACTCAGTCTATCAAACTTACAATTATGTATTTTTGAACATTAATGTGAGAATTAATTCTGGGAACCTTGTATTATAATAGGTAATTTTGGAGAAATTTTTGGAGAATTATTTTTCAGTAGCTAAATGTTGTCTTAAGAAATAGAGTTACAAATTGGTATCAAAATTATACCTTTTACCCCTAATCACTCATTTGTTTGGAAATTTGAGGTGTCATTTCTGAATATTTTTTTGGTAAAAATTCTTTTTTAAATAACTTAATATCGTGCGAATTAAGTTATTTTTTTAATAACGATGATGTGAAGAAGTATTTATTAACCTAGATTAATGACAACAATTATTCTCTGACCCGAAAAGCAGAGTTAAATAGTAGATTTTGTCATTAAATATTTTCAGTAAATTTTTTCTACTTATCATACAGCTTTACTTAGTATATTTTGACTTAACTTATTCCTTCAGCTGCTTGCATACATGCACCCCTATTAGACGTGCTTACAGGTTACAGGAAGTTTATTCTTTTAGTCCGAAATTCACATTTCCATGGAATGATCCTTGTGTAGATCCACTTTAGTACTATAGTACTATAGTCTTTAGTTTCTTCCCTTATCGTCACAATGGGAAACCGGTCCTTTGGAGAGTTCACATTTTGTACTGAGGGGTGAGACAGGATTTTTCGTGGGTATTTCACCCCTGTGTGTCCTTGCAGAATAGAAAAAACGTGGTACTGTGGAACTCTAGTAGAATTCATATATTCTCTGTGTTTGTGCATTTTTTTTTTTTTTTTAGGTTTGCAACTTTTTAGAAACTTTTGGATTATAACTTATTGACTACTCTATCAAGCTTAAAGTTTTAAAACTTTGGGTAAGTTTTCGTTTTAATACTTTTATTATATTTTTCAAATAATTTTTCTTATATTTGGGAAAGAAATACAACCCAGAAAAATGTTTTCGTAACATAAAACTGTTATCATAACTCAATATCTGTGAAACTTGTTAAGATTAACAATTATAACAGTCTTATATTATATTGACAAAATGTGAATATCTCATCTAAGCAGACGATAGCATGCATATCAAATACAAAATCCTAATTCGCAGCAAATAAATGATCAATATTTTTGAACTGAGTATGGTAGATTTAAATCTAGTAAAGTCCATTTTAATCTTCCTTTAAGAAAATGCTCTATTTGAGTATCTTTTAATTTACAAAACAGATTAACAAAACATTTTAATTTCGAGAAATCAGCCAAGATTCTAAGATTTTAAAGTCAGCTTTGAACGTTGAAACATTCTTAAAACTGCAAGGTTAAAATGCTTGTTTCAGTTCATAATTGTAGCTAAAATATTATTAGAATATTTAATTTTAAACTGATGAAATAGTATTCTTAAAGTGCCATTTCTAATTTCTATTTTTCTTAATGATATTAATCTGTAGATGTCTTAAAATAAAAAGGAACTTTATATATAAATATGTCATATTGATAGTTATTAGTTTGAACATTAATTTTCATAATTTCGTTATACTAATTATTTCCAGTTTTTATACATGACTAGCAAGTTTGCCCGTGCTTCGCTACGGTGAACTTAATGTATTACTATTAAACAAAGATTTATTTTTCGTGAATAACTCTCTAAATTCGCCACAGTTCAGTTCGAGTCATTGGCATATTTATATATTTCTATCATAAGCGTATTATAACAGTATTCAGTTTTTATAATCGAATTTGCGTCTTGTATTAAATTTGCTCAAACTTTTTTTATGGTAAAATATAAGTTTAACCCTAAATTACATTACTGTATTACTACTGTACGTTGATTAGCAACGTTAATAGATATTGCCATATTATGTGGTAGAATAGGAAGCAGGGGTTTTGACAGCAACAGCTCTAATTTTGGTGGTGTTACTAACTGTCCAAAATTAAGGAAATTTATGACAAGCCACATGTTTTTCTATGAAACAGAATCACACATTCATACTGAAAACTGTATGTGAATATGAAGATAACTATATAAAATGATAGGTTTTTATGTGCCCACGAGAATCACTGAAATTTGTACTTTTAGTTGTTAGAATATTGTCGGTAAACATTTCATTGTAACGTAAAAATGAACCAAGAACTAAATTTAAAATTACTTCTCATATAAAAATGCTATAATTTGCGTCACATAGAAGTGAAAGTGAATCACTTTATATCTCAATTTCCAAGTCAAATCGAATGGATACTACGCAGACGATGTTTAAATAATATAAAATAAGAAATGAACAACTGAAATATTTAAAGGAATGACGTCATAATGATAGAGAAATATCATTTTCACCTATGTATTATGTAATAAATTAAAAATTTTAATCTTCTGCTTTTAACCGAGGAAAACTGCGTTTAAAACAATTACTTGGGATGACGTCACATTGCTAGAAATATTGCTTCTTTCATTTAGCTATCATACGATAAATTAAAAATTTAATCGTTTGCTTTTAACCGGGGAAAATAATGCTTGGAATAATGACATAAAATGCTCGAAAATGGGGGAAGGAATGGATTTCGAACGTTAAAAATTTACAGAAACCTTCCCAAGGATATACCTAAACATTTCCCAAATTTTCACAGCGATTGGATGCATGGTTTTTGAGTCTATTGAGTACATACAGACACAAATTCATTTTTATATATATAGATTATATTGGTTCCTACGTAATTTATTATCACAGCAGCAAACTGCTGACTTCTTATAATGAACTAAAAAGTTATATTTTATGTCATTCTACATGCATAAATTATTTTATAAATTTAATATAAACTTTAAAATGCTTACCAATAACTGTTATGAATGCAATTATTGCTCTAAATTGACAACTTCTTTTTACTTTGAATTCTCATTAAAAAGTTTCTAACTTTTTGTTCATGGATTTAAATTTACCAAATGATTTAAACATGTATCGCCATCTGTCGTAAAATATAACAATAAATTCCAATTTTCTCAACTATTTTATTACCTACAATGCTTTAATAAAATACTTTTAAAGGATAAATCAGACAGCGAAATTGTTCTTCCCATAAATTATTATTTTAAGATTAATATATTTATTACTATGCCAGAAAGAATAAAAGTTAAAAATAAAATTATTCCATGACAATTTTTTTTGAGTTTGTTTGAGCAGGAAAATTTATGCAAGATCACATTAAATGTTTGTAAATACATTAAAAAGCATTTCATAACAATTATATATAATTTTTAATCTAAGAATTTAAATAAAAATATATTGGTTTTTCTTTTAAGTATTCGAATGGAAAATATGGAATACGGCTTAAAAGGGGATACTGTACCTAACCTATGGAGACTTTTTGTTGGCGACATTCATAATGGAGCTAAAATTTATTGTTTCAGGCATATATATATATATATATATATATATATATATATATATATATATATATATACATGGGCGTAAACAAGGGGGGCATTTGCTCCCCCCCAATTTTTAGTGGAGGGCAAACTTATAGTTTTGTCACTCCAGATTTTTAAGATTTTGATCATATATGAAATTTTTGATTCGACATTTTAATGAATGTGGAAGTTATGTTTTTATTTGTGTGCTCAAGACTTATTCTAATTGCAGTTATCTTTCTAATTTGGGTCATTTTTAAAGCGTATAAGTAATCGTACTTGTAGTTTTGCCCTTCCAGATTTTTAGGATTTTATTCATATAAGAAATTTTTGATTCGATATTTTAATGAATGTTGAAGTTATTATGTTTTTATTTATCTGCTTAAGACTTATTCTAATTACAGTTATCTTTCTATCTTGGGTCAGTTTTAATGCGTATAGGTATTCGTACTTTTAGTTTTGCCCCTCCAGATTTTTAGGATTTTATTCATATATGAAATTTTGATTCGACATTTTAATGAATATTGAAGTTATTATGTTTTTGTTTGTTTGCTTAAGACTTATTCTAATTACAATTATCTTTCTACTCTAGGTCATTTTTAAAGCGTATAGGTATTCCTACTTGTTGTTTTGCCCCTCCAGATTTTTACGATTTTAGTCATATATGAAATTTTTGATTCCACATTGCAATGAATGTTGAAGTTATTATGTTTTTGTTTGTGTGCTTAAGACTTATTCTAATTACAGTTATCTTTCTATCTTGGGTCATTTTTAAAGCTTATAGGTATTCGTACTTTTAGTTTTGACCCTTCAGATTTTTAGGATTTTATTTATATATGAAATTTTTGATTGGACATTTTAATGAATGTTGAAGTTATTATGCTTTTATTTGTGTGCTTAAGACTTATTCTAATTACAGTTATATTTCTATTCTGGGTCATTTTTAAAGCGTATAGGTATTCGTACTTGTTGTTTTGCCCCTCCAGATTTTTACGATTTTATTCATATATGAAATTTTTGATTCCACATTGCAATGAATGTTGAAGTTATTATGCTTTTATTTGTGTGCTTAAGACTGATTCTAATTACAGTTATCTTTCTATCCTGGGTCATTTTTAAAGAGTATAGGTATTTCTACTTGCAGTTTTTCCCCGGCAGATTTTTAGAATTTTATTTATATTTGAAATTTTCAGGGCCGTATTTAGGTCGTGGCAAAGGTGGCGTTTGCCACTGCTGCATCAGTCATAGGGGTCCCGCACCAAAATGAAAACTAGTGCCGGAAGAAGACGATGTACTCCGAGAAAAAAAGAAAACTTGAAAAAAAAAAATTTCTGATGAATGTTAGCCGCAGAAATTGCAGGAAAATTTATTGCTTTCGCAATCAGGGTTGGCACCCGTTTATTCAGAAAAAAACCAACCCAGTGGGTTTTTTCGGGTTTTATCAGGGTTTTTTGGTTTTTTTTCGGGTTTTATTAGGGTTTTTTGGTTTTTTTTTGGGTTTTATCAGGGTTTTGTCTCTATAATTTATATGTAAGAGGAGAGGATATATAATTGCTTGATCAAAATAAATTTAAAATGTTAGTCACTTTTTAAAGTTAAAAATTTAAAAAATCAATTTTAAGTTATGCAGAAGAAATTTTTGCTTTAATTAAAAGAAATTTTGAAATTTTAAAATAAATTATTTTTTTACATATTCTAAAATTTTTCTAACAAATAAAATATCTTAAAATTTAAATGAGATTTTCAGTTACTATTATGTTTTTTACATCTTGATTTTTAAATGTGAGTAAAGAAACATATATATATATAATGGATAGTCAATCTTTTATCAACAATGAATAAAGAATATCTTGTCATTTTACCCCTAAGCATGGGATATTCCTATGCATAAATTAATTTGTCATAGATCAGTATTTATTTAATAATCACATTTATTACACTTGTATCTATATAAGAGGGAAAACTTAAAAACAATTTCATAAAAGTTTAATGTTTTTATTTAGAATTTTACATACTAATTTAATTTTATATCACTAAATCGTATTAAAATACCCTTGTTTCAAGATAACAGTTAATCGATCAATTGTTTGTATAAACAAGTTTTTTCCCAATCATAACAGCTGATAAAGAAACTTATATCACTGACTGGATAACATTTAGAATAAGTTGTATACAATATAGAAAGTTCTAATTTGTTTATGTTCTTGTAAATATACTCAAGCCCTCTGGGTAATTGTTTTTTAACCATATTATTTCTTTTTAATATTGGCTGAAAGACGTCAGTTTTCATCATCTTGGCAGAAATGATGGTTGTTTTGATTTTTAATTGTTTCTATAATCTTTTCATTGTATTAAGTTTTGTTTTTTTCTAGCAGTTTAGACCTCCTCAAATTAAAAAAAAAAAATTCTACTCTCATTGTCAAAGATGAAATATGTAATATATATTATAAATTTAACTCAATATTTTTATTATTAGCTAAATATGTGGAATTTTAAATAATGATTTTGAAAAAACCCACTTCGGTTTTTTCAAGTGGGTTTTTTTTGAAAAAACCCACCCGGGTTTCTTCGGGTTGGGCAAATCAAGCCAACCCTGTTCGCAATTATTTTCCCCCGTTTATGCAATAAAACTTCCACTGGATCTGTTCCGCTGTTCTTCCACTGGATTACTGTTACGGTCTTTGTTAGAGTTTTTGGCATTGATCGAGGGGCAGTTAATGGGTAATGGCAGTTAATGGGCATTAATGTTAATTCAAGGTTTAAATGTAACTGAAAACAATCCCTGAGAAAGTTAGCTCCCCTCATGACGAAAACTAACATTTTAAAGTACGTCATTCGTTTGATCATTGTTGATCAGGTTTGATCAACATATTTCATCGATTGATCAATTGAGTAAAATTTAAAAATCTGTAAGGGGGGGGAAATCTTTATGGATTTTTTAAAATGATAATATAAACATGAACTATATATCATTCGAATAAATGCCATTAGATCAGTTTCGATAAACAATTTTTTGGGGTTTAATCAACATCGAAAATACCCCCAAATCACCCCCAAAGGTGTCCCGAAATTGAAAAATTTCACCCCTTCCCACATGTTGGAATACTGGGAGAATTTTAGTACCATTCGAAAGAGCATCATTAGATTCGATTTTAACAATCATTTTTGGTGTTTGATCAAAACTAGAAGTGGCTCAAATTGTACTCAAAGTTGCCTCAAAATAATAAATTTATCACCTCTCCCAAATAGGTGCAATTATTTTGACAATGGGGGGTGGGCTCTTATGTCACAATTTAGGGCGAACTTTACTATCATTGAATGAGCATCGTTAGATCAAATACGAAAAATTCCAAAGTGTTCTTAAACGTGCAGACGAACGATGACCCAATTGTAGAGCGCTGCTTTTCGGTACCAGAGTTCGTGGGTTCGAATTCTGCTGGTGGCATGGATGTTCGTAGCCATTCGGAAACGGCTTTAAGCAGTAGGTCCCTGTCTTAATTACCCACGTGAGCAAAAGAGTAGACCTTTGCACTCCTAAATTAAACCAAGCCAAATCCCATATGTGTGCCGAAATTCTGAAGTTCAATCCATGTTATAATTTCTATCAATCCTATTTATTAGTTTTATAATGTAAGAACTGCAGAGTAAACTGAAATCTTTATATTAGTGTTCCATTGATGGACACACTGATATTTAAACTCATTTGAAAAGTAAAACAATACTTACATTTTGATTTGTTGTCTTAAATAATGTGTTTGATTGAAGAGGAGAAAGATCAAGAATATAAAGAAGACAAATTATTTCAGATAGATATGTAGTATTATGCATTCAAGAAAATAAATTATATCTATATCATTTGAAAAAATCAATTTGTGTTTTAATTGAAAAAGTCAGCTGAATTTAATTTTATTTAGTTGAATCTTATTTTGACTTAGTTGATTTATGAGGCATTTACTGCTTAATTTGACCTCCCTTCGATAGCGACAGATATATTTGCAAGTTTGTTGAGGGAGAACAATTTTTGGAAGAATAAACGAAAGGAACCATCATGTTTTTTATTTTACATCTCTTTTATAGTTTCCTTAAGACTTTGTCATTTTAACTAAATAAATAATAAAAATAATAGAGTCTGGTGGGGTAAAATGTGTAGAAAAAGCGAGATTTCTCACTCCGCACTATATTTCACTTAAAAATAACTATATTTTCCTCCGTAGTGTCAAATAACTCAGCAGATTAGGGAATGTCGCTTTGGAATCATTTTGAAGACAGATCTTCGTGTTCCACATCTTCAGGAGTTTTCTTCAGGCACACTTCATAGAGGCAAATACTTCGAATCCAAAGGTTGCAGTGCATGGCTTGATTTGATGGGAGCCAGCGTATGGTGATTCTATTGTCCATCGTTTGTTTTACTGTCTCATATGTCAAGTGACCATCGAATATCAAAAGAATGGATTTTCCAGGTATTCCACTTCTTTGAAAAAATCTCACATCCAAGATTCAAACATTGTATCATGCATCCACCGTGACTCTGTGCAGCCATATAATGCACCAGGTGGTCCACCCTTGGTCCAAGTTTCATATAAATTTACACTTTTGTACATAGTAAAAGGTGGAAGAAAATTTTCAGTCGCAGATGTAAAAAAATAGCCAGCCGAACGATGGCCGATTGGTTAGGGTGCTGACCTTCGGTACCGGATATATATATATATATATGTATATATATATATATATATGTATATATGTGTATATATATATGTATATATATGTATATATATGTATATATATGTATATATATATATATATATATATATGTATATATATATGTATATATATACATATATATGTATATATATATGTATATATATATATATGTATATATGTATGTATGTGTGTGTGTGCGCGCCTCTATAGATTTATTCAACATTTCTATTAATACATTTATCTTTAATAATGATTCTAAACGTTTAATCGAAAAATTTTAATACCCAGACCGAAGGCTGGGTGCGAAGCAGCTAGTTATTACTATTATTTGTAATTCTGCATATAACTAGGATACAAAATTAATAGTTGCATAGTACTAATGTAATTTTTAATTCATGCAAAAATACTTCCTCCCGTAAAAATATTTAAAAGAAGGGAAGGGGTTGATAAAGGTTTTATTAGTATTTCTTTCAGTTTAAAGATCTATAATACATGTATTCAATTTTTACTTTAAACATGGTTCAGCTGGGTGCTTAAAACTTTAAAAAGTGCTTATTTTGTAGATCCATTTTTAAGGTCCCTAATAAGTCCTTAAAAAGTGCTTGATTTTCTTTTCGTAGCCTTAAAATTTATAAATGTTTCCGAGTGCTCAAAAAGTGCTTATTTTTCCCCAAAATATCGTGTGCTGAATTTTTATTTCCCTTGGTAATTAATCGTCAATCCATCCAACAAAGTTAAAGATAAGAAAGAAGAGTTAGACCAATTAAAAAATGTATAGAAGAAAAGAAAAATGAACTTCAAAATTAGACATATTCTCTTATTTTCCCCCCCTTCCTATATTTTTGGGTTCTCATCTTCTATTATGTATGGAAATAGTTCTTCAAGCTACATTTTTAAAATAGCATTGATAATTTCTTGAATCTTGTTTTGAGTATGTCACAATTAAACCTTTTTTAGTGTAGATACTGCATCTTCCTTTCTCCCTGTGTGTGTGAATATTACATTTACCTGTTTATGATACAGAAATACTTTTTATTATATTATTTTACATCTATGTTGCTGTAAAAATACTGTTGCTATAATGTGAAACTTGTTGATCTTCCACTACAGATACTACTTTCTTAACTTAACAAATATTTCAGATTTTTTTATTGAGGGGGGGGGGCATTTGATCAATAAGGACTTGAAAATTTAAAAAATTGTTCTAAAATTTATGTTTGCAAAGAAAGGTGTCTTAACATAAAGTATGAGATATTAACAATTGTGTTTAATAAAATTATTAAATTGATCTATATATATTATTTAATGTCATTTTACAAGTCATAAAGCTCATGAAAAGCTTCAGTTTTTAAGCTTTAGCTGTAGGTCGATCATAGTACAATGAGAATTAAGGTGCTTAAAAAGTGCTTAAAAGGTGATTAAAAAGTGCTTAATTTTTTTTTTCTGTGGAAAGAGTCTGAACCTTGTTAAAGAAGAGTACATCACAGTTGAATGTGTTTAAAATAAGCTAAGTATTTTGAGCTTTAACAACTACTTAATTGAATTGGTATTTTTATTGAAAATTGGTGTCAATTTTTTTTCTTTTCAATTGCTCTTTCAATAGCTTTTTTAAACTGCATTCATTTTTACCTCCAAAAGAATTTTTAAGCCAAAGCACCAAACTCCGATATTCCGTGTTATTTATTTGTTATGTTTATGAAATGAATCTGCTAAAAGTTTCGATTCATCTGTAGGCAAATCAAGGTTAATTAACGTTCATTGAAAATTCTTCGGCTATTTTGGTATCTTTGTTCGAATTTTCTTTACAAATTACAATGATGTAAACAATTGTAAATTCTTTATATTGGGTTTCACTAATGTAGAATTCTGCAACAAATACTTAGTAGCAGCCTCAAAATTCCAAAATTCTTCAGCTGAAAAACTTCCAGACAAGCTAGAAATTCTGTTATTCATGGTGCATAATGCTGTAAAATTAATAGAATTTTATGGTCATAATTACAAATAATATTTTAGTTTTGAATGTTTCATAATGATTCTCCCACAATTAAAAAAATTATTCTGATTATGTCATTTCATTAACAAATGCCATCTAATTTTCCCTTTTAAAATGTCATGCTTTTTTATAATTCTGACTTGATATTTATGCAAAGAATGCATTTCTTTATATTTCCTTTGAAAAATATGCTTGGTCATTACTAGTTTAGTTACGTAAGCGCTCAGATAGGGTTGCTATCCCTTTGGCGCCAAATAAAATATCGCCAAAAGGAAAAATCGGGACCAAGTAATTTCGATAACAATAAGCGATTGATAACATTAACCGCAATCACATTAATCGGAGTGCTCTGTACATACGAAGTGTACAAAACAGTATCGACGTCGGAATCCAACCGACAGAAATTTTAGTGTTAAATTTCAAAATTCACTATGATAGATACCTAGATTTTCTATCCAAATTTTGCTCAGCGGAAATCCACTGTCAGTTTTGTTTTTGTATGTTGTAACTCTCCCCCACACTATGGCCCATTATTGACCATTGCAGTGCTAGCCCTGAAGGCGACCTTGGTCCGATGATTTACGGGTTGCATTCACACACTGAGCCACTAAATGCATTCTCTGTCTACTGATTTTTTTAAAAACTCCTTCACACTATGGTCCGCTGCAAGCCATCACCACCATCTGGAGGTGGTATGGTTTATCGTGGTCGATGGTGGCAGACGATAAAATAGCCTTGGCGGACGATGGCTTCGGAGGCGGTTTTTCTCCAAAGATCAAAGGCAGCCAGATGCGTAACTAAAGTGCGCAGTAGACCGTATGGACGAATCCACGTGTCTGGTTCATTTAGTGGTCAAGCGTGTGGATGCGACCCGAGAACCATCGTTCAAGTTCATCATCAGGAAGTGGTGAACAGTTGGCCATAGTGTGGAGGCTACATTATGTAGAGCATGCTGGCAGTTTTTGATGTTTGAAGAAACACTGCTTCCGGACCCACCCTCAACCATGGCCTTTTTATCGTCTCCCAAAGTCGACCACAATAAGCCACACTTCCTTCACACAGTGGTAATAGCTTGCAGCGGAACATAGTGTGTGTGTGTGGGGGGGGGGGTAGACAGACAGCACGTGATACAAAGGGTTAAGGGCCACCGCGGAGTAAATTACAAATTGCTATGTGCGGTAAGATCAAAAATCTTTCGTCTGGCAGACGCCAAAAAGTCTAGCTATAGTTGCTGGCGCTGTTGGCATGTCGAACGTTGGCGCACTTTATAAGTATAATTATAGAAAAATTTGAAAAGGAAAAAAATAGAAAGGAATATATTATATATATTGTTCTTTAATAAATAAGGAAATGTATTTTTGGAACCAGGATTTGGATAGCATGAACTATTAGCTACCAGATAATTCTCAGCCAAAACACAAACCATTTTTTTACCTGTCTCATAGGATACTTCACAATTCTGAAAAATTGAAAATTTTACTGATACCGTCATATGACGGGCTATACGCTAGTAATATATTAATAGATCAAACGATGCAATATGTTTTATCAGATCTCATCCAATAACATCAAACGAATGGCATATTTAGATATTTTAATTTTCTTCCTGGAATGGAGGCTAACTTTATAAGGTTAGTTTAAACGACCACAGCTTCCCCCTCTCCGCCAGGGTTGGGTTGATTAGCCCAACCCGAAAAAACCCGGGCAGGTTTATAAAAAAAAACCCAGTTGAAAAAAACCAAGTGGGTTTTTTCAAAATCTTTATCTAAAATTCCACATATTTAAGTAATAATAAAAATATTGAGTTAAATCTATAATATATACTAGGGTTGGCATGTTTTTGCCAAAGGTGGAAAAAACCGGTAAAAACTGTACTGGCAAAAATACATTTTTGCCACTTTTTGCCAAGTGGCAAAAATGGATGATATGTTTTATTTACAGGGATGTAACTATTTTAACTTTTACTAATTTTAACTCTAATCTAATAATTCATAATATAATTTTTTTTTTTTTTTAAACATAGAATATTCAATGCGTTATTGAAACAGTAGTCTAAATCCCGGGTTTTTTTCAGAAAAAAAACCCAACCCAGTGGGTTTTTTCAGGGTTTTTGGGTTTTTTTCGGATTTATCAGGTTTTTTTTTGGGGTTTTATCAGGGTTCTGTCTCTATAATTTATATGTAAGAGGACAGGATATATAATTGCTTGATCAAAATAAATTTAAAATGTTAGTCACTTTTTAAAGTTAAAAATTTTAAAAATCAATTTTAAGTTATGCAGAAGAAATTTTTGCTTTAATTAAAATAAATTTTGAAATTTTAAAATAAATTATTTCTTACATATTCTAAAATTTTTCTAACAAATAAAATATCTTAAAATTTAAATGAGATTTTCAGTTACTATTATATTTTTTACATCTTGATTTTTAAATGTGAGTAAAGAAACATATATATAATGGATAGTCAATCTTTTATCAACAATCAATAAAGAATATCTTGTGATTTTACCCCTAAGCATGGGATATTCCTATGCATAAATTAATTTGTCATAGATCAGTATTTATTTAATAATCACATTTATTACACTTGTATCTATATAAGAGGGAAAACTTAAAAACAATTTCATAAAAGTTTAATGTTTTTATTTAGAATTTTACATACTAATTTAATTTTATATCACTAAATCGTATTAAAATACCCTTGTTTCAAAATAACAGTTAATTGGTCAATTGTTTGTATAAACAAGTTTTTCCCTTATAACAGCTGATAAAGAAACATATCACTGACTGGATAACATTTAGAATAAGTTGTATACAATATAGAAAGTTCTAATTTGTTTATGTTCTTGTAACTCAAGCCCTCTGGGTAATTGTTTTTTAGCCATATTATTTCTTTTTAATATTGGCTGAAAGACGTCAGTTTTCATCATCTTGGCAGAAATACTGGTTGTTTTGGTTTTTAATTGTTTCTATAATCTTTTCATTGTATTTGTTATAAAAATAACTATTTTTCTCTGAAATTTTTTAAAGTTTTTTTTTCTAGCAGTTTATACCTCCTCAAATTAAAAAAAAATTCTACTCTCATTGTCAAAGATGAAATATGTAATATATATTATAGATTTAACTCAGTATTTCTACTATTAGTTAAATATGTGGAATTTTAAATAATGATTTTGAAAAAACCCACTTGGGTTTTTGCAAGTGGGTTTTTTTGAAAAAACCCACCCGGGTTTTTTCGGGTTGGGCAAATTAAGTCAACCCTGTCTAAATCTAAAGTTATACTACCTAGAGATAAAAAAAAAAGATAAAATGAAGATTGATTTTGCAAGCTTATATGTGCAATGTTGTTTTTAAGGTAATTATTAGCTTAATTCCCCTACAAACTGTAGGTTTAAAAGTCTTTAGTACTTATATATATCTTATGTATATATACACATTACAAGTAAAGACAACATTACTATATTAAATTGATAAATAAAGAAAACATTTTTTATCCCATGCCTCCATCATATAAATTTATTTACAAAAATAGATTATTATATTTTCATTGCTAACATCAATGAAAATTATTTTAAATTGTTTAAATTGTCAAATTAAAACTAATGAAATACCTAATTAATATTCTTATTTAAGTCTCAGTTGTATTATGTACAAAATTATTAATTATTAATTATTTTGTACATTTTTAAAATCCAGCCAATTTTTCTAGATTTTGCCATTTTTGCAGGTTTTTTTTCCAGTTTTTGCCACTGTCCTGGCAAAAATACCACTTCGCCGGCAAAATGACCAACCCTAATATATACTACATATTTCATCTTTGACAATGATTGTAGAATTTTTTTTTTTTTTTTTAATTTGAGTGGGTCTAAACTGCTAGAAAAAACAAAAACTTAAAACATTTTCAGGGAAAAATAGTTATCTGTATAACAAATATAATTAAATTTAAATTAAACAAAGTTAATAAGAATGTATGGTGAAAAAAAAGAAGAATATTAAAGTATTACATGTGATAAAATTAACTGAAAAATGGACAAAAAAAAATGGGAAAAAGTATGTATAACAACTGCAAATAAATCAGGGTTGGCTTGATTTAACCCTAAAAAACCCGGGTGGGTTTTTTCAAAAAAACCCACCCGGGTTTTTTAGGGTTGGGCAAGTCTAGTGGGTTTTTTTCAAAAAAACCCACTGGAAAAAACCCAAGTGGGTTTTTTCAAAATTGGGATTTTTCAAAATCATTATTTAAAATTCCACATATTTAGCTAATAATAGAAATATTGAGTTAAATCTATAATATATATTACATATTTCATCTTTGACAATGAGCGTAGAATTTTTTTTTAATTTGAGGGGGTCTAAACACAATGAAAAAATTATAGAAACAATTAAAAATCAAAACAACCAGTATTTCTGCCAAGATGATGAAAACTGACGTCTTTCAGCCAATATTAAAAGAAATAATATGGCTAAAAAAGAATTACCCAGAGGGTTTGAGTATATTTACAAGAACATAAACAAATTAGAAGAACTTTCTATATTTTATACAACTTATTCTAAATGTTATCCAGTCAGTGATATGTTTCTTTATCAGCTGTTACGATATAAGGGAAAAACTTGTTCATACAAAACAATTGACAGATTAACTGTTTTCTTGAAACAAGAATGTTTTAACAGGATTTAGTGATATAAAATTAAATTAGTATGTAAAATTCTAAATAAATCATTAAACTTTTATGAAATTGTTTTTAATTTTTCCTCTTATATAGATACAAGTAAAATAAATATGATTATTAATTAAATACTGATTTATGACAAATTAATTTTTTTTAGTTCTTTAAAGTTACCAGTCTTTTTCAACTCCTTTTGATATTTTAAAAGATCTGTATACTTTGACTAATTTTTTTGCAGTATCACACCCTAGTCTGTTTCGTAGTTTTGACCAAATTAGTCCAAAAGAAGAAAAGATTCTTTCAATAGATGCTGAAGTTGATGTTATTTTTTGTAAATCTTCTAAAAATTTACAGAAGTCACCATTTAGTAGTTAATTTTTTCTGCTTTGCAACTCATCACTTTCCAAAATTTATTCTGCATAGTTTAAAATTGATTTTTAAAATTTTTAACTTTAAAAAGTGACTAACATTTTAAATTTATTTTAATCAAACAATTATATATCCTGTCCTCTTACATATAAATTATAAAGAAAAAACCCTGATAAAATCTGAAAAAACCCTGAAAAAACCCCAAAAACTCTGAAAAAACCCACTGGGTTGGTTTTTTTCTGAAAAAACCCGGGTTTTTGCCAACCCTGAAATAAATACACATGGGGATAATATATATAATTAACTCTGCTACTTATCATATATAACATACAAATTAATTAAAATATATCTTCTGAATGCTTTAATAACACAATACTGCTAATTAATATAGACCAATGATTTAATACATTTTATGGAAAAGAAAAAACTTCAAATGCAACTATTTCAAAGCCAACTTTTAGTATGAAATAATCGACATTCAAAACTAGTTTTTTGTTGTTAGAAAAATTTTAGAATATGCAAAAAATAACTTAGTTTAAGATTTGAAAATTTCCTTTAATTTAGACAAAAATTTCTTCTGCATAATTTAAAATTGATTTTTAAAATTTTTAACTTTAAAAAGTGATTAACATTTTAAATTTATTTTAATCATACAATTAATTATATATCCTGTCCTCTTACATAACAAAAAGCGTGAATTGCTTTCAAATCCCCAAAAAAGCATCTAAAAACCTGATAAAAC
>CM063499.1:20246048-20306045 GCA_032207245.1 Pardosa pseudoannulata
ACAAGCTTAGTAATTTCTAACGAGGGATGATTCTGTGATTACTTCTAAGTTTTTAAAGATGAGAAATAGTAGAAAAAGAAGTGCAGCTTGATTAGGATCTCGAATTGCTAGAAGAGAGGACATTTAATTGGAAAATTTTTTAACCAAATTTTTTCTTACTTTTATCTCGGTATTTAACTTTTTTTCTGTAAATTCTCTGTGCTTAAAATCGAGCTAAATACTTCCAATTTGAAGTAACTTATCCATCATTACCATCATTTAAAATTTTTCACCTTTACAATGCAATCACAAAAAGCTTAGTAATTCGTAAATACAGATGATTCTCTGCCTAATTTTCAATTTTCATTAAAAAACCAGTGAAGCTCCAGTGATTACTTCTAAGTTTTTAAAGATTAGAAATAGTAGAAAAAGAAGTGCAGCTTGATTATGATCTCGAATTGCTGAAAGAGAGGACATTTAATTAGAAATTTTTTTAACCAAATTTTCTCTTACTTTTATCTCTATTTAATTTTTTTTTTCCTGTAAAATCTCTGTGCTTAAAATTTTGAGCTACATTACTCTCCAATTTGAAGTAAGATTGTCATCATTACTATCATTTACAATTTTCACCCTTTACAATGCAATCACGAAAAAGCTTAGTAATATCGTAATAACGGATGATTCTCTGCCTACTTCTCCATTTTAAAGTTAAAAACAAGTGAAGCTCCTGTGATTACTTCTAAGTTTTTAAAGATGAGAAATAGTAGAAAAAGAAGTGCAGCATGATTAAGATCTCGAATCGTTAGAAAAGAGGACATTTAATTGTAAAATTTTTCAACCAAATTTGTTCTTACTTTTATCTCTATATTTAATTTTTTTTCCTGTAAAATCTCTGTGCTTAAAATTTTGAGCTACATTACTCTCCAATTTGAAGTAAGATTGTCATCATTACTATCATTTACAATTTTCACCCTTTACAATGCAATCACGAAAAAGCTTAGTAATTCGTAAATACGGATGATTCTCTGCTAACTTTTCAATTTTAAAGTTAAAAACAAGTGAAGCTTGATTATGATCTTGACGTTGTTGAAAGAGAGATCATTTAACTGAAAGCCTTTTCAACAAAATTTTCCCTTGCATTTTTCTCTGACTCATCCCCCCCTCTTTAAAAAAAATCTCTATACCTCAAAATCAAAATTACATTGCAAATTTGTATTAAAGCGGTATTTTATCATTTACAGTTCTTCACCCTTTGCAATCACAAACAAGCCAAGTAATTTCTAACGAGGGATGATTCTGTGATTACTTCTAAGTTTTTAAAGATGAGAAATAGTAGAAAAAGAAGTGCAGCTTGATTATGATCTCGAATTGCTGAAAGAGAGGACATTTAATTAGAAATTTTTTTAACCAAATTTTCTCTTACTTTTATCTCTATTTAATTTTTTTTTTCCTGTAAAATCTCTGTGCTTAAAATTTTGAGCTACATTACTCTCCAATTTGAAGTAAGATTGTCATCATTACCATCATTTACAATTTTTCATCCTTTACAATGCAATCACGAAAAAGCTTAGTAATTCGTAAATACGGATGATTCTCTGCTAACTTTTCAATTTTAAAGTTAAAAACAAGTGAAGCTTGATTATGATCTTGATGCTGTTGAGAGAGAGATAATTTAATTAAAAGCCTTTAAAACCAAATTTTCCCTTGCATTTTTCTCTAACCCCCTCCCCCTTAAAAAATCTCTATACCTCAAAATCCAAGCTACATTACTTGCAAATTTGTATTAAAGCTATATTTTATCATTTACAATTTTTCACCCTTTGTAATCACAAACAAGCTTAGTAATTTCTAACGAGGGATGATTCTGTGATTTCTTCTAAGTTTTTAAAGATGAGAAATAGTAGAAAAAGAAGTGCAGCTTGATTAAGATCTCGAATTGTTAGAAAAGAGGACATTTAATTGGAAAATTTTTTAACCAAATTTTTTCTTACTTTTATCTCGGTATTTAAATTTTTTTTTCTGTAAATTCTCTGTACCTCACAATCCGAACTGCATTACTTGCAAATTTATATTAAAGCATTTTATCGTTTATAATTTTTCACCCTTTGTAATCACAAACAAGCTAATTTCAAAATCCGGGCTACATGCTTGCAAATTTGTATTAAAGCTCTATTTTATCATTTACAATTTTCACCCTTTGTAATCACAAACAAGCTTAGTAATTTCTTACAAGGGATGATTCTGTGATTACTTCTAAGTTTTTAAAGATAAGAAATAGTCGAAAAAGAAGTGCAGCTTGATTATGACCTCGAATTGTTAGAAGAGAGGACATTTAATTGGAAAATTTTTTAACCAAATTTTTTCTTACTTTTATCTCTGCGTTTAAATGTTTTTTCTGTAAAATCTCTGTACCTCAAAATTCAAGCTACATTACTCGCAAATTTGAATTAGGGCTATATATCATCATTTATAAATTTTAACCCCTTGCAATGAATCAGATAAGCTTCTTCTACAGTGGCATGCCAGCCCAGAATGGGCCCTGGCCTACTCAAAAAGCTTTTTCCAAGACATCCTTCTGGAGACCAAATTCTTCCATTTTTTTTTTAATACATGAAGTTCTCTTTTCAGGCAGTCTGTCCATCTCAGGTTGGGTGTTCCTTGTCTTCGCGTTCCTGTAGGTTTTGCATCGAACACCCTTTTTGTTGTTCGGTACTGCCCACTTTATTCTTTGCAATTTGATGAAATTTATTATGTCAAGTTCATTATATAATTATAAACTTTATCTCTTGATCCATATATTATTTTTTTCTATTCCTCCAAATATACTTCTAAGGATTTTTCTTTCAAAGGTCGCCAGTGTCTTTTCATCTGACAAAGTTGTTGCCTAGGTTACACATGCATAAGTTAAAACTGATCTTATTAGCCATTTGCAAAGTAAAATTTTTGTTATCCCTTTAATTTTGTTGTTTACCTCAGATCCTACACAGACAAGCTTAGTAATTTGTAAAGATATGTGATTCTCTTGCTACTTCTAAACATTAAAAGATTTAAAAAAAAAAAAGAAAAGAAAAAAAAAAAGAAGTGCAGTTTAATGATGATTTTGACGTTGCCGCAAGAGGGGACATTTAAATAAAACCCCTTTTAACCAATTTTTCTCTAGCCTGTTTTTTTTTTTTCTCTATATTTGAATATTTTTTTCTATAAAATCTCTGCTTTAAAATCCAAACTACATTTCTAGCAAACTTGAATTAAGTCTGTGTAACATCCTTTACAATTTTTCACTCTTTACAATGCAATCATAAATAAGCTTGAGTAGTTGGTAATATGAGTGTTTCTTTTTCAATTCAGTATTGAAAGATAAAAAAAAAAAAAAAGCACTGCAGCTTAATGATGGTCTTGCCGTTGCCGCAAGAGAGGACATTTAATGAAAATCCTTTTAACCAATTTTTTTCTAGCCTGTTTTTTTTCTCTACATTTCAATATTTTTCTGTATAAATTCTCTGCTTCAAAATTCAAAATACATTCCTTGCAAACTTGAATTAAGTCTGTGTAACATCCTTTACAATTTTTCACTCTTTGCAATGCAATCATTAACAAGCTTAGAGTAGTTGGTAATATGAGTGTTTCTTTTTCTACTTCTGAGTATTAAAAGATAAAAAGAAAAGCAGTGTAGCTTAATGATGGTCTTGACGTTGCCGCAAGAGAGGACATTGAAATGAAACCCCTTTAACCAAATGTTTTCTGGCCTGCTTTCTTTTTCTCTGCATTTGAATATTTTTTATATAAAATCTCTGCTTCAAAATCCAAACTACATTTCTTGCAAACTTGAATTCTGTGTAACATCCTTTACAATTTTTCACTCTTTGCAATGCAATCATTAACAAGCTTAGAGTAGTTGGTAATATGAGTGTTTCTTATTCTACTTCTGAGTATTAAAAGATTAAAAAAAAGAAGTGCAAGTTAGTGATGATCTTGACGTTGCAAGACAGGACATTTAAATGAAAACCCATTTAACCAAATGTTTTCTAGCCTTTTTTTCTCTGCATTTGAATATTTTTTTTTCTATAAAATCTCTGCTTCAAAATCCAAAATACATTTCTTGCAAACTTGAATTAAGTCTGTGTAACATCCTTTACAATTTTTCATGCTTTGCAAAGTAATCATTAACAAGCTTAGAGTAGTTGGTAATATGAATGTTTCTTATTCTACTTCTGAATTTTAAAGAGAAAGAAGGGCAACTTATAATGATCTTGATGTTGCTGAAAAAAAAATATTTAATCAAAAACCTTTTTAAACAAATTTTTTCTTGCTTTTCTTTCTGTGTTCTACTTTTAACTTTCTTTACATTTTCTTACTTCATTATATGGAATTTAAACTGTTTGCTACTGTTACGAACTGCAAAAGCGGGGTTCGGGATTTGAATGGACTTTAAGTAAAACAATAGCACGTAAACAATCTTTAAACTAGAATTCAGTTGGAAAATACAACACACCTTGTGTACTCTGTGAACCGAGAGATCCACTTAACGACTCTCTCTGCTTGGGACTCAGCCTGCCTTATATAGTCTCGAAGAAACTGCTGGAATATTCTAGAAACCGGAACCGGAAGTTGTCACGTGACTCCACACTTCGCAATTTTTGGCGATGAACTTGGCGACAAAAATAGGTTGCCAAAACTGTCGCGAACGAGCCGATATCTCGCCAATTTGGCGAAATTTCGCGATATACCCATAGAGTCCCATGTTAAATTTAATGTTCACTAACAAATTCATAACACTACATTTTGTATTTTCAGTGACGTAGCGAGCAGAACTGGCGATCAGGACAAGATAGATCCCCTTGCCCCTCTTTCTATGCCACTGCTAGCTGAAAATAAAAATGGGAAAATGGCTGCACCGTAAGACTGTTCAAACCAGGGCCGTAACTATTGCATGGAAAAGGTGCTTTTGCCACGGGCGTATCAGTTATAGGGACGCCGCACAGGGATGAAAATGAGATCCGAAAGAGGATGATTCGATCCGAGTAGAAATAAGAAGTTGAAAAATAATTTTTTTATTATAAAATCCAAAATGTTTAGAACTAACTTTTTATGAATTTTTTTAAATGCTTCTAGAGACTAAATGTGTTATAGATTCTTACAAAATGTTTACCAGACTCCTAAAATGCCTTAAGGTATCCGTCTACGTTCGGAGAACTTTTTTCTTTAAACGTAGAAACTAGTTCATGTTTTTACATTTTTTAGATTTATTTTTTATATTATCATAGAGAATTGCACTTAAAAAATTTATTCCTGCAAAAGTTTTTATAAAATTTCTAATAAATAGAGAAAATTTAGTAAAAAAATCGGGTTTTTTCAAGAGGTCTAATTTTTTTATTAAATTAAATTATTTCAATATTTTTTGATTCAACACATTTCTTATACACTGAGCTAGTGAATCACCTAAAATCTTTGCTTAATTTACATTTGGTAAAAAATTTTGGTCCTTCAAAATCATACACATTGAATTTTTAACGAATTTTCATTACCTTTATATCTAACTATGAGTGTAACATCATTAAAAATTATCCAAATTTAAAGCTTTTAGGTCATTTACTAGTAAATACTATCAAAAGCATTCATAATAATTTTCAACAAAATATTTTAAGAACTTTTTGAGAAATCACATTTCGAGTTTCAACATTTTATTAAAAATACCGTTCTGAGAAAAACGCATTTGAAGTTTATGAAAGCAACTTTAACTATTAAAAAAATAAAATACATGTTTAAAATTCCCCACACTTTCTTGCTTCAAAACTTTCTAATTGCCATGTTTCTAATTATTAATAATACTAGAAAAATGTTTAAACTAATCTTCATGAAATTTTAAAAAAGTTTTGTCCAAAAAAGGCTTTAAATTCACAGCTTCCGGTTCCAAAGTTGCTACTTCCGGTTTGTTTTGACAGCTGTCACTGATGTTTAAATAGCTGTAACTTTTCTTTGAAATGCCGTAGAGACAAAACAAAAACAAAAGTTGAAATTTTACAATAGAAAAATAAAAAAAATTATGATTTTTGGCAAAAAGTGACGTTTTTAACGTAGACAGATACCTTAATATATATCCGGTTATTCGCTTTAATTTTGAATTTATTAAAGTTATTAAAACTAAATTTAAATTTAGGAATTCGTCAATATTTTATGAAAATTTAACGTACAAATAAAACATATTCCGCTCAAATAAGCTATTTTGTTTTATAAGCAAAATAATACGAAGATACGTATCTTTAAATTAATTAAAAAATATTTAAAGTATTAGTCCTTTAAAAATAGAAGAAAAATGAAAAAGTAATATGCTAGGAACATTTTAAGAATTAATAAAATATTTTGAGTTCCTTATGAAGATATGATACTAGCATATAGCCCATCATATGACGGGATCAGTAAAATTTTTAATATTCCAGAACTGTTAAGTACCCAATGAGGCAGGTAATAAAATGGTTTGTTTTTTGGCTGAGAATTATCTGGTTCACTCTCAATAGTTTATTTATCGTCATACTCCTCTAGAGTCTCCCGATCCTGTAATGCAGTTTAGAATCACATGGAATTCATTTAGTCAAACCATGTGGTTATGTATAACAAACAAACAAACTTCTTAATTTCCAAATATATATAAATTAAAAGTTAGATATTTAGTAGTCCTCGACTTATATGAAAAGAATTTATTGTTAATACCGATGATAAAATTTTCATTACAACAAAAAATAATCGATGATTGAATTTAAAATTATCACTTATATACTTAATCTATTATTTAAGTCAAATATAAAAGAAAATTATTTGCTTAATATGTAAGTTCAGCGATAAAACGTATGAAAATAATGCACGCGATATTTAAATAATTTAAAACAAGAAATGATTATATGAGATGGTTAAAGGAATGACGTCATAATGCTAGAAAAAAAATGTTATTTTTACCTATTTATTACGTGAATAAATTGATAAATTTAATCGCCTGCCCTTAGCCGAGGAATCCATTCCAGGTACAACCGCTTCAAAAATTTGCCGACAGACACCTTAGGCTATTATTATATATGATATAGGAAAAAAAACAGCTTGATATATTTTTTCACTATATCTGGCGTAAGAGCCTGAGGCCAGATTTTTGCCAAGGACGCCAAAGGGTCACGGTCCTGGTTCAAACACAGGTAAATGTGAAGTGTCTACTTTTAAAAGAAAATCAACTTCAGGGTTCCCACTCTTTTCCCAAAACAAAAATTAAGGACTTTCTAAGGATCAAAGTAACTTTTTATAAGGATCTACTTGAAATACACGGTATAACGACATAAACCCTATTTCCTGAGGAACATATTTTAATGATTAAGAATCAGACAAGGCATGTTCAATAAATGCCCTAAAATATTTCAGAATTAAGTTTTTAAAATTGCCTAAAAATTAATATAAGATAAATCTATTTGACAAAAACTAATTTTGAAAAATGTTTTTAGTGATCAAACTAAAAATAAGTTGTGAATAAAATACAATATTTTATTCAGACTTTCTCAAGTTTAAAAATGACTCATGTGATTTTTCTTTATTATTAATACTGCACTTTTGGCTAGAAAATGTAAAAGAATGTTATGAAAATTAACAAATATTTTATAAATTCTTGATATATATATTCTTTGAAAAGTCCTTATCACCTGTACTAGCGTTCTTAGAACCGGTTTTGGGCAAATATAACTCCAAACTTACAAAACTAGAAAATTAGGAGAATACGGCTAAAACTGAAAGGAAGTGAAGAAAGCGGATTTCGTCAGTGACGAAATTGATGACACTCCAATTTAAATCTAAGGAGTTTTTAAGGACCTTTGATTTAAATTAAGTAGTTTTAAGGGCCCTTAAAATGTAAGCTAAAATTAAGGAGTTCTTAAGCACTTTTAAGGACTGTGGGAACCCTGAACTTACCCAAAGCTCTATTGTATCGAAACTAGAGATATACTTTAGTCACTCTAAATAAAATCATTTCTAAAGTTTCAAAAGATGGCTAATTCTAAAATTTTTAAGAACCAACTGCAGCTCTTTTTGCAGAGAAATGGTCGGTCATGACCAACATCACAGAATTCGAAGAACGAAACAAAGAACTTTTAAATTATCATGAAATACGAGACACGAAAAAACAAACACACATCTGTATAAAAGCACTTTCGACTAACAAAGAAAGTTTGCGCCAGACGGCATATAAAAAAATAACATATAGTATTCAGTTTAAAATAAATGAATAAAAAGGCAATTGTTGCAGATGTGAAGATCTAAGTCACAATAGAAAGTCATTAAATCTAACGAACGCGATAGAAGGAAATTGAAATTCATGAAAACCTTAAAAAAACTTCATTATTGCAGCCAGTTGGAGATTGTTATTTTTCATAAAAAAGGGAAGAAGTTGGAAAACATAACATTCGGTACTTTTCAGACGTCTGCGACCGCACAAGGAGATGGAATGTTCCAGAAATCATATAGAGCTATGTTATTACGAAAGGACTGAAATTTAAATTTTAGTTCAGTAAACCCGGATTTTCTCCAATTATTATTTTCTTGGTAAGATAGCAGCAGACTTAATGAGGCGCCATTGAAAAGAAAAAGCAAAGAAACTAGACTGTTTTTTCCATGATGTCTGTAATTTTCCTGAATTGAAGCCTGACCACCTTTACGGTTTCAGCCACGTGTTTTGTTATTCTTGGGGCGTTTATCTTTTTACTCCTGAATTGCAGGTCGAGTTAGAAACGAGCGTTTGGGAACAGGTTGCTTTCTTCCCTCGCACAAAGGATATAGATGTCTGCTTCAACAAGTCATTTCTCGGACGCCCAGATGGCTAGTGCTAAACTTGGAAAAAGTTTACTTTCAGAAAAAAAATTGAGCTATTGACATCAACAGAAATCAAGGATATTAGTTGGAAGTGAATCTTTGCAAGAAATACTCCCTTTATTTTGCGATTACAATTATTTTCACCAGATTAAAGGTCAATCCTCCCTTTGTGAGCCTTCACATAAATCCTCTTTCTTCCTCGCCGTGGCAATCCAGTTGGTAACTTTTAGTATCTTAAGGCATTTCCACACCATACATAAAACTACTACGAAAGAAATTTCTTACAGTTGATGGTAAGTGTTACCTTTATGTATTTGTAATATGTCTAAAACTGTATATATAATATACATAAAACTAGTAAGAAAGAAAGAAATTTCTTATAGTTGATGGTAAGTGTTATCTTTATGTATTTGTGATATACCTAAAACTGTATATATAATATACATAAAATTAATAAAAATGACCTGTATTTGTAATATACATAAAACTAGTAAGAAAGAAAGAAATTTAATTTCTTATAGTTGGTGGTAAGTGTTATCTTTATGTATTTGAAATATACCTAAAACTGTATATATAATATACATAAAACTAGTAAGAAAGACCTGTTTTTGTAATGCACATAAAACTAGCAAGAAAGACCTGTATTTGTAACATAAAACTAATAAAATTAGTAAGAAAGAAATATATTTCTTATAGTTGATGGTAAGTGTTATCTTTATGTATTTGTAATATACCTAAAACTATATATAATATACATAAAATTAGTAAGAAAGACCTGTATTTGTAATATACATAAAACTAGCAAAAAAGACCTGTATTTATAACATACAAAAAACTAGTAAGAAAAAAAGGAATTTCTTATAGTTGATGGTAAATGTTATCTTTATGTATTTGTTACATACCTAAAACTGTATGTATAATATACATAAAATTAGAAAGAAATACCTGTATTTGTAACATACAAAAAACTAGTAAGAAAAAAAGGAATTTCTTATAGTTGATGGTAAATGTTATCTTTATGTATTTGTTACATACCTAAAACTGTATGTATAATATACATAAAATTAGAAAGAAATACCTGTATTTGTAATATACATAAAACTAGTAAGAAAGAAATTTCTTATAGTTGGTCGTAAGTGTTATCTTTATGTATTTGTAATATACCTAAAACTGTATATATATAATATATATAAATATAAATAAATATATATATATATATATATATATATATAATATATATAAATATATATATATAATATATATATATATATATATATATACATAAAATTAGTAAGAAAGACCTGTATTTGTAACATACATAAAACTAGTAAGAATGTATGAAATTTCTTATAGTTGATAGTGTTATCTTTATTTATTTGTAATATACCTAAAACTGTATATATAATATACATCAAACTAGTAAGAAAGACCTGTATTTGTAACATACATAAAACTAGTAAGAAAGAAATAAATTTCTTATAGTTGATAGTAAGTGTTATTTTTATTTATAATATACCTAAAACTGTATATATAATATACATAAAATTAGTAAGAAAGACCCGTATTTGTAATATACATAAAACTATTAAGAAAGAAATTTCTTATAGTTGGTCTTAAGTGTTATCTTTATGTATTTGTAATATACCTAAAACTGTATATATAATATATATATGCATAAAACTAGTAAGAAACACCTGTATTTGTAACATACCTAAAACTAGTAAAAAAGAAAGAAATTTCTTATAGTTGATGGTGTTATCTTTATTTATTTGTAATATACATAAAACTGTATATAAAATATACATAAAACTAATAAAAAAGACCTGTGTTTGTAACATACATAAAACTAGTAAGAAAGAAATAAATTTCTTATAGTTGATAGTAAGTGTTATCTTTATGTATTTATAATATACGTAAAACTGTATATATAATATACATAAAATTAGTAAGAAAGACCTGTATTTGTAATATACATAAAACTAGCAAGAAAGACCTGTATTTGTGATATTCATAAAACTAGTAAGAAAGAAATAAATTTCTTACAGTTGATGGTAAGTGTTATCTTTATGTATTTGTAATATACCTAAAACTGTATATATAATATACATAAAACTAGTAAGAAAGATCTGTATTTGTGATATACATAAAACTAGTAAGAAAGAAAGAAATTTCTTATAGTTGATGGTAAGTGTTATCTTTATGTATTTGTAATATACCTAAAACTATATATATAATATACATAAAACTAGTAAGACCTGTATTTGTAACATGCATAAAACTAGTAAGAAAGAAATAAATTTCTTATAGTTGATGGTAAGTGTTATCTTTATGTATTTATAATATGCGTATATTTTATTTTTTAGAGACGAATGGAAGAAGTGTAAAAATTAGTAGGTTGAATGTTTTACCTATATCGATATTTGTACATTAAGCAGAAGCCAGGGCCGGATTTTCCTATAGGCTAACTAGGCTTCAGTCTGGGGTCTCAAGATCAAGAAGGGCCTATATTCAAATTATTAACAAAATTAAAATTTCACTATTCTAAAAACAGTGAACACTAAATCACTGAACCGAATGGAGAAATTCTACGTATATGACTAATAAACAAACATCTGTTCGTTTGTGTATACTAGATTGCGCAAAAGTATAGTTCATACATTCACTGATTATTATGGTTTTATGCTACTTAGTTCTAGTTTGTTCCAACTAGAGAAACCATTTACCAGAAGACTTTACAAACCTTGGGATTTGCTGATGACATTGCCTTGGTTGCTAGATCCAGAAATTATATTATAGAAGCCTTTAATTTATTAGAAGCTGAGGCTAGTAAATTAGGCTTAAAAATAAACGAAGATAAAACAAAATTTATGGAAACATCCCAGAGTACACCTAATCTAAAGTCATTTACAGTGGGTGGGCAACAACTTTGAAATAGTTTCACAGTTCAAATATCTTGGAACAACTTGGAATATCTTGGAATATCTTGGAAGAAAAGGGCTTCATAAGTGGAATAGCCTAAGACCTCTTTTCATGTAAATCCGGCCCTGGCAAAAGCATATTTACGAACAGCGCAGCGATTTTAACTACTATATGGACAGCCGATGAAACACAGGTAGGTAGGTTATGTTTGTAATAAAAAAAGGAAATAAAACTTTAGTCTTTTCCGTTTATTTGTTTTTATTTAAATACATGGACTCCGCTTAATGTGATCGCGGTTCATGTTATCAATCGCTTATTGTTATCGAAATCACTTGGTCCCGATTTTCTCTATTCACTTGTATATTAAAATTATCGCTTTGTGTGATCGTTACATCGGTTGATGTTATCAGTTTTCCAATCTCATTTTAACTGGCAAAGGAGTATTCACAATGTATTCAGAAGAAACCCATTATTTTCCTTTCGCTATTGTTTGAATTTCCGAGAATTCTCCCTCTTCCACCTAGGGAAATGGGGAATGATCAAAGGAGAAAAGATGGTATTCCAAAATCGAAGATCACAATGTAATTAAGGTATTTTTTATTAAATTAATTTTGTATTCTGTAAACAAGTGATTAAATTTTATGCTGCGTGTTAAAATAAAAAATGAAAAGAAGCAACTGCATATAGTCCGTTAATTCTTTTTATTTACTTATTTATTTTTTAAGAGTAGAATATATTTGTTAGAGTAATAGTGCTTGAAATATGACAAAGGTGGAGGGAAAAGGATAAAATGTTGAAAAAAGGTCACATCATGTATGGCCAGCCCGAAGCTATCAATTTTTATATGAAAAGAGGGGAAGAAAAAGTGAGAAAAATAACAATTAGTTCAAATCTGTTACGAAATATCTAGATACTAACACGTGCTATCCAACAAATTCTTATATTATTTTTTATTATTATATTCACATGATCTTAAGGCGCCTCCACACTATGGTCCACTGCAAGCCATCACCACCGTCTGGAGGGGCTTTGGCTTATCGTGGCCGATGGCGTCAGACGGTAAAATAGCTTTGGTGGACGATAGCTTCGGAGGCGGTTTTTTACCAAAGATCAAAGCAGCCAGATGCGCAACTTAAGTGCGCAGTAGACCCTATGGACGAATCAATGCGCTCAGCTCATTCAGTGGCCCAACGTGTGGATGCGACCCGTGAACCATCGTTCGAGGTCACCATCAGGAAGTGGTAAACAACTGGCCATAGTATGGAGGCTACATGAGGTAGCATCCACACTATGCCCAATTGTTCATCACTTCCCGATGGTGACCTCGAACTATGGTTCAAGGGTTGCATCCACACGCTGGGCCACTAAATGAGCCAAACACCTAGATTCGTCCATAGTGTCTACTGCGCATAGTAGTAGCGCATCTGACTACCTTTGATCTTTGGAGAAAAACCGCCTCGGAAGCCATCGTCCGCCAAGGCTATTTTATCGTCTGCCGCCATCGACCACGATAAGCCAAATCCCCTCCAGGCGGTGGTCATGGCTTGCAGTGGGCCATAGTGTGGAGGGGCCTTGATAAATTGATGCATATAAGCAATCACGTGTGATATGCAAAAATTCTGTACCTAACAGGCGTGCATTAGACCGCTTGGCGTCAAGGGTGTCAATAAATTTTTCATTCAAAACGCAATACAGGAAGTCGTAACGGTCGTCAGACCTAAAAATAAATAATGAAAAGTTTTGTTAACAGAAAGAATGACAGTGGTTCCATAAATCCTGGGAAAGTTCTACTGCTTTTATATCAACACCGCCTGAGTGTGATTTTTTGTTTTCGTGGATCCTTGAGTGATTATAGTTACGCGACTGCAGCTTCCTGTTACAAAGCAAATATGCAATTTTTCCGCAATATACTTCAGATTTTCATTACCCAATTAGTTCACATGATCTGATAAATTATAATACATATAAACAATCATCTGTGAGAAGTATTCTGAAAAAAAAAAAAAAAAACCTTCGGTTCAGATCCTGATAACGGAATTGTTCTCGCCTCTTAAATTTTGTTTTATATATACAGTGGACTCCCGCGTTATGTGATAACGGTTCATGTTATCAATCGCTTATTGTTATCGAAATCACTTGGTCCCGATTTTCTCTATTCATTTGTATGTTAAAATTATCGCTTTATGTGATCGTTACATCGGTTAATGGGATCAGTTTTCGAACCTCATTTTAACTGGCAAAGGAATATTCACAATATATTCAGAAGAAATTCATTATTTTCTTTCCCTTCGCTGTTGTTTGAATTTTCGAGAATTCTCCTATTTAAACTAGGGAAATGGGGAATGAAAAAAGGAGTGGGAAATTACACGTTCCTGAAATTTTTCAGAAATACGCACACCCTGCTGGTGGTCAGTAGTTGTCAGATAAGCAGAAGGCAACACATTATTATCGGAACCGAGAAGGAACGTATTCACATATGCCTTGCTCGCTTACAAGCAGCTTGTCGATATGGAAGTCAGAAAGCGAAATCAGGGCTTCCACAGTCCTTAAAAGTCCTTAAGAACTCCTTAATTTTAGATTTCATTTTTAAGGGCCCTTAAAACTCCTTAATTTTTAAATTGGAAAGCGATTAATTTCTCCATCCATGAGATCCAGTCTCGTGATTTCCTATCACTTTTCGTATATGACAAATAAATAATCTTTCGTATACTTAAAAGGTTTAAAGTATAAAGTCAGCTGCCATTTCCTACTAGCTAACAGTCATTGAGATTTTAATTAAACGAAGCATGGAGGATGGAGGTTTGTAGATATTTCAGTTACTTATGGAAGTTTAAATTCCCTTGCATTGAATGTAATAGAAAAGTCTAAAACTTTCTTCTTTTATATATATATATATATATATATATATATATATATATCTTTATATATATATATATATATATATATATATATATATATATATATATCATTGGCGTGCGGTCCATATGTGCAGGGTGTGCACTGCACACCCTAGAAAAATTATGAGAGATAATATTTTCTGCACCTATGTCTACCTATCTTTATATGGTATATAATACATATTATTTATAATATATTCAATTATGTTGATTTGCTTGCTTGTATTCTCGCAGTGTGTGCGGTACTTGGTGCTGCACCAAGTAGCGCGTTCAAAAGCAAACAAAAATAAGAAATTTTTATGTGTACACACTGCGCACTAATAGAAAATCACGCTTTATATGTATGGGTTACTGGAGAAGCACAGCATACACACATGTTTGCACTGAGACAAGTGCAGCTATTTTTCCTGCACTTGGCATTCAGTATCATCCGAAGGTACGGTTTATTAAGCGTTGTATCAGAGGGGGGGGGGACTTTGGTTTTTTAACTGATTAACTGACCATACGATTTTGCAGACGGTTAATCTTTAAATTTATATGTTGTAAGATTTTGTTTTCATGGAAATATAAAAGAAGTATTTCATCAATATAAAGTGAAATGTTTTAGTGTGGTAAATTAATTTCGGTGATGTATTCTATTTATTGAAATAATTAGCTGAAAAACAATGTTGTTTTGTTTTAAAGAAACGAATTTTAACAGAACAGTTCAAATTTTACCATTCATTGTGTCTTACAGACAGTATATAAGTTATATCTGTAACACCATATCCCTGGTTTTGTTTTTAAAAATTGTGAAGATGTTTTTCGCAGAATATATGATTTCCAAATGTTAAAAACAATTAATAAATCTAATTTAATCCACTGACCGAAAGAGAAATAGTTCGTTCTATTGCGCCAGCGTGCAGTGAAATCCTCTGCACGTGGACTAGACGTTCGGTTTGTCGGCATCTATGAGCATCTTGATGAGGTACCGCAGCGGCGGGCGTCGTGTGGTGTTACGTTTGCTGAAAATATAAATTTTTTGTTATTTTATTAGTAATACGGATAGACGTATGGATTTTGTGTACAAATGAATAATAAACGTTAAAGAAGTGCTTAATGTATATTTTTATGGTTTTATTATTATTGTTGCTCTCTGCACACCCTGCATGAACACCTACCGCACGCCACTGATATATGTATATATGTATATATATATATATATATATATATATATATATATATATATATATATATATATATATATATATATATATATATATATATAAATCATTTTTAAACCCTCAGGAAGTACTCTTTATAATATTGTTTTTATTCACAATTTATTTTTAGTTTGATCACTCAAAATTTTAGATGTACATTTTTCAAAATTAGGTTTTATCAAATAGATTTTTAGGCATTTTTAAAAACTTAATTCTGAAATATTGTAGGCCATTTATTGAACATGCCCTGTCTGGTTCATAATCATTAAAATATGTTCTTCAGGAGATAGGGTTGATTCCGTTATGTCGTGTATTTCAAGTAGGTCCTTATAAAAAGTTACTTTGGTCGTTAAAAAGTCCTTAAACAGTCCTTAATTTTTGTTCTGGAAAAAGATTGGGAACCTTGAAAATGATTTAACATTAAAACAAAAGATGGAAATTTTAAATTGTTATGCCAGGTTGATTATAATTATGAACAATTTATCAATGGGCTTCTTAGAAAAAATTGTGGACAGTCAACAATTTTTTTAATTATGTATACAATTCTTATGTTTTAAAGGATAATATACAATGCATAAATATAAGATGAGTTTTTTCATTTTATTTTAAAATTTAGTACGTGTGAATTAAAGGGCGGGGTAAATTTATCTAATTTTGAATATCGGTTATTGTTAAGTCACGGTGTCTTAAGCTGATTACGTTAAGCCGAGTCCAATATATTACGAATTTGAAGTCTTTCGAATACTTTCTAGCAAATATTATACTAATAGTAGTTCACGTGATTTGATAAATTAATGCATGTAAGCAATCATGTATGATATGTATTCTGGAAAAATCCCATGCTCATTAACAGCTTTGGTTCAGCTCCGACAATGGAATTGTTCTCAAATCTTATATTGTGCTTTATTTCCACACAAATCGCCTTTCCTGTGCAATTATCATAATGAACCCCTCTCTTCTGGTTTCCCGTTATCTTCAAGCATGTACACAGTTTTTGGACGAATAGAACTGAAGAATAATGATACGTAGCATCTATGTTCTTCCGAACGATGATATAAATATTTGTCTATCGGAATAATAGCAAATATCAAAGCAGGCTTCTGTTAAAATCTAAACATCCTAAGAAGAAGAGTTATATGTAAAATAATTGTAAATCAATTAATGCATTTAAATAATCGTCTGTGATATTTATTCTGAAAAACTCCCGCTTTCGTTAATAGTTTTGGTTCAGCTCGTGACAACGGAATTGTTCTCACATCTTAAATTGTACTTTATATGTAATATGATCTGAAATTAATGCATTTAAGCAATCCCGTGGGATACATATTCCGAAAAACTCTCCCGCATTCGTTAACAGCTTTGGCTCAGCTCCTGATAACAGATTTGTTCTCACATATTTAATTGTGCTTTATACGTAATGATATGAAATTAATTAATGCATATAAGCAATCATTTGTGATATTTATTCCGATTGTGCTTTTATACGTAATATGATCTGAAATTAATTAATTTTTCATAAGCAATCATGTGTGATATGTATTTCGAAAAAATCCCGCGTTTGTTAACAGCTTTGGCTTAGCTCCTGAGAACTGGTTTCTTCTCACATCTTAAAAAATGTAATATCAAATAAAATATACGTAATATGATCTGAAATTAATTAATGCATTTAAGCAATCATGTGTGATATGCATTCCGAAAAAATACCGCGTTCAAAACAGCTTAGGCTCAGCTCGTGACAACGGAATTGTTCTCACATCTTAAATTGTGCTATATATGTAATATGATCTGAAATTAATGCATTTAAGCAATCACGTGGGATATGCATTTAGAAAAAAAAATACCGTGTTCATTAACAGCTTTCGCTCAGCTCGTGACACGGAATTTGTTCTCACATCTTAAATTGTGCTTTATACATAATATGATCTGAAATTAATGCATTTACGGAATCGTGTAATATGTATTCAAAAAAAAAAAAAAAAAAAAATACCGCGTTCATCAACAGCCTTGGCTAATCTCCTGACAACGGATTTGTTCTCACATATTTAATTGTGCTTTATACGTAATGATATGAAATTAATGCATTTAAGCTATCCCGTGTGATACGTATTCCGAAAAACTCCCGCATTCGTTAACAGCTTTGGCTCAGCTGCTGATAACAGATTTGTTTTCACATATTTAATTGTGCTTTATACGTAATGATCTGAAATTAATGCATTAAGGCAATCCCGTATGATACGTATTCCGAAAAACTCTCCGCATTTGTTAACAGCTTTGGCTCAGCTCCTGATAACAGATTTGTTCTCACATATTTAATTGTGCTTTATACGTAATGATCTGAAATTAATGCATTTAAGCAATCATGTGTGATATGTATCCGAAAAAAAAAAACCACACTGAGAACAGCTTTGGCTCAGCTCCTGACAGAGGAATTGCTCTTAAATTGCGCTTTATACGTAATGAGCTAAAATTAATGTATATAAGAAATCACGTGTGATATGTATTCCGAAAAAATCCTGCGTTCGTAAGAGCTTTGAGTCAGTTTCTGAGAACGGAAGTGTTCTCACATCTTAAACTGTGCTTTACGAATCTAAAATCTTTCGAAGTACCGTATACTTTGGAATATTTTTGCAACATATATGCAGGTGCCTCTTATTGGCTAAACATCTCTCAACTATCCTTTTTTTTTTTTTTTTTTTTAAGTTTTTTTTTTAATTCTTTAGTTCTGAAGACTCCATTTTACTCCAGTTTTTTTGCACTTTTCTTGGAGTGAAACGGGTTTTACCACATTTCATGTTCGGTTTAAATCCTTTCATTCAGCTTACATCATTATCATTTCAAAGTAGTGTTTAAGGGGGCTTTGTACCTTTCGAGCTGAAATATTCTCACCATAGCCGGTTTTAGTTGCTTTGCCACACGGGACAATAATTTAAAATGTCGTCCTCCCCCCCCCCTACTCCTAACATCAGCCTTGCAATTGCGTCACTTTTCTCACCTTTGGTCACTTTTTTTACAATTGATCACTTTTAGTCACTTTTTTAAGTAAACAGTAACTTTTGTCATGGTGTATCACAGCAAAAGTCTTGTTGTTAAAAAAAGAAAATCTGAATTAATAACAAAATATTTTAATAAAAGACCAAAAATGTGATGCTCTAATCTTATTTTTCTTATTAAAATGTAATTAGTCATATGGTTTCCAGAATTTAGTGATTTTAAAAAGTCGTAAAGAAGTTTCTGAAATCTACATTTGTACTGAAATGTATATTTAATACGTTAAAGTAATTTACGTCAAAGCACACATTTCTCTTTTTCTTTTTCTTCACAATTTTTGTTTAGATACTCTAATCTAGCTATATACATATTTCAAAACATCATTAATATATGCAGAAAATTGCGATTATAAAATTAATGTATTGTATGTATTCAAATCTAATTTATAGATTTTCTTGAATAAAAAGCAATGTTGAGTTGTGTTAAACAAAATTTTTAACCTCTTTTGTGTTTGACGCTAAAATCATGTCTTGGATGAATCATTTGATTTAGAGTTAAAATAAATAGAAAAAATCTGAATAATATAGCAAAAGAAAAAAAAAATCGCTTTTTTTTTTCAATGTTTAGTCACTTTTTAGTCATTTATTTGTATTATTTGTCAATTTTCTCACCTTTTTGAAAGTACCTCAGCAGTTGCAAGCCTGCAACATACAAATTACTTAAATATTCTATCATAGGATACAGATATTTTCGAAAATAGGTATTTATTTTACCTATCTAAAAAATTTCATAACACTAATTCTTTATTCTTATTTAGAAGAGGACTGAACAGCGAGCACACTAAACTGGTGCCCACATTTTGAAAGGCAGTTGTAAAAAAACTTTGCTATTTGTATTTGTATGTACCAATATCTCTATGCTGGTTTCTACAAAACGACAGAATTGTATAATTAAAAAAACTATCTACAAATCAGAACTTAAATAATAATAATATAAAATAAACACCAGCTCAAGTTTTTTTCTAAGAATCGTTAAATTATTAGGATTTTAAAGATTAATAGATTTATTATTAATTTTTAATTCTCTAATAACACATGCTGTTGATACTTACATACATATACAGAGGCTATTCACACATATTTTTGACGATGTATATTGTAGTTACAAAACTAAATTACATAAAATTCTTCTGTTTGAATTGTTCTATTTGATTGCCCTTATTCTGAACTATCTTGCGACACCGTAATTTCCAGGATAATAAAGCCTTTTGAAGTGTGAGAAGAGGTATTCTCGTAAACAGCTTTCCAGAGTCCTCTAAGGGTTCTGGGACGACGTTTGGAAACTGCAGATTTTAAAAGTCCGAAAGCATAAAAATACGTAAGTGATACATGGGAGATTTAGTAGGGATATCAGTGAAGGGTATGGGCCTTGATACCGGTTTTTTGTTCCATTTCTTTTAGGAAATTTACAGTAGATTTTGATGTGTGACTGCTAGCTTTGTCCTGATGGAGTTCCACAGATTGATGGCACTGCGGGTAAAGCGATGGTATTTCATTCAGAAAAATTGGCGATAAAATATGTTCCTGATAGTATTTCGAGTTAATCTTGACATTTTTTTTTTCAACTCTCTTTATTTTTAATTTACCATTATATGAAAAACCAGCAACAATTATCAATCCCTTAGGAAAACTTTCTTTCGATTCTTTGAACCATGTACTTAAAAATTTTCTCCCTTTTTATGATAATAAATGGCTCATTTTTTATTGCAGTCATTTAAATACACCCCTGATTCATCTAGTGTGACAATTTTTTTCCATTTTTCGTTGGATAAATGTTTCTCATACACAATTCTGCAGCGTGTCCTTCGTTCAGCGATATGCTTTAGAGAAAGACGATGCACATTGCGTTTTTACGCTTTAAGATTTAAATCAACGTTTATCATTTTGTTTCCAGAGGACACCGAGCATTTTAATGATTTTGCAACTGTCCTTTGAGAAATTTTCTTAGAACATTATAGAGAAATTTTATAGAGAAATTTTCTTTTAACATTAAACAACGTATCTTTGCAATAGTCAAAGATGCTCGTTTTTTCCTTGGATACTTGTTTGGAATTTTTGTTCCACTTGAGGCTCCAATTTGACGTTTTTTCCTTTCTTTTTGACTTCACAATCCATCCCCCTTTCTCTGCTGCTGGATCTATAGACAATGGCCCAGAACGATAAGAATATTTTGACAGATAGCAAAAGCTTTTTTATTCTTTGCTTTTCGCAGAAACTGGCTTGGGTGGAATCTTGCTCTTTGCTTTTCCTGTGCAAAGAAACATATGCATACCCCAAGATCTTTTTCACAAAACCGAAATACTGTGGACTCCGCTTAACCCTCTGACAGTTTCATTTTTTCCAGAATTCGGTCAAAAAATGTCACATTTTTTATTCCACTTTTTTTCTTTCTATGAAAGCATCATAGAACTGAAGTTTACCTTTAGTCTCATCGATATCGAAGTTAATTTTTGGAATTCCAGTGAAAACAAATTTAGGAGGTGGATCCGAAAGATTATCACAATTAATTTTAAAAAATTGTCTTGCTTGACTGATTCCATCAGTACTACTATCAGAATCACTACTATCCAGGTTATCTAGTAAACTTTCGCTACTATCATTTACAGATAATTCAGTTTCTGATTCCGAGTCACAGATCGAATCACAAGAAATTAGCTCCATACGCTCTCAATTATCCATTATTTAAAAGTAAAAATATATTATTCCACTCTTACATCAATAAAATTATCAGGCTGTTAGTAAAATATAACCAGAAAGTTATACACTGAAGGATAACAATTCGTCTTCTCATACAAAATATGCAAAAAAAAACCTATTAGAGTAGAAAATACAATAAACTGCAAACTATCATTTACTCGACAATAATATGTTTATAAAATTAGAAAAAAATACGGCTGAAACAGCGCAAGAGAAATAAAAATCAGATTGCCCGTACGCCGTAGGGGCAAATCAGTAATGGCCCAAAAGCTGTGCCCGTACGGCGTACGGGCAAAACAAAGAAGGGGTTAATGTGATTAGCTGTTAATGTTATCAATCGCTTATTGTTATCGAAATCACTTGGTCTCGATTTCTTCTATTCATTTATATGTTAAAATTATCGCTTTATGTGATCATTACATCGGTTAATGGGATCAGTTTTCGAACCTCATTTTAACTGGCAAAGGAATATTCACAATGTATTCAGAAGGAACTCATCCTTTCTTTTCCTTCGCTGTTTGAATTTCTGAGAATTCTCCCTCTTCCACCTAGGGAAATGGAGAATGAACAAAGGAGTGGGACACGACACGTTCCTGGAATGTTTCAGAAATACGCACACCCTGCTAGTGGTTAATGGTTGTCAGATAAACAGAAGGCAACACATTCTTATCGGAACTGAGAAGGAGCGTATTCACATTTTATGCCTTGCTCGCTTACATGCAGCTTGTCGATATGGAAACCAAAAAGGGAAATGATTTAACATTACAACAAAGGATCGAAAGTTTAAATCATTATGACAGATTAATGGAACTAATAAATCAGATGGAGAATCTCTTCATATTGAGACACCTACACGTACAGATGTAAAAAACCCGGAATTTTGAAGAGGTGGGAATAAACCCGGAAATTTTGGAGAATAAACCCGGAATTTTGTGAACTTTTGGAAGAAATCATTTTAACAATGTTTACATTTTTTTTTCAACAGTGGCTATTTAAGAACTAGCATATTATTTCTAAGAGATTTTATTTATTTATTTTTGGCTATATATATATATATATATATATATATATATATATATATATATATATACATATATATATATATATTCAAGAAATAATGGCAATAAGTATTTAAATCCCCTGTATAATAATAGCCTAAGTTATCTGTACGTCTGTCCTCCAATTTATGAAGCGGTTGGACCTGGAATGGATAGAGGCATCCATTCAAAGCGAATAAAGTTTATCTTCTCCTAAACTATCGATCCGATTCTAAAATAAATTTGTATAAATAGGCTTCATATCAGAGCAAAAAATACTGTCGTCTTTAAAACGTTCGAAATCCAACCCTTCCCCCCCTTTTCGAGAGTTTAATGCCATTATTTCAAGCCCTATTTTCCCCGGTTAAGAGCAGGCGATAAAATTTATCCATTTATCACTTAATAAAGAGGTAAAAATAACAATCTTTTCTAGCATTGTGACGTCATTCCTTTAAACATCTCATTGAATCATTTCATAAATTAAGCTATTTAAATATCGTCTACACTATTTTAATATATCTTTTATCACTGAACTTAGATATTACGTAAATGATTTTCTTTTATATTTGGCTTAAATAATACATTAGGTACATACGTGATAATTTTATATTTAATCATCTATTATTTTTTGTTGCAACGAAACTTTTACCACCGGTATTAACAATAAATTCTTTTCATATAAGTCTAGGAGTCTATTTCACGGACTAATAAATATCTAACTTTTAATTTATATATATTTGGAAATTAAGAAGTTTGTTCTTTTGTGTGTTTGTTTATTATACATAACCACACGGTTTGACTAAATGAATTCAATGTGATTCTAAACTGCATTACAGGATCGGGAGACTCTAGAGGAGTATGACGATAAATAAATTATTGAGAGTGAACCAGATAGTTCTCAGCCAAAAAACAAACCATTTTTTACCTGCCTCATTGGGTACTTAACAGTTCTGGAATATTAAAAATTTTACTAATCCCGTCATATGATGGGCTATATGCTAGTAATTTTATAGTAGTACTTATGTAATTAATTACCTTGTTAGTCTTATCAAACACATAACTGGTTGCTTCAATTTTAATTGCTAGTATAATAATTAGCTATAATAGTATAATAATTATATACATTATTTTTGATCATTATTTATTATGTAAATTACTTTATGCTAAACTTTTTCCCTTTTTATATAATGAAAATAAAAATCTTAAAATTTAAAGTAAGTTATTTGTAATGCATGTACCATTTAATGGTGTAATCAAATGACACTGTTGCATTTTGTGTCCAATTCCTACACACACACACCTTATATATATATATATATATATGTGTGTGTGTGTGTGTGTGTGTGTGTGTGTGTGTGTAATCGTCCAGGGACTAACTGTTCCGAACTTTCACTTGAAAACTTCTTTTTTCCCTATTATTTTCCTCAGCCCGGGCATGCTGGGCTGCCAAGTGTCCCGCTAATCGTCTGTCAGAAAGAAACGCATAGTCGTCGTGGCCGAACGTAACTTTTATTTCATCCGATGAAAATTGCACAAAATCCAGAGACGTCTGAATCGGACGGTGCCAGAACGGTCTCTCTCTAATGTAGCCTCAAGACTATGGCCAGTTGTTCACCACTTCCTGATGGTGATCTCGAACGGTGGTTCACGGGTCGCATCCACACGCTGGGACACTAAATGAGCTGAGCGCATTGATTCGTCCATAGGGTCTACTGCGCACTTTAGTTGCGCATCTGGCTGCCTTTGATCTTTGGAGAAAAACCGCCTCGGAAGGCATCGTCCGCCAAGGCTATTTTATCATCTCCGCCATTGGCCATGATAAGCCAAAGCCCCTCCAGATGGTGGTGATGGCTTGCAGTGGACCATAGTGTGGAGGAGCCTTTAGTAATGCCAACCTTCTGCGACCAAAACCCGTGTGTGGGAAAATGCTAAGGAAAATATTTTAATTGCTTATAGAGAGTAACTTTTGACTAGAGCCATCTGTTAAGGCCCATCCACACTATGGTCCACTGCAACCCATTACCACTGTCTGGAGGGGCTTTGGCTTATCGTGGCCGCCATAGTGTGGAGGCTACATTAAAGTGTGGCGTTGCAGATGACTATTACTGCTGATCGTTACAAATTTTCCTGGGAGAGTTATAACTTCCTAATTAAAAATGCCAGCTATATCATTTTCTGTTTGGGAATCATAGAAAGAATTTCGGGGTTCGGCTGAAGGAATGAAAATATCTCTTTTAAATTGGATGGCTGGGAAATATGGTTAATATAAAGAGAAGAAATTAAAATCTAGAATAATGAATGGGGAAAAGGGATAATTTTGGAGAGACTTTAGGGCTTAGATATTAATATTATTACATATATATATATATGTATATATATGTATATATATATATATATATATATATATATATATATATATATATTATACAGAGAGAGAGAGAGAAATGCAGGCTTGCAATTCCGTCACTTTTCTCACTTTTAGTCACTTTTTTTTTACAATTGATCACTTTTGTCATTAAGTAAACAGTCACTTTTCTTATGGTGTATCACAGCAAAAGTCTGTTTTTGAAATAAGAAAATCTGAATTAATAACGAAATATTTTAATAAAAAACCAAAAATGTGATGCTCTAATCTTATTTTCTTATTAAAATGTAATTAGTCATATGGCTTCCAGAATTTAGGAATTTTAAAAAGTCGTAAAGAAGTTCCTGAAATCTACATTTGTACTGAAATGTACATTTAATACATTAAAGTAATTTACGTCAAAGCACAGATTTCTCTTTTTCTTTTTCTTCACAATTTTTGTTTAGATACTCTAATCTAGCTATGTACATATTTCAAAACATCATTAATATATGTAGAAAATTGTGATTATAAAATTAATGTATTGTATGTATTCAAATCTAATTTATAGATTTTCTTGAATAAAAAGCAATGTTGAGTTGTGTTAAACAAAATTTTTAACCTTTTTTGTATTTGACGCTAAAATCATGTCTTGTATGAATCATTTGATTTAGAGTTAAATAGAAAAATCTTAATAATAGCATCTGTAATCAAGAGGAGAGAAAAAATCGCTTTTTTTTTTTTCAATGTTTAGTCACTTTTTGGTCACTTATTCTGTATTATTTGTCACTTTTCTCACCTTTTTGAAAGTACCTCAGCAATTGCAAGCCTGGAAATGTTATCCAAGAAAGATAAAGATTTATGGGTTTTGTGACACTACAGATTATTGCCTGATATTTATGTAATAATAAAAATATTGGATATTTCTCAAAGGAAAAATATACTCACACTTTCATGCTAAACATGATACCTTGCCAAATATAGTTAGCTAGTCCCAATTATTCAATTTTTTTTTCATAGCATATAAGTTCAATTTTGTGAAAATGTCAACTTTTGAGTTCTACAACAAAGCCAGAAAAAAATGGTGGTTCTCATTGTGTCATAGGAATTGGCGATTTCAAAATACTTCAAAATTCCCATGTTTTTGAAATTTTCAAAATTCTCTTCCCAAAAAAACCCGGGTTTTTTTTCCACTGCTCACAACTCTACCTACAAGTGCTGAAAGGAAAAATGCATTGAAAGTGTTAAAACGTTGAGTACAACACCGCTCCGATGACTGTAAAAAACATTATGATTACTAACATTTTATCAACGAGCTTCTTAGAAAAAATTGTAGACAGTCAACAATTGATCAATTTTTTTATTATGTATACAATTCTTATACAATAATTCTTATAATTTATTATAAGAATTAATTAATTAATTATTATAATTCAATTTATTAATAATTCTTAAACAATATGTATAGATTTCTTATTAGAGAGTAATATACAGTACATAAATATAAGGTGAGTTTTTTCATTTTATTTTGAAATTAAGTCTGTGTGAATTAAAGGGGGCGGGAGGTAAATTTTGCATATCGTTTATTGTTATCAAAATCACGGTGTCCCATACTGATCACATTAAGCGGAGTGCACTGTATCTCAAGATAATGTACTTATTGTAGTATTATGTTATTTCTGAACTTAAAAGGAAGAGAAAATTTTAAATTTCTTTTCCCCTCTTCTTTTTTTCAGTTTTGAAAAAAAATCTTGGGTGGTGCAAATGTCTTTTTGCACACCCCCACTGGGTACGCCTTTTTAAAGATAATATACAGTCAAAATGGATCGGCCCAAACCAGGATTTAATTTAAAAAAATCTTTCCATTCGTTTTCAAATAATGCTCAAGAGCCAGCTATTGTCATGAATTTAGGTCAAGACATCTCTAAATTTCTCAGTGGGGTCGGTAATTTATCTTGAAATTATAAACATTATTCACCTGGACTTTACACAAAATAAGTAAATGTTTTAGTATGTAGTGCAGTGGATTATGCCAGAATATACACAAAACAATTAAAGGTAAAGGAAAACTTTGAATTTTACATATTTTTATGAATATCTAAAAGTATTCTTTGACCATTTTTGCTATAATTGTAACTCTGTAATGAACTGACAGAGTTAATGTTTATTTACCCTTTCGCGCCTACAGTCACAAATACGTGCCAGCAAGAAACGCGCTCACTTCCCGGCCGACACGCTGGCGTTGCAGAGTGTTATTTTGTTACCCCCGACCGTCACATATGTCTGCCAGTGTTGTGGAACATTTTAAGGCGCCTCCACACTATGGTCCACTGCAAGCCATCACCACCGTCTGGAAGGGCTTTGGTTTATCGTGGCCGATGGCGGCAGACGATAAAATAGCCTTGGTGGACGATGGCTTTGGAGGCGGTTTTTCTCCAAAGATCAAAGGCAGCCAGATGCGCAACGAAAGTGCGCAGTAGACCTTATGGACGAATCAAAGCGCTCAGCTCATTTAATGGCCAAGCGTATGGATGAGACCCGTGGACCATCATTCGAGGTCACCATCAGGAAGTGGTGAACAACTGGCCATAGTGTGGAGGCTACATTAAAAACTATAAGTTTTGACACAATATGGCATTGTATGTCCGTATGGATTTAGAAACATGTAGATTTGACCTTGTACTCAATAGGAGAGTAGAATGATACACATACAAGTGGTTTTTGATTATATAAACATGAGGGAAACGGAATGTTTCCGATTGACATGTTTTATGACGGCTCTTTAAATTCCCACGTGGTGTTTGTTTATGTAAGCAGGGGTGTTTTATTTTTGCTAAAGCGTTGTGTATTTCGGTTTGCAGTCCAGTTTTTAGTACAGAATTAGATCTGACGGACTTGATTTTCTTTTCCTCTTTTTATTGTTAGATTTTCGAAGTATCGAAAGCGGTTAACTGAGCTTGAAATAGCTGAAATGACGCGAAATATTTCAGATTTTCATTCTGAAACAGATTAGGATATTAGTAATAGTGACACTATAATATATTCTAATTCATGTTCATAATGGATCTGGTGATTCTAATGATGAGGAGGACATTTCTGACAAACATATTTCGTTTTTTCACATTCCGGAAAAATCCTCCAAAACGGCAAATGAGTTACTACGAGTGTAAGGATTGTAACATAGGATTGTTTGTAGATCCCTGTTTTTAAAATTTTTCATACAAAAAAGGTTTAAATAACATAGTATTCAGTTTTGCAATGTTAAAAGTTTTTAAATACTAAGTAAAAGATGAAAAAAAAAGGTAAAGTGTAAAATATATATTTAAATAAGAAATAGCTTAAATAAATAAAGTATCTATAAACATATATAAATCCCATTCCGTTTAAATACTTTACGCAGCATTATTAAATAATGCGCTGCTACTTCGTTAATTTCATGAATTAGGCTTAATAGCAAAAAACCCTCCGGTCCAGGATATTCACTCGCAAAAGTGACTGCCAGCCTCATAGAAAAGCGGGCGTTTGGGCTTCATGTAGCGAAAGGGTTAAGGGAGCATACCACCTTAAACCTTCAAAAATTTACTTTTTTTATTTTTACATTTTTAAAATTCTCCCATAAATGGTCATCATACAAAATGTCAACAGAAATATATAATTTACATTTATTTAATGGAACACATCACATTTAAACCTTAAATTTTTTTTCCTTTTTACATTTTTAAAATTCTTCCATAAACGATCATCATAGAAAATCTCCACATAAATATATAATTAAAATTTTTAGAGGAACATATCACTTTTAAACCTTCAAAAATTTGATTTTTTGATTTTTACATTTTTAAAATTGTCCCATAAATGATGATCATACAAAATGTCAACAGAAATATATAATTAACATTTATTTAAAGGACCATATCACATTTAAATCTCCAAAAATTTGATTTTCAGATTTTTAGATTTTTAAAATTCTCCCATAAATGATCATCATACAAAATGTCATCAGAAATATAGCATTAACATTTATTTAATGGAACATATCACCTTTAAACCTTAAAATTTTTTTTGATTTTTACATTTTTAAAATTCCCTCATAAACGATCATCATAGAAAATGTCCACAGAAATATATAGTTAAAATTTTTAGGGGAACATATCCACTTTAAACCTTCAAAAATTTAATTTTTTGATTTTTACATTTTTAAAATTCTTCAATAAATGATTACCATACAAAATGTCAACTGAAATATACAATTAAAAATAATTTAAGGGAACATATCACCTTTAAACCTTCAAAAATTTGATTTTTAGATTTTTAAAATTCTCCCGTAAATGATCATCATACAAAATGTCAACAGAAATATATCATTAACATTTATTTAATGGAACATATCACCTTTAAACCGTAAAAAAAATTTTTATTTTTACATTTTTAAAATTCTCCCATAAAAGATTATCATAGACAATGTCCACAAATATATATATATATATATATATATATATATATATATATATATATATATATATATTTAAAATTTTTAGAGGAACATATCACCTTTAAACCTTAAAAATTTGATCTTTCGATTTTTACATTTTTAAAATTCTCCAATAAATGATAATCATACAAAATGTCAACAGAAATATATAATTAAAATAATTTAAGGGAACATAACTCCTTTAAACCTTCAAAAGTTCGATTTTTTGATTTTTACAGTTTTAAAATTCTCCCATAAATGATCATCATACAAAACATCAACAGAAATATATATTTAAATTTTTTTAAAGGAACATATCACCTTTAAACCCTCATAAATTCGATTTTTTGATTTTTACATTTTTAAAATTCTCCCATAATTGATCATCATACAAAGTTTGAACAAAAATATATAATTAACATTTATTTAAGGTCACATATCACCTTAAAAACTTTCAAATATCCGATTTTTTTTTAATTTTTACATTTTTAAAATTCTCCCATAAATGATGATCATACAAAATGTCAACTGAAATATATAAATAAAAATTTTTAAGGGAACATTTTACCTTTAAACCTTCAAAAATTCAATTTTTTGATTTTACATTCTTAAAATTTTCCCATAAATAATCATCATACAAAATTTTAACAGAAATATATCATTCACATCCCCTATATAATAATAGCCTAAGGTGTCTGTCGGCAAATTTTTGAAGCGGTTGTACCTGGAATGGATTCCTCGGCTAACGGCAGGCGATTAAATTTATCAATTTATTCACGTAATAAATAGGTAAAAATAACATTTTTTTTCTAGCATTATGACGTCATTCCTTTAACCATCTCATATAATCATTTCTTGTTTTAAATTATTTAAATATCGCGTGCATTATTTTCATACGTTTTATCGCTGAACTTACATATTAAGCAAATAATTTTCTTTTATTTTTGACTTAAATAATAGATTAAGTATATAAGTGATAATTTTAAATTCAATCATCGATTATTTTTTGTTGTAATGAAAATTTTATCATCGGTATTAACAATAAATTCTTTTCATATAAGTCGAGGACTACTAAATATCTAACTTTTAATTTATATATATTTGGAAATTAAGAAGTTTATTTGTTTGTTATACATAACCACATGGTTTGACTAAATGTATTCCATGTAATTCTAAACTGCATTACAGGATCGGGAGACTCTAGAGGAGTATGACGATAAAGAAACTATTGAGAGTGAACCAGATAATTCTCAGCCAAAAAACAAACCATTTTATTACCTGCCTCATTGGGTACTTAACAGTTCTGGAATATTAAAAATTTTACTGATCCCGTCATATGATGGGCTATATGCTAGTTTATTTAATATCACCTTAAAACTTCAAAACTTCGATTTTTTAATTTTTTACATTTTTAAAATCATCTTATCTTTATACAAAATGTCAGCAGAAATATATAATTAACATTTATTAAAAGGAACATGTCAACTTTAAACCTTCAAAACTTCGATTTTTTAATTCTTTAGATTTTTAAAATTATTGCATCTTTATACAAAATTAAGCAGAACTATATAATTAACATTTATTTAAGGGAACGTATCACCTTTTTAAACCTTTAAAAATTCAATTTTTTGTTTTTTATAGTTTTAAAATTCTCCCATAAATGATCATCATCCAAAATGTCAGTAGAAATATATAATTAACATTTATGTGAGGGAACATAATCACCTTTAAACCTTTAAAAATTCGATTTATTTTTTATTTTTACATGTTAAAAATTCTCCTATAATTGATCATCTTACAAATTGTCATCAGAAATATATCATTAACATTTATTTGAGTAACATATCACCTTTAAACCTTCGAAAATTCGATTTTTTGATTTTTACGTTTTAAAAATCTTCGGTCATTTCTGAACCGTTTAAAATAAATCTCATTAAAAATTTAAATTTAGAGCCTGTAATACTATATAATTTTTGCATTTTATATAACAGATTTTAAGAATATTATAAAAACTTTAAATGCATTTTACGGAAAATGGTGTTTTATTCAAATTGCATGGATTATAAATAAAAAAAAACTATTGTACATATTGATTTAAAATTTTCATAGTAAATACATGATTGACCTACGATGAAATTCTACCTAATTTTTTCGTTGTGGATTATTTTATTTAGTATTTAAAATGGAATTCTTAAACATTATTTTAGCTTTTTGGAAAATCCAATCCCTTGGCGTAAGAGTTCTGATACTTTTAAAATTTTAATAAGTGTAGAGTCATACCTAATAATTACTGTTTATAAAAGAGCAAAAATTATTAATGAAACTGACTGTGTTCTTGCAATTCTGCGCATAGTGTGTAAGAAAAAATTTTTTAATTTTTTAAACAAACACTAACTTTTCAGTTTAAAAAAAAAGTTCTAAATAAATTCAGTGAAAAGTAGTTTAAAATAAATGGAATATAAACGCTGAAAATCACATGTATTTAAAATAATAATTAACACGTTGAGTGCCAACTACGAGATAACTCGTAGATTGCGTTCTTTTCTAGGATGCCAACTACGAGTTATCTCGTACTGTGTTTACTTGCCATTTTTTGTGCAGCTACGAATAAACTAGTAGTATATCAGTGCTAATATCGAAAGATGACTTCTGGGAAAAGAACAAAAAAATTAATGTTCTTGGAAAATAAATAATTTAAGACTTTGTTGAATTTTGTCCACAAATTAGAGATTTTAATAATATGTGATTAAATCGAATTGTCATTTTAGGCCAGATTCTGAAAATTTCTGTGGCATCCAACATGTTAACAGATTTTATGCGGGACACGTACTAGTACGTTTCCTGACGATTGATACTTGAGCGCGGGTCACGTACTAGTACGGGTTAGTGTAATAACATATTTGTGGGTACAAAAATAACGGTATATACAGGAAAACGAAGCCGAATGTTCTTTCCTGGATAATTTTCTGGAAAAATTTAGACATTAGAAAAATTTAGTTTTTACATCAGTCGATGCGGAACCACAGAACAGGAAAAAATTAAAACTATATACTACTATTTCTATTTGATTTTTCATATTTACGATACTATTATAAATTTATCCACTAAAAAATATATTTTTTGCTTACAAAAATCTTATGGTTGTTATTTATATATTTCTATTTATGTCTATATATGCGAAAAGTAGTTTAAAATAAATAGAAAATAAACACTGAAAATCGCATGTATTTACAATAATAATTAAAACGTTGAGTGCCAACTACGAAATAACTCGTAGATTGCGTTCTTTTCTAGGACGCCAACTACGAGTTATCTCGTACTGTGTTTACTTGCCATTTTTGGTGCAGCTACGAATAAACTAGTAGTATATCAGTGCTAATATCGATAGATGACTTCTGGGAAAAGAAAAAAAAAATCAATGCTCTTAGAAAATAAATAATTCAAGACTTTGTTGAATTTTGTCCACAAATTAGAGATTTTAATAATATGTGATTTAATCGAATTGTCATTTTAGGCCAAATTCTGAAAATTGCGGTGGCATCCAGCATGTTAACAGATTTTATGCGGGACACGTACTAGTACGTTTTCTGACGATTGATACTTGAGCGCGAGTCACATATTAGTACGGGTTAGTGTAATAACATGGTTTGTGGGTACAAAAATAACGGTATGTACAGAAAAACGAAGCCAAAATTTTAAATTTTTTAAACAAACACTAACTTTTCATTTTGTAAAAAAAGCTCTCAATAAATTCAGATAAAAGTAGTTTAACCCTTTAAAGGACACTAATATAAATTTCTTATGGTTTAATGAATTTAGTTTATAAATGTTATCTATGAACCTCATAAATGGGATAAAACATGAAAATATGTGCATTCTTTAGAAGGAAAAAATGTTAGATGGCTGGTTTAAATACAAAACCATCCTTTTATACTATGTGAAAATAATACTTTCTTTTCAATTTTTATTTAGGTTGTAAGAACAATGAATAATTATCATCAAAAGGGTGTAATAAAAAATAGCTAAAGATTTTTTAAGTGTTATTTGGATAAATATAAGTATTTGGGGTCACAAGGAAGATAAATCGAATTTCTTAATTTTCTGGATAAAGGAAGTTTAAACATACATATTTCAAATGTAAAAATGAATTAAGTGTAGTGCTTTTATTTTCTGTAAGTTTAAAATGCCATAAACATAGAAAATTTTAAAAAATCATTCATATGTCTTTAAAAGTAGAAAAAAGAAACTTTTAACAGGTGGTTTCGCTGCAAAACCACCGTTCGTTAAATGGTTAAAATAAATAGAAAATAAACACTGAAAATCACATTATTTACAATAATAATTAGCATGTTGAGTGCCAACTACGAGATAACTCGTAGATTGCGTTCTTTTCTAGGACGCCAACTACGAGTAATCTCGTATTGTGTTTACTTGCCATTTTTGTGCAGCTACGAATAAACTCGTAGTATATCAGTGCTAATATCGATAGAAAAGAACAAAAAATCAGTGGTCTTAGAAACTAAATAATTCAGGACTTTGTTGAATTTCTACCCACAAATTAGAGATTTTAATAATATAATGTGATTAAATCAAATTGTCATTTTAGGCCAGATTCTGAAAATTGCGGTGGTATTCAACGTGTTAACACATTTTATGCGGAACATGTACTAATACGTTTCCTGACGATTGATACTTGAGCACGGGTCACGTACTAATACGGGTCAGTGTAATAACATATTTGTGGGTACAAAAATAACGGTATATACAGGAAAACGAAACCGAATGTTCTTGTCTACTACATGGATACTAGAAGAATTTAGACAAATAAAAACTAGTTTTTACGTCAGTCGATGCGTAACCACAGAACGGGAAGGCTGATTAAAAAATCAATTTAGATTTAAAATTAACTTTTTATTTACCCTTGCGAAAATGATATATGTATATTTATATATATGTATATTTGTATTTTTATATATATAGTTGTTTATTTGTCTATTTATATATTTGTTTATATATTTCAATATAAAATAAGAAAAGTTGGTTAAAAAATTAAATAATTTTTGATCTATTGAGATTTAACTGAATAATTAAATTTACGCACAAAACGCCCGCTCCTGGTACAATTCCGCTGCGAAATGTACCAGCACACAATGTTTTAAAAAAGGTATGATATGACGAAAACCAAGAAAAAAAATCTTCTATTCAAAGTTATTTAAAGGTAATGTGTTCTTTTGATAAACATTAAATAGTTAAAATGATTTAGATATAAAAAAATATTGACACTAAAGTAAACTAACCTAGCAGATAAACATATGTATGAAGAAGTTTATTTATCTGCCAAAGTAGTGGGCAAAACTGCAAGCTTCGAATTCTAAACATATAAGATTCAACAAAATTGTTTCAATCGGCCATTTATTGTCAAAGAAAAGAGTAAAAAAAAATTTTTTTTTGCAAGCTTCGAATTCTAAACATATTTTATAAGATTCAACAAAATTATTTCAATCTGCCATTATCTGTCAAAGAAAAGGGCAAAACTGTTTTCTACAAGCCTCGAATTCTAAACATGTTTTATAAGATTCAACAAAATTATTTCAATCTGCCATTATCTGTCAAAGAAAAGGGCAAAACTGTTTTCTACAAGCCTCGAATTCTAAACATGTTTTATAAGATTCAACAAAATTGTTTCAATCTGCCATTATCTGTCAAAGAAAAGGGCAAAACTGTTTTCTACAAGCCTCGAATTCTAAACATATTTTATAAGATTCAACAAATATATTTCAATCTGCCATTACCTGTCAAAGAAAAGGGCAAAATTGTTTTTTACAAGCCTCGAATTCTAAACATAAGATTCAACAAAATTATTTCAATCTGCCATTATCTGTCAAACAAAAGGGCAAAGTGGTTTTCTACAAGCCTAGAATTTTAAACATGTTTTATAAGATTCAACAAATTTTTTTCAATCTGCCATTATCTGTCAAAGAAAAGGGCAAAATTGTTTTCTACAAACCTCGAATCAGGGGCGTACGCAAGGGGGGATTAGGGGTTTACACCCCCCCCCCCTTGAACTCAGAAAAAATGGCAAAAATAAAAATTGTAGTAAAAATAATGCGTGCTATTATTTTTTTAAAATTACGACCTCCCCCCCCCCTCTTGAAAAATTCTGCGTACGCCACTGTCTCGAATTGTAAACATATTTTATACGATTCAACAAAATTGTTTCAATCTGTCATTATCTGTTAAAGAAAAGGGCAAAACTGTTTTCTACAAGCCTGAAATTCTAAACATATTTTGTAAGATTCAACGAAATAATTATCTGTTAAAATAATAATAATAATTAAAAAAAAATCAAGCTTCGATTTCTAAAAAAATTTATAAGATTAGACAAAATTATATGTTGCATTTTATTGATCACCTTTCCCCATTGTACTATGTTACTGTACATACACCGAAAATAATTTGGAGCCCCCTATCCACCTAATCAGGAAGGAACCCGGGGTGGTCCGCCCCCGCTTTTCCATCCCTACCATCATGCATCTGTAGACTTGTGCAGGGAGGTTTTACCTTGAGTAGAAAAACATCGGTCATATTACTTCCAAGAACCGAAACCTAGCAAATCTTTACTCCCCCCCCCACACACACACACACCGATGAGACATTTACAAGCCTTTTTCTTTTTCTTTCTTTGACTGGCTGTACTAAAAAACAAATCCTTCCCACAAATCAAACAAGATCAGTATTTCTACGTTTGTTCACTCAGCAGTTTTGTTTACTACAAAGTCTGGAAAAAAAGGGCAAACGAAGTCTAAATCACCAAGCAACGTCCCTTTGGATTGCAAACCTTGGCGGTTTTGCATGTGCAATCAGATGTAGGGGAAAAAAAAATACTCGTCGGTTAGATAACGACTTGCACCCCTCCTCCCCTTTGCATTCCCTAGTTCGAAAACCCAAACAGACATTATTCTTGGAAAGGAGGATGATCGTTACACAAGACTCTTTTTTTTTTTTTTTTTTTTTTTTTTAAAATTCTGCTTGCAGGTGTGGAAGGATTTATTCCTGGTTAAAGTGCACGGATAAAAGCTAGACGTTCGGCAACAATTCAACGCCAAAATAATTTCAACCCGAGAGGAGTTGAAAAGCGATTTTTTCTATTATGATTATTTGAGAATAGTAATTATAGTATACAACAAAATCAAGTACTCTTTTTATAATGATTTTATTCTGTTCCAATGACTAAGTCATGGTTTCCGCGCACCTGGAAAGTCAGGGAAAATCATGGATTTAGACAATGGATTAATTTTGTCATGGAAAGTCTTGATTTTTCAAGTAAAATGAGTAAAAGTCATGGATCTGCTAAACTACCGATTAAAAAAATGCATTGAATTGTTTAATTCTATTTTTACTTGTCATTCGGCTGAAGTTACTGAGTTTGGTATTTATGTATTATCCTATTGACCCTATTGCCAAGTAAAATTTGTTCACCAAGGAAACTCAAAGCAAGAAAGCTCAATGGGTGGGTAAATGTATATTATTCTGATTTTTTTTCTTAAATTGCAGATTAAAATTTTATTAATATAATATTCATTATTCTTTAATAAAAATTAGTTAAGATTTTTGCACAAAATATAAGTTTATCTCTAGGGATATTGTATATAAACATTATAGAGTTATATTTGTCTATTATTCATGGTCACCTAGATAATACCAAAGTACCCTGAATTCAAATTGAAAACATTTTGATTGAAAAATTGCTATATTATTAAACTTAGGAATGTAGATACAACAATTTATTTTTATGTATGTGAGTTTATTAACACTTATAAAGTAAGTTTATAGTTTTTTTATGATAAAATTCCTGTAATTTCTCTAAAAGCATATATTTCATTTGTATGTACATCAGAAGTTTTATTCATATATACTTTAACGAAAGCTTTTTAAAGTCATGGAAAATGATCTGCTAAATCAGGGAAAGTCATGAAAAGTCATGGATTTGAAAAATTTTATTTTGGCAGATACCCTACTAAGTCGTTAACCCTCTCGCTACGTATTTTTTTTATTTTATCAAAATAGGTTAAAAAATTTCGCATATTTTTTATTACATTTTTCATATCTATATACATTTTAGAGTTTAAATGTACAAAAAAAATTTTGTTAAAGAGTTTCTTTTTAATGCAGAATTAGGTCCTAAAAAAAGGTGTTCAGAATAATGAAATTGAAGAATTATGATATAATACCTAAATTTTGAAAATTAATCTTGGTTAAATTATCATTTATTTTATAAAATACAAAAGCAAAACGTATATACTAATTAAAAAATGCGAAAGACTTAGAAAAAATTTATTAGAAATGAAGTGTTTTATGTCAAATTTCGAAACAAGGCTCGAGGCAAAGTCCTACCTCGTCGCAACCCTTGCACCAAATTCGCGTTTCTGTTCGAATTTTTGCTCCACCTTCAGTTTTTTTTTTAATAACAGACAGCACACTATCTACGAGGCTCTTTCTTGATGGGATTTGGGTATATGGCTAGCAAAGTCTCGAGTCCAAAACAGTTGCATTATTTTGTCTCTTTTGCCGCGTCTACAGTTTTTTTTTTTTTTTTTTTTCCTGCTACGGGAAAGAAGCGTTATCAGTTGATTCACGCACGTGCTTCAAGGTCAAAAAGCCGTCTAACGCGGCACAGATGAAATATCTAGGACTAGTATTGTTCAAATCATACAGTGGACTCCACTTTATGTGATTTCGATTAATATTATCAATCGCTTACTGTTATCGATATCACTTGGTCCCGATTTTCTCTATTCATTTGTATGTTAAAATTATCGCTTTACGTGATCGTTACATGGGTTAATGTTATCAGTTTTCGAACCTCTTTTTAGCTGGCAAAGGAATATTCACAATGTATTCAAAAGAAACCATTCTTTTAGTTTGAATTTCTGAGAATTCTCCTTCCTCCACCTAGGGAAATGGAGAATGACTAAAGGAGTGGGGAATTACCCGTTCCTGTGATTTTTCAGAAATACACACACCTTGCTGATGGTCAATGGTTGTCAGATATGCAGGAGGCAACCAGTGGCGTGCGGTCAATATGTGCAGGGTGTGCAGTGCACACCCTGGCAAAATTATGAGGGACAATAATTTTCTGCATATATGTTTACCTATTTTTATATGGTATATAAAAAATATTATTTATAATATATTCAAATATGTTGATTTGCTTGCTTGTATTCCCGCAGTGCGTGCGGTACTGAATTGAAAATCACGCTTTATATGTATGGGCTACTGGAGAAGCACAGCATACTATAGCACTGAGGCAAGTGCAGCTATTTTTCCTACACTTGGCATTCAGAATCATCCGAAGGTACGGTTTATTAAGCGTTGTATTAGAGCGGGGACTTACGTACTGAAGCGCTTTTGGTTTTTTAACTGATTAACTGGCCATACGATTTTGCAGACGGTTAATGTTTAAATTTATGTATTGTAAGATTTTGTTTTTTGTGGAAATATAAAAGAAGTATTTCATCAATATAAAGTGAAATGTTTAAGTGTGGTAAAGTAATTTCGGTGATGTATGATATTTATTGAGGTAATTCCCTGAAAAACAATGTTGTTTTGTTAGACAAAAAAGAAACGAATTTTAACAAAACAGTCCAAATTTTACCATTCATTGTGTCTTACAGTATATAAGTTATATCTGTAACACTATATCCCTGGTTTTGTTTTTAAAAATTGTCAAGATGTTTTTCGTAGAATATACGATTTCCAAATGTTAAAAACAATTAATAAATATAATTTAATCCACTGACCGAACGAGAAACAGTTCGATCTATTTTGCCAGCGTGCAGTGAAATCCTCTGCACATGGAATAGACGTTCGGTTTGTCGGCACCAATGAGCATCCGGATGAGGCATCCGGGCGCCATGTGGTGCTAAGTTTGCTGAACATATAAGTTTTTCGTGGAAGCCTGAAGCGTTGCTTTTTCGACGCCGATATGACACGATACAACAAAAGACATGATTTTTGCTTCAGTGCTAGTAGAATTCTCATAAGTTTAGCTGTTTTTATAGCTATAACTCGACTACTCGTAGGTAAATATTTTATTTATTGTAATCTTTAAATTTATATTCATAATAAATAACCCGTTTCTGAATGGAGAACTCGGATGTCTCAATAATTAAAGATTTATTAGAAAATCCCTGTTCTCTGCACACCCTGCATGAAAACCTACCGCACGCCACTGGTTTATTGTTATCAATCGGTTATTGCTATCAAAATCAAGGTGTCCAAAATTGATCACATTAAGCCGAGTCCATTGTAGTTAAAAAAATCAGTACACATTGCAGTTTAAATCACCTATGTTAGTTTGAAGCTCTATGGCATTCTTTTTTAGCTACACGAAACCGGGATCTACTGCTTAGAGCAGTGTTTCTTAACTTTATTGGCACAATATACCACTTTAAAAATTTTAAATATATCACGGACCCCTCTGTGAAAAAAAATTGCTTAAACATAATTTATTACAAAAAAAATTCTGTTTTATTGTTTAATTATTTTAATATTTTTATTTCAATAATATAAAAAATTTGAAGAAATTAAAATTTTTAATGTGAAGGCTGTTGCTGCTTTTCCTTGATTAACAGATTGAATTGAGGAATGGTTTTCGACAAAGCAAAGCGCATATCATGTTCGATAGTCAGTAGATTTCGATGTTTTGTTTTTATTGTGACAAGTGTGGAAAATCCCGCTTTGCAAAGATATACTGTAGCAAACGGAATAATGGCTGCCATAGCTCGTTTTACAAGCAATGGGTAGGCTTCTCTTAAAGAAGACCAAAAGTTTTTGAATCTAAATCCATTTTTTACAAGGACTTTGTTTTCAAATCAATTAGCTCATCTTTGGCAAGGTTCATTTTATCGATACAGTCAATATCACAAAGAAAAGGATTACGAATCCACAACTCATCTTTTATATTTATTCCATCCGAATTGAAATATTTTTCAAATGAAACTTGAAGTATTTCCAGGTGTTCACAGATTTCATTTTTCAAGTTATTCAATAACAAACTAGCTTGCCGAGATCCATTTTCGAAAAGCACTTCGTCCAACATATGAAAGTTTGCATGTATCCCATTTTGAATTCTAATTTTTTTTAGGTTGCCCGTGACAAAAAAAGTCTTTTTTTTTTTTTTTTTAAATATTGATGCAAACATTTTAAAAATTAGGAGCAGTCGACGGACCCCCAAAATATGACTCATGGACCCACAATGGGTTTATGACCCACAGGTTAAGAAACCCTGGCTTAGAGACAATTTTGAACAGCAGTGGGATTCTAACCTATGAACTCTGTTTCTAAAGAGCAATGTTCTACTCATTCCTTAATCATTCGGTACATCAATTATTAGAGAAGAAATATACATTAATTAAAATGTAAGATTAACAATAGTTATTAAAATTCATCTTAGTGTATCAAACTAAAATTACTCACCGAGTAAACATAAAATCGATTAAATGGGATATATATATCTCCTGCGAACCATCTTTGGTGCTGTCTTTGAAAATAACAACTGGAGAAAAAGACATAATTTTGAATTATATAAGATCTTTAACAGTGATGATGTTATCAAATCTATAAAGCTGAATAGAATGAGATGGGCAGGACATGTAATGAGAATGAGCCCAGAACGAACAACTTTGAAGGTTTTAAATGCACTCCCTTCCAATAAAAGACCAAAAGGAAGGCCTAAGAAATGGTGGAAAGACTGTGTGGATGACGATTTTACCATCTTAAAGGTAAAGAACTGGAGATCAATTGCTGGTAGAAGGGCAGATTGGGAAAAGCTTCTAAGGAAGGCCCAGGCCCACAAAGGGCTGTCGTGCCAATGCTGATGATATATATATATATATATATATATATATATATATATATATATATGTGTGTGTGTGTGTGTGTGTGTGTGTAAAAATTATTTCCTCTAGTTACAATAATTCTTCTTCCAAAGCACTACAGCCGGTTACAGGCCAAGGCTGTCCCAAGCAGTTTTTTCCAGCCGTTCCTATCTGCTGCAAGACTCCTCCAGTTTCCCTTTTTGACAGTGGTTAAGTCCCTCTCTACTGAGTCAAGCCACCTAATTGGTGGTCATCCTCGTTTCTTCTGCCTCATGGGATTAGTGAAAGACAGCTGTTTTACTCGAGTCGGAATAGGTATCCAAGCCATCGCAGTCTATTGATTTTTATACTTTAACAACATGAGGTTGCTTATATTTTTTATAAATTTCAAAATTGAATAAGGATCTCCAAAAATAATTCTCTTGAACTGCACCAAATATTTTTCTTAAGACTCTCCTTTCAAAAGTCAGCAATTAATTTTCATGCAATTTGGTTATTGCCCAGCATTCACTTCCATAGAGCAGACAGGTCGAAGTAGAGTTTTATAAATGTTAATTTTCATTTTTAAACTTATAAATCGAGATTTTAATTGGTTTTTAAGGCCATGATAGCATTTATTTGACATGGCGATCCCGCTGTTTACCTCTACGTCCAAGTCATTATAAGTGGTGATGGTTGTTCCAAGATATTTGAACTGTGAAACTATTTCAGAGGTGTAGCCTCCCACTGTAAATGACTTCAGATTAGGTGTACTCTGGGATGTTTCCATAAATTTTGTTTTATCTTCGTTTATTTTTAAGCCTAATTTACTAGCCTCGGCTTCTAATAAATTAAAAGCTTCTATAATATAATTTCTGGATCTAGCAACCAAGTCAATGTCATCAGCAAATGCCAAGGTTTGTAAAGTCTTCTGGTAAATGGTTCCTTTAGCTGTGATACCAGATGCTCTGATGGCCTTTTCTAAGGCTAGATTGAACAATAATTATGTAGCTCCTATTGTATTTACTTGCCCAGACTATTGGGCAAGAAGAAGCCTAATCAGCTAACAGTAATAACGATGCAGTCGGCCATATTGTAGAGAACGCCACAAGTCTAATTAAAACTTTATTTTCGAACTGTTAAAAAAGGACATCTTTGCTAGTCAAAGACAGACAAAGGAAAGACACAAAAATCTCTCTGCTAGGACAGAGGTGCACCCAAGAGCGAAGACCGAAAGAATTTTCTCAAGGGACAAGAAACTTACTCAGCGAATTTAAGTGTCAAGATCAGGAAAAAAGCTGAGCCATTTGCTGGCGACAGCTGGAAAACGTGTTGAATAGACAGAAAATTTACATCTATTGGACAGAAAGCTTTGTGAAATGTATCAAAAGAATTTTAAGCCCCAGGACAGTCCTTTGATTAAGGCATTTAGAGGCTGGGAAAAAGATATTAAGGAATTAGAATGGGAGAGAGGAGGTTTTTAAGGAAATATTAAAGTGAAATAATTTTGATATATTACATATGTATATATATATATATATGTGTGTGTGTGTGTATGTGTATATATATATATATATAATTACACACACACACACACACACACACACACACATATATATATATATATATATATATATATATATATATAATTACACACACACACACACACACACACACATATATATATATATATATATATATATATATATATATATATATATATATATATATATATATATATATATATATGTGTGTGTGTAAGGAAAATTCTCAGGGGTTTTCAAAGCTTAAATCAAGGGTAAAAGTTCCCGCGTCATTTTCTATTCCCCTTTTTAACCCCTAACCTGAATTGACCACTTGGGCTACAGGTTACGCCCTCAGAGAAGGGGCCTGGCCAATTATAAACCTACATGGCCCTAGCGGACAATTTAGGAAATTTCCAAATAAAAAGCAGATACACGCTGTCGGAGACAGATTTTTCTAGAGATATTTTCCCACAGATGTTGACCCAGGTGTTACGTGTCTTGTACATAGAACTTCTTGCTAGCTGACCCTTTAGTTTGTCCTGTCCCTATGATGAAGTGGGAACTCGTCCTTCAACGTTATCTGAATAAAGGTCTTTAGCTGAAACGGTATCATTTTTATGGCCCTGACTGCAACCACCCATCGAGAAGTCCGTCTCATTACACACACACACACACACACACACACACATATATATATATATATATATATATATATATATATTTATATATATATATATATATAAATTTCTGGCCTGATTTTGTAGGGGATTACTTTGTCTTCGGTAATTTTTGGCTGGTCAGGATTTTTATAACTCTTTGTGAAGACTCATAATTTTTATGTTCAAGCATAATTATATTTCCCTACCGACCACAACATTTTAAAAAGCGTTTTTTTGGACATTTTAAATTTAAGCAACAATATGCCTGATCTGATTATTTTGTTTAAGTTTTCGATTGAAGCAATGTCCGTTACCACCCAATCGTCGTCACTATTTTAAAACATCCTCTAGTAGTTTTGGGAAGACCCCAGAGGTGCGAAAAATTTTTTGGACATCCATTCACACGACACTTTTCATCAACACAAAAATACTAATTTGTCCAGTTCTCCAAAAATTTACAAAACGATGCATCCGTGAAAAGAAAGTGATGGGTCCAAATATTTCAACGATAGATGCGGGAAAACGAATAACCTTGGAACGGTCAAAGAGTGAGGAAATAACATCAGCCCCATGCATTTTCATCCTAGGCTTTTTTGTAGCCGTATTTAAACCCCCACCCTCGCCGAAATCCTTAAATAAAAATTAACAAATAACAAATGAATTATAAAAGAACCATGTTAACCAAAAGAAAAATTGCGAATAAAATAAAGTAATAAATAATATACAGTAAAGCTTCACTGTGGCAAGAAAAAAAAAAAAAAAAAAAACGATAAATTCTTCTACAACGGTAATATTCGACGGTTCCAAAAAATTTACAGACGATATGCCGTCAATTTTACGATATGGCTCTCAAAAATAAATCTCGGTAGAACATGTTTTCCCTCACGATCGATTGTTATTTCCTATTCCTCTGCAACGATAAGTGAGTTTCCGAATAACGGTAAAGGGAAAGGTTTTGCACTTTCCGACTCTGTGCAACCGTTTAATTGATTAAACAGTGAAAAAATGCAAAAGCAAAAATAAATAAATAAATAAAAATAAAATAAATAAATAATGGATTTATTTGGATAAAAAAAGTTTCTCAGGTTTGAGAATTTTATTGCGCATGCTTTGTTTTATTTATTTACTAGCTGCTTCGCACCCACCCTTCGGTCTGGGTCTTAAAATATTTCGATGAAAGGTTTAGAACCACTATTAAAGATAATAAGACGTATTAATAGAAATGCTGAACAAATGTCGTATATTTCAGGTTGTTGACGATTATAACAGTTTATTTTAATAGCTGAATGTCCAGTAAGTGCATTGTGTAGCCCGTGAGCCGCTGCATAATAATTTCCAATTCCACCACTTTTTTCAATGTAGGAGTTAAATTGCAAAATGCTGTGGAGAGTAATATATATGTACTCTTCTGAATGGGATAATTCATTTCCGAGATTGGATGTCTTTTAGTAGTAATGTTTTACATACATAAAAATTAAATTTTAAACAACAAAAAATATGACGATAACTCTTTCTTTAAAAAATGGCAATTGTGAAATAAAAACAAATTTGATAGAACATGGCGAATTTGTAATTATTGAAAATAAAAATCACGCCGACATATAAGAGAAATACTAAAAAAAAAATTAAAAAGTAAAATAAAGATTTACATATTTGATGAAGTAAAATATTTAGCTATTAAAAATAAAATGATTTTGATACTGGGATATTTCAAAGAGAAAAAGTTATTGCGTATGACAAATAGTTGTAACTATAGGCAATAAACGGCACCACTCAGTACATATATTAATTAATATACTTTTAACTGATTGTAATTACGGTATTTTAATGGTGGAAAGAGTTTAAGCATTCAGCCGATTGGGCGAAGTAATGCATCCAAATGTATTTAAGTTTATAAATGCATTTATTTACACTCGAATTTTAATGGTAAGGTCTTGAAAAATTCTTCAAGAATATAATAAATCACTAACAAAAGTACCAAAATGTGCCGCAGTTCAAATTTTCCAAACAAACAACGGTTTGGAGGATAGGCGATAGTTGTTTTGCATTAATGTCAATTCTATTACCAAATATCTGGCGAAAACGACGACAACTATGAAAATATGGTCATTATTTGTCACGCCAACTTAACAGTTAAAATGACTGTACTACATAATTAAAACGGTGTTTTTGTTGGTTTTAAAATAATATATTTCGAATTAATTAGAATATCTGAACGCGATTCACCGAAATGACTTCTTTAAGTAATTCTGCCAAGCCTAATTATGAATAGATGTTAGTGTGGTCTAAAAATTGGATAAATAAAAATGGCGCAATTGAATTGACAATGAAAGAAAAATACGAAATATTGATAAAATGAATTAAGCACATAAGGTCAAAAGCCGAGAACAATTATATTACTTGAAAGTGTTATCATAAGAATGAAGTTACTTAAACGATTTCAATTTTTATACAACTTAATTAAAAGAAATATACCGAAAGTTGCCAAGGTTATTTAAGAATAGGTGAAGTACAGAGTGAAGTCTTAAAATTGGATAAATAAAAATGGCGCAATTGAATTCAAAATGATAGAAATATACCAAACCAATATTGATTAAACGAAATAAGTATATAAGGCTAAATTACCGAGAACCACAGACTAGATACACTCAGACAGTCAACTCCCATAGGCAATAGCGATACGCTTCTGTAACATGGGACTCGCATAGAAAGTGGCGCCCTCGGTGTCAGACCATCGGAACTAAAGCATGGTTACCTGATAATTATGTTTATCGCTCTTTTGGCGACTTTTTCTTAATTATTTGAAAAAAAAATTTTGGCGTGGGGGTGCTTTTATACCTTTTTTTTTATTTTATAAATTAAGCTATCAAAAACAAAACCAATCATAATTGCTTTTCTAGAATGCTTTTATGTAGCTCTGTGTTAAATCTCTAATATACTTTATATAGTTAGCTTATATAGAATATATTTAATACAAATTTATCAGTTTATAATTAATTCACAAATGTGTATTCTTTAGTATTCTAATTTCTTTGATTAATTATGTTTATCTAATATTGACACTATTTGTACAGAGATTGAATATCAATTATGAAATTTACCCTTTTAATTGATCTTTAAACATTGCACTTTTCTATAAATTGAAATATTTCTGAGAATATTCTGTGTATTGTTTAAAAGCTTACTGCTTTTACATCAAAATAACTATATGGCATTATTTTGCTATTTTTATTTGCTATCAGATAATATAAAAATTCAAATAAAAAATGGTGTTTTTTTTTATTAAGAAAACAAAAATTGAATACATTTTTTTATTGCAATAATAATAATATTTAAAAAAGTACAAAATTGATTATTATATCCACAAAATTTCATAAATTCTCTTCATTCTTTCTACTGAATCTAAAACAAAGAAAATACAGATATAAATTTTAATAAATATAAAATTGCAGTATTAACACAAAAATTTCATTAAAATTATTTCATCTCCAATTCTGGATTAGATAAATTGCACAAAAACTTTATGCTTTATTATTTACCCCCTTTTTATGCATATAAATTCAAGTTTAATAATTTTTTTAGAGATGAAATATTACTAACAGAGTTTTTATTACATGTATAAATATAATTGCAATCTAGTTTTTCAATAGACATAAGAGGATTAATGACTCCTTGATAAATGAATCATTAATCCTCAATGCTTCTATTAAATCATAGAGTAAAAGGAACTTTAAATGCTAATTAGTTTAAAAGTCTAAAGCACATCCATGAACTAGAGTAAAACTGAGGTAGGCTATTCTTAGCTGACAAATAAATTCTATAAAATGGTTTCTTATTTTACTGATACCAGTGATAGAGCCAGAATTTATTTGCATGGAGGGTTCAAAAGTCTTAATCTAAAGTACAGTGAACAATCAATTTCATAAAAAAAAAGCAATTTCATTACATACACACATACAAAATACATACATATATACATCTTACATTCATAGGTTTGCTTGCATACATAAATATACTATAAAAAAGATCAGTAATGCTGTATATAATTTCATTTTACTTGAAAAATATCTTTTAAATTATGCTGTAAGTTTTTAATATTGAATTTGTTTAAATTTGCCTCGTAAATATTGAAGTATATTTAATATATGCTCCTCAACATACAAGCCAAATTTAAACTAATTTCATTAATAACTTGAAAAATTAAAAGTACATTGAGAAAGAAAAGTCCACAGATTTTTCTCTTTATATTGCTAATTAATCTAGAAATATACAACATATCAAGTTATGTATTAAAACATATACTTATACACTTCATTAATTCCCATTCAAGTTTAAGAAATTTCATTCAAGTATGACTACAAATTCAGTTTGAAATTATAGATGATTGTTGTCCTGCTGAATAATTGGTTTCATAAATTTTCTTTCCTTGTATTTGTTATTCCATTAAATTATATTCCCACAAATAAAATGATTTAATTAATACAATACTTTAATTCAGTTATTACATACTATTAATCATAAAAACTTAATTAACTACTGATCTTGAATAAAAAATATTTACTAAGTTATAAAGCAGAAATATATTTATATTTACCTTCTTGATTTTCCATTTCATTGTTCTTTATGATCACAACAGCCCTTTGCAGGCCTTAGCTGCCTAAGTATGTACTCTTTCCAGCATTTAGTATCTACAGCTTCCAATTTCACTTCGAATCTATTCTTTTGACACCTAGGTATTATAATGAGATTTTTGTTGATATTGCATTGTACAAGAAAAGAATTTAATTACACCAAACTTTTTTAAAGTTTCACAACTTATACTTGAATATGTTACTACACATACATGATAAACAACTGAAATATTAAGGCAATTATTTTTAGTCATTCAATGTTTAAAAAAATAATGTTACAATATATATGTATGTATATATATAAATAATTATATACATACATACATGTACGAAGTTAATTATATTGGTATACAGTAATGAAACTAAAGACTTTTACTAATTACTGAAATAAAACTGATCTAAAAATATTTTAGCTTGCCATTAAAGAATATTGTAGAACAAAAATTATTTTCCATTGGTGAGCAAGTTCTCACGATAAAACCCCAATTTTAGAATTAGTGTATATTATTTGTAATTTACCAAAATTGGTGTCAGAGAGTACAAAATAATGCATCAATTTTTAGAAACAATGTATTATGGCTGGTTAACTTTAACATTAGTCATATACATGGATGATGAAATACTGATTCTGAATGTTAACTTGCACAGAGTAAAAAATAAACTAACTCAATGTCTCTGAAGCTAAGGACCATAAAATAAATTACATAAATAAGTATTTTAACCATAAATAAATTATTTTACTGGTCAGGTGATTTATTTATATTATCCAGGTGAATTATAGCAAATATGATTCATCCGTTTTCTGTGAAAGGTATGTTTGAATGTATATAAAGGGCAAGATTAATACAACAGAAAAAAATGTATACTTTAAAAATTTATATTTGAAAATAACTGGGCTGATATAGATGAAAAACACTTAATTTAAATACTTGCAGAGAATGGAATTGCCAATAGCACTTTGTACATAAATCATTCACATTAAAAAAATCTACTTTATTATAAATATTTTATGCCACATATTACACAGAAATAATTTTAAGTGTAAAATTTTTTTTATAAAAATGCCATAGAATTTTTTAAGTTTTAGCTTGGTATAAAAATTTATTAAATGTGAATTTTAAACTGCTTACCTCTGAAGATTTAAAGATCATACATTTCTTCTATATAATTTAATCCAACACAGATCCAACAGCTGAAAATATTAAAAGAAACAAATAGAAAGAGCATAAAAAAGTTTATAAACCCCTTTCCCCTGTATTACAACCCTAATAAACTACTTCATAAAACAGCTAAAAGAAAACAAATCATTTAAATTTAAATAAATTAGCGGTAAGAATAATAAAATATAAAAACTCAAATTAAAAAGTACGTTTGACAGATATACATCCGATACACAGAAATTAATAAAATTTTTCTAATATTTACAAACAAAAATGTTATGAAAAAAATCAGTTATTAGCAAAACACAGATACAAAAAATAACAACAAAATGTATAATTTTAAGAAATTTTAAAATATCCGTTAGAACATTTGCTAACAAAAGTAATGAAATTTTGTTGATTTTTCAAATAAAAAGACTAGAAAATTAAAAAGGAATACCAGTTTTTTGCAAACCATGTAAATAATATTCGCAATAAAGTGGTAATAATTCAAACCGTTAAATTCGGTTGACTGGATTTAAATATTGGCCGAAGGTCTTAATTAATATTTATAGGAATTATTTTTCAAACAAAAATGCTATAAAAAAAGGGTACTTATCAGCAAAGCATGCAAATACAGTAGTAAAATGTAGCAGAAAAAGTAATTTTAAAATATCCGTTAGAACATTCGCAAACAAAAAGAAATGAAATTCTTCAGCTTTTTAAAACAAAAATGCTGGAAAATAAAAAAAGGTCAGTTAATAGTTAACATGTAAATAACATTCACAATAAAGTGTTAATATAAGTAATTCAAATCCTTACTTTCGGTTGATTTTATTAATGTACAAAGCACAATCACTTTCAGTCTCAAAATTTTCCAAGTCCAAAACGACAACAGGGAAAGATTTCTGGTAACCGTTTAGAATCGCCAACGGATTAGGGCATTCAATGTAAGATCACAGACTACATAGCAGCAGACCATCGCCAAGGTCCCAGACCACTGCCAAAGCGCCAATTAGTTCAGATGGTCTGACACCGAGGGCGCGCAAATCTAGGCCGAAGTTGGTTGTCTTTTCGGTTTAGTCTATGCCGAGAACAATTATATTATTTGAAATCACATTTTAAACTTTAATCAAAAGTGGTTACAATATCACAACATTTCATTGTTGCCATTTCTAAAATGAAAACTTATTTGTTCCCTGTATATCACTTGCCAATTTTTTTTCTCTAGTGTAGTTGAGTTTTAGATAACAAAACCTATAATCATATGTTAGTTTTTGTTTAAGAAATGGCAACTGCGAAATAAAAACAAATTTGATAGAACATGGCAATTTTTAATTACTGAAAATAAAAATCTCGCCAAGAAAATAAAATAGAAAAAAAAAGGTGATTTCATAAACAAATGTGAGTTTAGCGTTTAGCAGATAAGAGAATAGTCTTATATATATATAAATGCCATCATATATTTATATACTTACACTTGAATTTAAATAACGTAGATACGTTTTTGTGTTTCCCGTATACCAAATATCTGGCGATAATAATGCCAACAATGACTAACATTGCCATATTTAGACGCCAACTCAATAATGGAAAGCTCGTGTCGCAAAATTAAATTGCCATTTTGTTTGGTTTTTCGTTAATATCTTTCGAACTAATTTGTATATCGGAACACGAACGGGCGAAATAACATACCTGGATCTCACAGTCAGATTTTAATCTGGGAATTCAAGATGTGTTAATGTGGAATATGTTCATTTGGCGGTATCAAGGATTTCTGTCCAAAGAAGTTACTCTATGACTTATCGGGTAGATTTGTTAAAAAAAAATGAAAACTGTTCTTAATATCTATAAATAAAAATAACAAAATATATGTTTACATGCTAACGATTAAATCTGCATCGAATTTGTGTCTTATATTAAATTTGCTCAAAACTGTATAGTAAAATATAAGTTTAACCCTAAACTGTATTACTACTGTACGTTGATTAGCAAAGTTAATATACCTTGCCAAATTACGTGATAGAATAAGGAGCAGAGGTTTTGACAGCAAAAATGCTAATTTTGCTCGTAGTAATAAATGTTTTCTAAAATTAATGCAATTTATGACAAACCACATAGTTTAGTATGAAAAAGATGCATTCATATTGTCAAATATATGAATATGAATATAACTATATAAAATGATAGGTTTTTATTTACCCATGAGCGTCACTGAAATTTGTACTTTTTGTTGTTAGAATACTGTTGATAAACATTTCATTGCAACTTAAAATTTAACCAAGAATTAAATTTAAAATGAGTTCTCATATAAAAATGCTATAATTTGCGTCACATAGAAATGAAAGTGAATCACTTTATATCTCAATTTCCAGATCAAATCGAATTGATACTACGCAGACGATTATAAAATAAGAAATGAATAAATGAAATATTTAAAGTAATGACGTCATAATGATAAAAAAATATCGTTTTCACCTATTTATTATGTGAAAATTTTAATCTCCTGCTTTTAACCGAGGAAAACTGCGCTTAAAACAAATACATGGAATTAACGGAATGACGTCACATTGCTAGAAATGATTGCTTCTTTCATTTAGTTATGATGCGATAAATGAAAAAGTTAATCGTTTGCGTTTAACCGGGGAAAATAATGCATGGAATAGTGACATAAAATGCTCGAAAAAGGGGGAAGGAATGGATTTCGAACGTTAAAAATTTACAAAAACCTTCCCAGGGATATACCTAAATATTTCCCAAATTTTCACGGCGATTGGATGCATGGTTTTTGAGTCTATAGAGAACATACATACAGACAGACAGACAGACACACACAAATTCATTTTTATATATATAGATTATTACTTTTGTATACTTTAAAAATTACCATAATTATATCAAACTAGTCATAATTTATTTCTTTTAAATTCAAATTATGTCGCCTCTCTTAATAATTAAGAAATTATGCTTATATAGATATTCTATGTTTTTTTTGGCTGCCGTAGGCTTTTGGTTTGGAGCGCTATGGTCTACTTTTTGGAACATGAGGGTTAATGTGATCGGGATCTTTTGTTTAAAGCCAATTCCAAACGGCTACGAACATCCCTGTCACAGTGGGATTCGAACTCCGGTACCGAAGGCCAGCACTCTAACCATTTTGCCATCGTTCGGTTTGCTGCGAAGGCAGTCGCCTAACTCATCTACCGCCTAGGGCCAACACTGCCCCATGATAATAAATACAGGGCTAAATGACGAAACGATTAATGCGGGAAAAGAATAATACGGAAACGATGGATTCGGGCTCTACTGCACTGATTATAATAAATGAAAATGTCACTGGTAGAATTTTTTAAAAAACTACATTTCAACTCTTTTCAGTGAGTGCGTTAATAACCACTTACTAATATAGCTTACTATCGCTCAAATTTGAAATGTTCTAAAAATGCTTGTGAGTCAGCATTAAAATATAACTATGAAATATAGTTAATTATTTTATAATAATGTATAGAAATAATTGAAATCTTCAAAATCGAACTGTGATAAAAATTGTGAACCGTCAAAAATAGTCCAAAACAGAATAATCAACCTCAAAATCGGTTCAAAAAGTATTGCATCCCTGATGTTTAATTTTATGTAATTGTCTGTGGAATACCGGTTTCAAAACTCAACTCAATTATAAGTTATCATATTCCTAATGCTCAAGACTCTAATGACGTGCAGACTGTTATCACAACCACATTATTTATTACTACTTAACAGTTAATATTTACATCTATACATTATTAGCGTTTTTATTACTCATGATACGAACATGGAAAAAATGCTACTCTCTCTAAACCAAAACTCATACATAGTGCAACTCACTTGTTGCCAAATTCAAAATTACAAATCACAAACATTAAATATTAAAGTTCACAGTGACATCAAAGGCGTGTTATATGTTACATCCTTCCACCTTGAGTTGGGGGATTTCACAATTCAACATATAACAGTAGATTTACAAATCAAGTCTTTTCGGTTCTTTAATTTCTCTTCCAGTTCGAGTTTACATTGTTGGTGAAATGGATTGTTCAGGGTCTACAATTTGTGTTTGGGACACTCCAGAACGAGACACTTGCTCCTTCCGCATATTAGCTTGAACATCCTTAGACATTTCATATGTGATCTCTAGAGGAAAGAGGCGTTGAATCGGTCTTAGAATCTCTCCACGTGCTGTTCGAAGTTTCACAAGTCTGGTGATACCCTCTTTCCCAGGAATAATTTCTGTTACTCGTCCCAGGGGCCAATTAATGCGCTTCTGATTGTCATTACCTATGAGAACAACGTCTCCCACGGCAATCGCTGACTGCTTTTGTAGTTTAGGTCTTTGAATTAACGAACCTAAATATTCAGACCTGAACCTCTTCCTAAGATCCTTTTGAAGTGCAAGTCGGTATTTTACTCTTTTATTGAGGCTTTTGTGATCTGCTGCGTCACAGTCTGGTACCCCAACTTCCTTGATGTCTTGTAGGAATAGTGATGGTGAGAGAGGAACAAACTCTGAATCGCCTTCCGAAATATATGTGAGAGGTCTTGAGTTAATAATTGACTCACAATCACACAGAATTGTGATCATCTCTTCATATGACAAGCAAGCAAGACCTATCACTCTCTTTAATACATCTTTTATGATTCGAATCAAACGCTCCCACCAACCACCCCACCAAGAAGCAGTTGGAGGGTTGAATTTCCACTGAATACGATTCCCGGTTCCGTTCTCGAGTATTCGATTCCAATCCAAAGTTTTCAATATATTGTCAGCTTCTACGAAATCGATTCCATTGTCACAATAAATAACTGAGCACCTACCTCTCCTTGCCACGAACCTACGTAGAGCCAACAAAAAGGTGTCGGTCGAAATATCTGACACTAGCTCAATATGCACAGCCCGATAAACTGCACAAGTAAAGAGACAAACCCAAGTCTTCTTTTGATCTTTCAAATATATTAGACCTGCAAGATCTACTCCAACGACTTCAAACACTGCAGCATCTCGAATACGGTGTTTAGTGATGGGGGCTGTGTCTGCATCTAAACTTTTCTCGGAATGTCTCTTGCATATAACACATTTTGAGATAACCGATCTTACAATTTTCCTTCCATTCAAGATACAGAAATGTTCCCTCAGAAGATTAGGTAACATTTGAGTCCCCGCATGTCCATGTCTTTTATGAAAAGAAAATATCAAAAGCTTAACAACCTGGTGTTGAGATGGGAGAATCACAGGACAGGTGAAAGAATGGCTGTCTTCTCGATAAACAATTTTTGTTCTTAATCAGAGGAGATCTTCTTCATCTTTAAAAACTTTTAATGTTCTTAATTTCACATCCTTTTCATCTAAGAATGCTTCTCTTTGAATGATCTTCATTATTCTTTTCTCAGCTTCTGCAAACTCCTCTGCATCTAGATTTCCTTGTTTTCTCATATGTTTTGCTTTTCTAGATTTCCCCAAAATCTTAAAATCCAGCCAATCATTCGTACAATCTTTTCATACTGTGAAAAGTAATGATAATACCAGTTACCATTTGAATGTTTACTCAGGGCAGTCAAGCAGACAGTTGAAGATGAAACAATAGTTTTCTTCCTTTCCTTGAAAACTTCATCTTCATTTACATCAAATTCTAAAGGAGGCCATTTCTCAGACGATAGATATAACCAGTCAGGGCCCTCCCACCATTTTGACTCCAACATTTTCTTTGCAGAACAACCTCTGCTCGGAAGGTCTGCTGGATTTATCGATCCAGGAACATGTCTCCATTTCTCCTTTTTTGTCAAAGTCCTGATTTATGAGATTCTATTCTGAGCAAAAGTTCCCCAAACCTCTTCTTTTTTAATCCACGTTAGTACTGTAGTGGAGTCTGTCCAAAAGTATACTTCTCCATGGGGAATCTCATTCATGATTGTAGCAGCAAGACGAGAAGCAATTGTTGCTGCTAACAATTCTAGTCTAGCGATAGTCGTTTTTTTTCTTTCCAGTTAGGGAAACTCTTGATTTTGCACTCAACAACTGTACTTTAACACATTTACTTGTTTCAGCTCGAAAGAAAGCTACTGCTGCATAAGCATATAGACTAGCGTCACAGAAAAAATGTAAAGTGTAATTTTCATTGTCGTTCTCAATTTTAAGATATCGTGGAACGTGCACCTTTTCCAAATAAAATATCTTTTTCAGCCACTTGAGAAACTCTTCCTTAATTCCAATTCTTCATCCCAATTCAAATTCTTCTCCCAAGTTTTCTGTAATAATAGTTTAGGGAACAATGCAACAGGGCAAGTCACACCAATGGGATCGAAGATTCGATGTGCAGCCGAAAGTATGGTTTTCTTTGTCACTTTTTCCAAGCAAAGCTTCTTTAAATTAATCATATTGATACCTAACGTATCTGCATCTTTATTCCATTTCATCCCTAGAACATTTGTATCGGGAGTGATTTCATCTGTGAAATTTATACATTCCCATTCTCTTAAGTCAAATTTTCGCTCAGCCATAATATTGGTTGCAACTTCAATGAAAAGCTTTAGTTCTTATTCATTCGGCACACTCGTTACACAGTTATCCACATAGAAACTTTTCATCAATAATTTTATCATATTCTCGGGATATTCCAAGCCCTTATGTTTCAAAACATTTTGCAAATGATGCTGAATCACAATTCCAAGCAAAAAGGGGCTGCTCGACACTACAAACACTACACGGTAATGTCGAAGATGCTTCAAATGGCCATTTTCGTCGATCCACAAAAATCGCAAAAAGTCTATATCAGATGGTGAAAGACAGTTTTGTAAAAAAGCCTTGCGAATGTCGGCAATGACACCAATTTTCTCCAAGCGAAAACGATATAAAATATTAGGTATCAACTCAATTAGATTAACTCCACTCTCTAAACAATTATTGAGACTCGGCAAACCTTTTCGTTTTGCCGAAGCATCAAAAACTGGTCGAATATTGGTTGTGCTATTCTCCTTCAGAACTGGATGATGAGGCAAATAATGCGCAGGGAGTTGAACTTCATCTCTTGGAACTTCTTCTACAATATTTTCCCTCAACCACTCCTATATACATTTCCATATGCTTCAAACAGTCCTTCTGCTTTCAAGCTCTTTACAACTTTGCATAATCTCTTCTCGGAAAGCTCAAAATTATCATTAAGTGGGAGATGACCTTCAATAGAGAGTCAAGAGTCCACAAATCGGAAATGCAAACACTTGTTGTCAGCATTGAAGTAATTAACAAACCTGAACTCTCATTTGCATGACCAGTGACAGTCCAGCTTAACTTTGTTTCAATTGCAGTAAGTCCATTCTTTAGTTGCAGATGGTTCCCTGTGATTAACTTTTCTGCAATATCTGTTCCAATTAGAATTTCAATCGGACCATCAAGATCATCTGCTAGATAAATGCCATAGTTTTCAAGATCTCTAAATTATGGTCCCTGCTTGTTAGCCAATATTGTGTCACAAATCACTTCTTGTTCAAGTCCCTCAAAATGGCAACTATAATTCTCTGTTAAACTTGACAAGCATATAGTGAACACATCATGTTGGCAAGTCGACGTACTGGAACCACCGAACAAGGCATGCTGCAGGTACTCTGTCCGTTTGGGTTTGTACTTCATTTCTGCAGCAGTTATTTTAAGAATATATGATCGCTGCGAGCCAGAATCTATTATTGCTCGAGCTTCACGTTTAACATTTTTTCCCCTCACTAACACTTTTAAGGTCTGTAGAAACACATTGGGAGATTTAGACATATTAGCCAGAGCTTCATCATGTTGTATCACTGGTTCTCTTGATTCATTGTTTTTGTGAATAATGGAAGAATTATTTTCTTGGGACAAAAGTCTGCACAAAAATAAATGATGTTTCTTTCCACACAAATGACAGTTAAATTTTGATCTGCACGTTTTCACACTGTGTCCCTCTCTCAAATATAAAAAACAGCAACGTGCCCTTTCAACAGCACTTTGTTTTTCTTGTAAAGTTAATTTATGAGCCTTTTTACAGTTCCATGAATTATGCTCCTCAGTACAAAATATGCAGCATTTCTTATTATTTCTATTATTTGGACTCGGTGCTAAAAGTTCTGTTGCTGAAGATATTCTGGGTTGAAACTTCTTTTCATTATTCTCTCGGCGGTTATTAAAATAGCTCTCTTTTTACACTGGTAAAAACTTTGGGTGGCAATCAAAATTCGCTCCTCCCCCTCTACTTCATCTTAAAGAAAGTCAAGTAGGCGATCTAAATCATTTGTATGCATTATTTTGCTGGAAAAGGGCGTTTCTTCAGACTCCTCCTCCTTTGTCTTAGATGACTCCTCCTTCGCTCGTCGGTGGGCGGTTCTAAAGTGTTCCCAAGCTTTTAAAGTTTCATCTGGAAGCGATAACTCCACAAGAGTGTAAAGCATTGCGGCATATTTATCTTTAGTTACGCCTAAAGTCTCTAAAGTCCTTAATTTGGTTTCTAGCTGATCATACAATTTTCGCAAAGAAATTTTTTGTGACTTTTGTTTTAACAGTACAATTGATAATAGATCTCGAACATAAACTTCGATCAGTAATTCTATATTCTCTTTTCCATAGCGTAATTGTAACTGCTTCACAGCCTTTTCATAATTTTCACCTCCAGGGGGAAAGCTTTTAATCAATTCGTCGGCTGGTGAAACTTTTGTCATGGCTTGTGCCAAATAAGCATATTTATCATGGTTATCAATATTAGAATCTTTATGAATTTTTTTAAATTGGCCCCCAAAACACAAACAGTTCTCAATATTCCCATCAAAAGTGGGTAGATTAATTTTCGCATAGTTCAATAAATATTGGGAGAACTACCTGAAGCTCCGGACACAATGGAAGCTGAGTCAGAATTACAATTTTTATCTCGAATAAGATCATTTAATTTTGATTTCTTCATCAATAACTTCCTCTTTCTCTTCGGAAGTTAACAAAAGTTCTCTGAATTCACGTTCACAATCCACCATTAATTTTGCTTTATCTTCGATAACTTTCAACTTTAAAATTTTATTCTCGATGGATAACTTAGTTTTATTATTACAAAAGTCATTATAAGCAATCATAAATAGTCTCCTATGCTGCTTTCGAGAAGCTTTTAATTTTTCCATTTTGAAAATAAAATAAGTTCAACAAAAATAACTCAATCGCAGTTATGTCCTGTCGCGGACGCCAGATGTGGAATACCGGTTTCAAAACTCAACTCAATTATAAGTTATCATATTCCTAATGCTCAAGACTAATGACGTGCAGACTGTTATCACAACCACATTATTTATTACTACTTAACAGTTAATATTTACATCTATACATTATCAGCGTTTTTATTACTCATGATACGAACATGGAAAAAATGCTACTCTCTCTAAACCAAAACTCATACACAGTGCAACTCACTTGTTGCCAAATTTAAAATTACAAATCACAAACATTAAATATTAAAGTTCACAGTGACGTCAAAGGCGTGTAATACGTTACATTGTCAGTTAGCAAAACTCATATATACTAAAATGATTTTTAGTTACTGTTGTCAATCTTGCCTCTGTATTTTTACTCTAAGAATTATTAACTAAGTAGCTCAAAATAACACCGATTTAAAATTTACGATCTGGGTAGATTTTTTAACAATATAAAAAGTTTTACTATTAATCGCTGATGTACGGACTTTAATTTTTGCGTAGAGGGCACCACCATCTTAGTTATGATCTAGCTTCGTTCGCACAAGGCTTCTCACGTTCGTATACATTCCACCAACGCGCGAAACTTCTCAGTTACGTGTTTTACAAGCTGTGTGATGTAATGGAGAAAGTCGTTACTGGAGTTTCTCTTTTAACGAAGGATTACTTCTTGTCCCAGGGGAATCATAATGGTGAGCTTGCTTTTTTAATTTTGCTTTTTTCGATCTGTGGACAACATACAATAATGTTTTGAAGATACTATAAAACTTATCATTTTCTCATTAGATTATATTCCATAAATACATGTTAAGAGATGTAAAACAAAACACTGGCTGACTCTGCCATATTTGAGGTGCCTAAAACCAAAGTAAACGTAATTCATTTGAAAAGGTTAAAGAAATTGAGTCAAATTGTCTGAATTTTTAATTGATTCTCGGAAATTTAAATTGCTCTTAGAAAAAACTTATATATTCTAACACAAATGCATTTGAATTCAAATGAAATATTTTATGAACGCTGATAAAGAATCAAAAACCAAAGTAAACGAAGGAAAAGTTAAAGAATTGAGTCATTCGGAAAAGCTAAAGAAACAGTCTGAAATTTAAAATTGATTCTCGGAAATTTAAATTATTTTTAGAAAATAATTAATATATGCTAACACAAGTTCATTTGCATGTATACGAAATATCATTTTATTTATCCGGACAAACAATTGTTCTTTTCAAAAGGAAAATAAACTTTGTTCACTTTAGTTCGGAATAATGTGTTAATCCTTCTAAGCGTGATAGTATTTTATTAAAATAAAATTCACATATTTTCAATATTTAAATATCTATTTTTTTCGGTAATAATTATTATAATTTATATTCAAATCCTAACATTTTGAAATATACGTACACTAAGTGTCTTATCAGCATCATAAACATAAATAAACTTAAGGATTGTTCCTGAATGATGTGATGTATACAATACACTAATCGTACTGTACAATCTTTTTTAAGAGAAAGAGATTTAAAAATGTAACATCGCT
>CM063499.1:20306145-20356145 GCA_032207245.1 Pardosa pseudoannulata
GATGATGTAGTAGCACAGTCTCAATGATTTGTTTTTCGTTTAAAAATCGTTTGCAGTTTGTAACAAGTTTATCGTTTGCAAGTTTTGGTTTTGCTGTTAAGTTTTTATAAAAAATTATGATGGAATAAAAAGTTGTTGTTCTAAGTAGACTGGAAAATGTTTCGTTTCTTTTAATTGAATTATTATGCCTGATTAATGAATAAGAATATAAATATAGTTCAAACTAAGCTTAAAATTAATTTAATATCGTACCAGTACGCGATATTTTTGGTGACCCGGAAAGTCATAAGAAGACAAAAATGCAGGATTCTATACCGGAAAATACAGATGTTAACAGTGAAGTCAGCAACGATGACAAGGAATTTTGCAAGGTGAGTGTTAAAATACCACCTTTTTGGGTTGATAAACCAGAAATATGGTTTTTCCAAGTGGAAGCTCAATTCAAAATCAGCGGAATAACAGCTGAGGAAACGAAGTTTAATTATTTAATTTCACAACTTGATCCAAAATATGTCGAGAATGTATGGGACATAGTTAGCAGTACCAGTAAAACTAAATATTCTGATTCAAAATTTAGACTCTTAAATTTATTTAAGGAAAGTGAAAGTGTAAGAATTCAAAAATTAATCACTGGAATAGAACTTGGCGACATGAAACCCAGCCAACTGTTGCAAAAATTGAAGTCAATAGCCTACTTCTGATGTTTCCGAAAAATTAATTAAAACACTTTGGCTAGGAAAATTACCGGAAGCTATAAAAAATATTTTAGTTGTCAGTAATGAAAATATTGATAGTTTAGCTGTTATGGCTGATAAAATCAACGATATGAGTTCTAAACAAGAGATATGCAGCGCAAGTAATACTATTGAAAATTATAGTAGTGAATTAATTGATAGAATTAAACATTTAGAACAACAAATGGCTGAATTAAATATGCGTGCTGGTGCTAGAACAAAAATAAGGAATGCTAATTTTCGTCATCGGTCTCGATCTCGAAGTGGTCGACGTGTAAAATTCGATCCCAATGGAAAATTATGCTACTACCATTTTCGATTTGGATCCAGATGTTTCCCCGAAAAATGTAAATCTCCTTGTAGTTGGACAAAGAAAACGCAAGATAATCAGGAAAACTCAAACCTGTAGTGGACTTGGCGACAAACTCTACTACAGATTTCAAGGATTGTCGCAAATTTCGTTTATTCGTTCATGATCGAAGATCAAATTTGCACTTCCTCGTCGACAGTGGTGCCGATGTGAGCATAATTCCAGCTACCTCCAAAAACAAACAAAAGAATGAACTCAAACTGTTTGCAGCTAATGGCTCTGAAATCTCAACGTATGGTGTACAAATTTTAAGCCTGGATTTGGGATTACGTCGAGAATTTCAATTTCCATTTATAGTTGCCGAAGTAAACAAAGGTATAATAGGAGCTGACTTTCTTCATAAATATAATTTACTTATTGATATAAAAAACAAAAGATTAATTGATAGGGTAACTCAACTCAGTATCCAGGGTGACATTACCGCTATTTCAAATAGTAACAACGTCAGTACATTAAACAAAACTCTAAAAATTACAAATCTTCTTTCAAAGTATCCTGAAACTTGTAAGCCTAATTTTTTTCCTTCAAAAATAAAACATGATGTTGAACATTTTATAGAGACTACTGGCCAACCTGTTTATTCCAAAGCTCGCCAACTTGATCCTAAGCGTCTAGCCATAGCCAAAGAAGAGTTTAAATTCATGCTCGATAACAATATTATAAGAATGTCAAAATCCCAATGGTCAAGTCCTTTGCATCTAGTTACAAAAAAGGATGGTTCAATTGAGACCATGTGGAGATTATCGCCGTTTAAATGCTCAGACTCTACCCGATCGCTATCCAATACCACGAATCGAGGATTTTCATCACATATTGAAGGATACAAACGTTTACTCAAAAATAGATTTGCAAAAAGCGTATTTCCAAATTCCCATAGCTGAAAAAGACAAATGTAAAACTGCTATAATTACACCTTTTGGTTTATTTGAATTTAATGTAATGAGTTTTGGTTTAAAAAATGCCCCATCAACATTTCAAAGATTTATCCACCAAGTTTTTCAAGGATTAAATTTTGTTTTTCCTTACTTAGACGATATTCTCATAGCTTCTAAATCTGAGGAAGAACATGAAAATCACCTTAATTTAGTATTAGAGAGATTAAATGAATATGGTTTAAGAATTAACATTTCTAAATCTGTTTTTGCTGTTTCCCAAGTCGAATTTTTAGGCTACTTAATTACTCCTGAAGGTTCTCGTCCATTGCCAGAGAAAGTACAAGTTATCCTAAATTATAAACGACCAGAAACAATTCGTCAATTGAGGAATTTCCTAGGACTCATTAATTTTTATCGTCGTTATTTAAAAGACGCAGCGAAGAACCAAGCACTGCTTCACGAATTTCTAAAAGGAGCAAAAAAGAATGATAAAAGTAAGATTTCATGGACAGAAGATGCTGAAAAAACAGTTTGAAAAATGCAAAGCAGAGTTTGCAAACACTATCCTGTTGTCATTTCCCAATTCTGATTTACCTCTGTCTTTATTTACAGATGCATCAGATATGGCAATAGGGTCAGTATTACAACAATTTGAAAATTCAACTTGGAAGCCAATAGCATTTTACTCAAAAAAGTTAAGTTTAACTCAACAAAAATACAGCACTTATGATAGAGAATTATTAGGCATTTATCTTTCAATCAAACATTTCAAACACTATTTAGAAGGCAGAACGTTTGTTATTTATACAGATCACAAACCTCTTATATTTGCTTTCCATCAAAAACTTGACAAAGCCGCACCCCGCCAATGCCGCCAACTTCAATACATTTCTCAATTTACAACTAATATTAAATATATTAAAGGAGAAAGCAATATAATAGCCGATACTCTATCCAGAATGAATGAAGTTTCATTAATAAATTATGACAAAATAGCTGATTTGCAAGATCAAGATACAGAATTACAAAATTTGCGTACGAATTCTACATGTAATTTTAAACAATATCCATTACCTTCTGGAAAATCTTTGTGGTGCGATACTTCAACCAAAAATATTCGACCATATATTCCTCAATCTTTTCGTCAACAAATCTTCCAACATATTCATGGATTATCACATCCAGGAATAAAATCAACTGTTAAAATGATGACTTCAAAATTTATTTGGCCGAACATTAGAAAAGACGTTCAACTATGGACTCGAGCTTGTATTTCTTGCCAAAAATCTAAAATCAATAGGCATACAAAAACAAAGTTGGGTGAATACGAAATTCCATCAGAAAGATTTTCTGTAGTTCACATAGATCTGATTGGACCTCTTCCTCCCTCTAAAGGAAAAATTTATTGCTTAACTTGTATTGACAGATTTTCCAACTGGATGGAAGTAATTCCTTTAGACAATATTTCAGCTGATACAGTCGCAAGAAGTTTTTATAGCAACTGGATTGCTCGTTTTGGAACACCATCTCGACTTATTACAGATCGAGGTACACAATTTAAATGTGAGACATTACAAGTTTTATCTAAAATATGTGGAATTAAACTGCAACATACTACTGCGTACCATCCTTCCTGCAATGGTAAAGTAGAAAGATTGCACAGAACTCTTAAGGCAGCATTAAAAGCTCATAACAACCTCTCATGGGTAGACACATTACCAACAGTACTTCTAGGATTACGAACCGCTATTCAAGAAGATTCGAAATTCACAATAGCTCAAATGGTCTACGGTCAAAGCCTACGACTTCCTGGAGAATTCTTTTGCGAACCAAGTACTGACATAACATCGGAAACCTTTGCAAAAGATTTACAGAAATTTATGGAAGTAATAAGACCAAGAATAGCAAGAACCAATGTGTACAAACCAATTTTTGTCATAAAGATCTGAAAACTTGCTCTCACATTTTTATACGCATTGATAGGGTTAAAAAGCCCCTAGAACCACCTTATGAAGGACCGTTTCCTGTAATTGCTCGAAATGAAAAATATTTCACGATTGAAGTAAAAGGCAAAAATGTCAATGTGTCATTAGATCGATTAAAACCTGCTTACTTATTACCAGTCAATGAAAATAACTATTCAACACATCCAACCGAGAATGTTCAACAATTTGCAGAGACTCCTCCAGTGACATCGCAGACACAAAATTTGCAAAAAGAAGCTTCATCGCCTAAGCATTTACGGTTCAACCTTTCTCGTTCAGGTAGAGAAATAAAACCGCCTTCTCGTTATAAAGACTATATTTAGAACTATACTTGCGGAACTATATTTTGTAAATTTTAGTTTGTACAAATAGTAGTATTTAATTTACATTTATTAATTTTATTTGTCTTTTAATGTATTTAATTAGTATCGTAACTTTGTTACTGGGGAGGGAATGATGTAGTAGCACAGACTCAATGATTTGTTTTTAGTCTAAGAAAATATTGAATAATAAATTTAATTTATATAACTATCAATTTATACAAAAATTAATCTATATTTTAAATTCCCGCCATTAGAATTTAAAAGCATAAAAAAATAATACAGATATAAAAACACTTGGATGGCATCGTCAACTTTTAATAGTGACGAATATTGTAGCCAAATGTGTGATTTCTAAGCAAATACGGTTCAAAATGTCTGTAGATGGCTTAAATTCTTGCACATGCGCAGAACAATTTTCCGTACTTATCTATCGTTGCTTAGAGACGCTAGACGAACGAGAGTAAAACACAAGGTAATTTCCTCCTTGGTCAATCTTAATCTCAATTTGCAACGAGAGTATGTTTTGGTTCGAGCGGGAGGCGAACTTGTCGACAGTGTTTGTTTATAATGTATGTAAATTTGAGAACATTTGTGAAAAAAACGGAGTGTTGTGTTCGATTTTAATTTAATCTAACTTATTGTGTATATGATTTAAGTAGCGATACATATTTATTATTCCATTGGATTATTGTAGTGCCGAAATTGGTAAATATTTTGGACATGAATTACACAGTGCCCTTTTCTTTAAACCCTTTTTATATATTGTGTAAACTTAGTTATTGTTCTGGGGTTTAATTTTAAATCATGCAAGGAAAAGTATTGTATTCAGGGATTCATTTATTAAAATTAATACTTGTATTTGGTTGATCTAATGAACGCACTATGAGCATTTTATTGTGTAAAGGGTAGCACGATTTATGTATATATGCAATTATTGCTGTATCTTACCAGATCATTGTTAAGAGTTAAAAATACTTAATTGTATAAATATTTATATTTTGTATATGTAAATGTTTTTATATATATTTGAAGTATCTCCTTATACTCTCTAATTCTACTCCATAAGTACTACGGTTAATCCGTAGTCATTACGGAAAGTACGAAGTTGTTACTAATTATATCATTACCAAAGAATACGGATTTCATGAATTTTGGTGATTTACATTCTCAAAATCAGTGTAATACAAGTGCACAAGTTTTTTTTTTTTTTTTTTTTTTTTTTTTTTTTTTTTTTCCTAATTTGTGTGTGTATCTAATTAAGAAATTTAATCACTAATATACCTAAGAAATTATAAATAGACCAGCTCTTTTTGTAATTGTTAGAACTATTTGAATAGATATGTTTACCTACTTTTGTTTTTGTTGTTTAAAGTGTACTCTGTTTAGTTCACGATTACTCTGTTACTAAATAATTTTCTATTTCTCGAACAAGGTTCATATAGTAAATTAAAGGGCTTTGAAACCAATCCCATTTTATTCATTATGGATAAAAGTCTTTAAAACTACTTTTGTTTTAGAATATCAAAGTGCTTTTTTCTGAGATTATGTGAAAGGTTTTTTTCCTTTCTTCCCTTGTACATAATTATTCCACACTTTTGTACTAGTGTTAATAGCAAATACATTTGATAATATATGGCAGTTTAATTTGTATTATATCTGTTTATTGCAAATATAAGATGCTTTCATTAAATTGTTTTTAATTTTTTACTTTTAATATAATATTAATGGGTAATAAATCTCACAGTATAAATCATATTTTTTTTTTTTTTTAAATTTCATATTATCCTTTCACTTAAATACATATAATATGTATGAACAGTGATATTTAAGAATGCACTAAGTTTTTTCGGAGAAAGTTTGGTAAATCATTAACTTTATTCTCACTACAGTGTGAGAACATGAGAAACTGATATACTTTCTTCTTTTCTAGTTATAAATTATTACAGTATAAAATTGAAACAATTTATAAACCAGCATCATTGCATACATGTGAAATTTTCTAATTTGTAAAATTTGTGCACTCTTTTTATTTTAGTTAAATTAGTTTTCTGTGCAAAATTCACAAATTCACAATCTTTGCCAAATCTTTTTATTCAATGCTAAAATTTTTGCATTTCATTTTTCTCAAATTTCTAGTTCCCCTTCCAAATGTTGTTTATCTAATAGCAATAGGAATATAACTGGTGGGGGTGGTGACATTACTTGAAAATGTGGTCTTTTACTTCATATGACAAACGAGTCAGTAAACAATAACATTGTAATTCATATTTGCACATGCTGACATTCTTTCTCTGCAGAATAGCATTGTATGCACAAAAGAAATCTTGCCATAGAGAAATTTTTTTATGCCTATTCATGTTATCTGCTTATTTTTACAAATCTCACTATTATGAGGAAAGAGTAAAATAATTCAGGGTTCCCACAGTCCTTAAAAGTCCTTAAGAAATCCTTAATTTCAGCTTTCAAAAGTGCAGTATTAATAATAAAGAAAATCTTCAAATACATATATGTTTTCAAAGTATTACTGTAGTAATTCAGAATTCATTTCTTTGATATTTTTAAAAAATTATGAAAATACTTTTAGTTTATTAGTACTTTTTATAGTCATGAGCTAGAAAACTTATTTGACAAATAAATAATCTTTCGCATACTGAAAAGGTTTAAAGAATAAAGTCAGCTGCTTTTTCCTAATAGCTAACAGTCATTCAGATTTTAATTAAACGAAGCATGGAGGGTGGTATGTAGATATTTCAGTTAATTATGAAAGTTTAATTTTCCTTGCATTGAATGTGATAGAAAAGTCTAAAACTTTCTTCTTTCCCAGGCAACGTCGGGTATAATCAGCAATTATATACATATATATATCTCAGAGTCATTTTTAAACTTGAGAAAGTACTGTTTATAGTATTGTATTTTATTCACAACTTATGTTTAGTTTGATCACTAAAAACTTTTTTCAAAATTAGTGTTTGTCAAATAGATTTAGGCATTTTAAAAACTTAATTTTGAAATATTGTAGGCTATTTATTGAACATCTGGTTCGTAATCATTAAAATATGTTCCTTACGAAATAGGGTTTATGTCGTTATGCCGGGTCCTTATAAAAAGTTACTTTGGTCCTTAGAAAGTCCTTAAAAAGTCCTTAATTTTTGTTCTGGAAAAAGAGTGGGAACCCTGTCTTTATATAAGGGGTTTTAAGTGAGCGGCTTAATAGTCAGAGGTTTTAGACTGACTTTAACTTTAGACTGACACACCTTATACCTCGTGGCCCTCGAATGGGGGTCCTGGCTTCGCTGTAGGACCTGCTCCCCTCCTTAGGGTAGGGAGCAGCCCCACTGTACGGGATTTGACTACGTCTCGAATGTTCTCTATTAAATTAGAAAAGCTACCTGGTTGATCCTGCCAGTAATCATATGCTTGTCTCAAAGATTAAGCCATGCATGTCTAAGTACATGCCGTATTAAGGCGAAACCGCGAATGGCTCATTAAATCAGTTATGGTTCCTTGGATCATACTTCATTACTAGGATAACTGTGGCAATTCTAGAGAAGATTTATTAGCAGCAAAAATGTCTAAAGCAAGTTATAAAATAAAATAGTTTACAAAGACAGAAATGCTTTTAAAGTCAAATTGTATGCAATGCATAAAAAGAAAATATTTTAGGAACAGAGTAAAATTCTGAAATTTATATAAATTATTCTAATTGAAGAATTTTGTAATATAAGACTGTAATAACTAATTATTAAGTATTAATCTTCTACCTTTACATTCATGTTTTAAAAAAGGAGTTTCTAGCATTAATCTAAAATAGCAAACTTTTAAGAAAGTTGTATAATAACCACTGCCATAGTGTATACATACAGTATGTTTGCTATTGTTTGCAGTTACTAAAATGTTTTTCTTAATGGGTTTGTTTTTTTATATCTTAAAAATAATATTTTACTCTGTAGTCATAAGTTAAAATAATATAATAATGATACATTGCTGCTACTAATCCATAAGTTAAACGAATTGGTCATAAACACTTAAAATTTATTTTGGTGAATTTATTAATAAGCAGTTTTTAATTAAACAGTGTTGTGAGTTGAGATCTGAAAATATTTTCAGCGTATGTTAGTTTTTTTGGTGTTATATTATTCTGTACTTACACTTCTTTTAACCTGTACATTTTGTTTTGTAGATTTTAAGAGTTATTTCACTCTCATCCACTTTTTATTAAAGACGTGGGTTCATCTTGTAAGTATGTTTAGTTATTTTATAAAATTATCATGGGCATGTATTTTCATTTTAAATATAAGTACCTTCATTCTTGAAATAACTGGTAGCTGTCATTCCTATGTAAAATGTATGTAATTATGTATTATATTGCTTTTTTGTTGTAAAAAATTAAAAAAAAAATTTACGTTTACATATATATTCTGTATCCTGTGTATAAAAATGTCTTAATTTATAAAATATTCTAAATATACTGTCAGCATGTATTATAACCCATATTGTCACAGACATTTTAAATTGTTTTAAATTTGAACTGTTAATCAGCGAAAGCACATACTTGTTGGTTATAAATGATTAATGTTCATGATAAAATTTTATTTATGTACACTTCTATTTTTTTTTTTTTTTTTTTGGCCCCTAAGTCAACAACAGAGGGGATTGAATGGCATAAATACTAGTATTTTTTCTTTTCTCCCATGTTTTGTTGTTACACTAACTATTGTTTAAATAACGTGTTTTAAATCGTTTTAATTTTGAATTGTAAATCAGAGAAAACACATACTTGTTAGTTATAAATGATTAGGGTTCATGGTAAAATTTTATTTATGTTCACTATTATTATTTCTTTTTTGTCCCCAAGTCAACAACAGAGGGGATTGAATGGCATAAAACTGGTATTTTTTCTCTTCTCCTATGTTTTATTGTTACTCTAACTATTGTTTAAATAACATTCTGTTTCTAATGTTTTCTATCAGTATAGTGACCCTTCTTTCTCTTGCCCAATCTAAGGCTGTTTTTCAGCCCTAATGGTCAGAAAATTGTGCTTGTAGATGTTTGAAAGTCATGAGCAAATAACTCAGTAAAGTGTCTAATCGAGGAGAAAACCAAATTTTATGTCTACTCTGTCTGTTATTTGTGTAGCTTGTTCTTATCTTATGAGAGGAAAAAGAAGCATTCAAATGTCTGCACGAGTAAAAAGGTAGTCCAATCCAGGCCTCAATTGTGTTTGAGGTTAAACCTAAGAAATCAAAAGTAATAGCATATCCTTGCATAAAGCAAATTTAAAATTAAAACCAAACAAAATAGTGTATTGGATTGTTACTTACTATATATATTTAACTAGATGTTATGTATTTCTCTCTCTTTATATATATATGTATATTTATGTGTAACAAATATTACAAAATGAAATTTGGTATTAGTTTTCAACAGGGATCTAACTTTTCCGAACTACAAAACAAAATAGTGGTGTTGCCATGCATAACAAATATCCATTCCTTCTCCCCCTTAAAGTTTTTAATCAAATAATCTGCTAGGTAAGTTGATTGACACCTCAGTCGTTTATGTCGGAGCATATCACTCTTGGGACTCTCAGAAGAACTTGTAGGGCTCAGAAAAGCACTGTCCTATAGAATTTCACCTGTCAGTTTTTGAGTATTCTCTGGTGAAGATTGGGATCCCAATGAGAAATCAGTAGACCCATTTTTACTCTTATGGGTAGGAGTTGGTAGTTGAGGAAAATTGTAACTGATACTTTCTTCGACCGGTAAGTTAGTTTCCCCTTAGGTGCAAGGTGTTTAGAAACACTAGTTTCATGTACATTCGGGAGTCTCACATGAGCATAGCCTGGGTTTGCTTCAATCATTTCCAATTCCTGGACAATTGGTTCATACTTATTAGCTTTAACAAAGTTTTTCATTAGTACTGAACCTGGATGTGTCAGTTTGGTGGGTACTGAACGACCATTATAAGATCTTCAAGCATAGGTAAACATTGCAGTACATAAGAGAGATCGAATTAAGTGTAAAACTGTATCAAGTACTTTTCCTCAATGTTCAATTGCCATCTTCCTTGATTTTAATGTTAACTTTTAAAAGTTTTCAAAATAATCACATTATACCCTTCAATCTGACCATTTCCTTGGGATTGCAGCTATACTGAGTTAGGTCTGAACTCTGTCCCAGTGGATGTATGCAGGCATACCAAAGATTGAGAAAATGCTTTGCAAGGTCTTAATTATAGTTGCAGCTAGTATATCTGAACAAGGGGAATCTTGAAAATTCATCAACTACTGTAAGTAAATAGGGATTCTTAGATGATATTGGTAGGCTCCCTTTACAGTCCTTTCAAATGGGGAAGTTGCTTTAATCAGTTTACCTTTAAAGTTACAGAAGCAAGGTTGAATTTTTATATACAGCAGTGGCATGAATTTACAACTTTCTTGATGTCATCCAAGGGCACAGGTTTTTTGATTGTGTCCAGTGGTACATTCTGGGGATGATAGGGTGGCATAAGTCATTATGTAATTTAGCCTGGTTTGTCTCAGGGTGTGTAACTGCAGCAGTTATTCTAGTTAACATATCAGCACTGGTATTTTTGCTACCTGGGTAGTAAATGATGTTGAATTTAAAACAAGCAAAGCTTTAATCTCCATCACATTAATTTTTCATTTTTTATCTTGTTGTTGTGGTTTTGATCAAATATGAATGTAACAAATCTTTGATCTGTAAATACCTCAAAATGCCTACAAATTAAGTAATGTCTCTAGTTTTGGAGGGATTCAATGATGACACAAGTTTCCTTCTCAATCAAAGAATATTTCTGTTCTGAAGTACTGGAGAATAAGGCTAATGGTCGACCAGCTTGGCTAAGGTTAGCTGCAATAGCAATTATGATAGTTCATGCATAAGTTTCTATATGAAATGGTATGTTGTTTTTAATAACAGATATATTGAGAATATCTGTTTTCAGGAGTTGGAATATATCCACAGCCTCTTTTGAGAGAGGGAATGGACCTTTAGTGAAAAGAGGACAAATTTTGTTGGAAAAACAGGGTATCTAACACTAGTGATGAGCAAACATGCTCATTGTGATTTGTAAAGAAGCTGTATCATTCTGGATAGGTAAGCTCTGGTAGGTTATTAATGGCTCAAGTCTATCTGGATCTGGTTGTATTATATTGTTTGATATGCAGTATCCCAATAACTTTATACTTCTGGTGGAGAACTTGCATTTTTCTTCATTCAGTGTCAGATTATATTTTTTGGCTGCATTCAGAAATTTTTCTAAGTTGCTATCATGCTCAATTTGGTTCTTACCACATATGGTGATATCATCCAGGTACGGATATACTCCCTGTAACTTCTCATCAGCAGTTATTTTGTCAAAAGTTCTTTGGAAACTCTTAACACCAAAAGGGACCCGATGGAACTGATATATCTTGCCAACAGCTTTGAAAGCAGTATAGTATTTTTCAGAACTGCTTATTGGCACTTAATGATAAGCACTTTGATTTCTATGCAGCTAAATATTTCATATTTTGATACTTCAGATATCAATTCTCTAATTTTAGGTAGTGGATAAGCATTAACAATGTAAATTGGTAATGGTTTGTAGTTTTTACCTTTAATAACAAGGACCGGAGCACACCAGGCATGGTTGTAATTTTGACCAGTCAAACTGATTTTGACCAGGACACTGGATAAAAGTGTTTTCAACAGTCCAAAACTCATCAAAAGTGTAAGAATACAGAATTTAGTTATGAGTTATATAGATAACAGTAAAAGTGGTGAAAGACACAAAGATGCATTCTGGGTATTTTATGAAGAGGTAACTAAAAATTCTACAAGTGCAAAGATTTCAAAAGGTTTAAGAAGTTCAAAGCACTTCCAGCAACAATAAAAGCATTTAGTTCAATCCAATTTATGTGCACTTTGCACTTTGACAAATGACTTCTAAATGCTATGAGAAACAGCTGAAGCCAAAAGAAATGTTAAAGTAGTGGGTGTAGCAGAGTTGCACACTGATTTTGATTTGCATACTTTATAATGCCCTTTTTTTTCCACATCCTCAACATTGTGAATCTTAAGCTGGGCAAGTGCTTTTTTGATGACGATCATATACATAAAAGAAACACTTTACTGTATGTATATGGGCAGTTGCAGTTAGACTGGTATCTGTATCTATTTTTTGTAGATCAATAGCAGAAACAGGTGTTGAGTTTTCTATCGATTGTTATGAAATGGAATGGTGTTCAGCTAACTAAAGTTCTGGTCTGGTCAAAAGCATTTTCAAGAGTAATTGTAATGTTCTCTTATAGATGTTCATAGATGTGTGAATTCCTTAAGCCTCATATGAATGCATCTCTCATGTACTCATATTTGTATAAGTCAGCAGTAACTGCTTTATAATTGCAATCTTTACTCATCTGTCTTAATATCTGAAAATACTCATTTATCGATTCAGCAACTTGGTGAGTTCTAAAAGCTAAACAGTAGCGAGTAAATATTTTACTTTCAGTGATATATAATTAATCAAGAACATCTATGGTATTTCTGTAACTTTCGGCTTCATTTATGAATAAAAACAACAGTCAAAACATATTATGCAATTAGCCAAAACATAATTGCATAATGTTCCTCAGTCAGATCCTTAAGTTAAAAAGTTTGTGAATGTTCTTTTCCAATGTTTCCATTTGGATTCAGCACTGGAACACATGGATCAACATCAAACCTCTCTGGCCTATCCATTCTGAGAATGAAGTATAGAAAAGAACAGGTGTTTATTAATCTTAGTCAATAAAGTTGATGTAGAAATGAGTAAGTATTTTAAGCTTATCTGGTAACTTTTATTGACTAAAATTATGAACACATAGTGAGAAGTAGAAATATCAACGAAGATCTAATGTTGCCAGACCACAAAACAGAATAGTGATGTTGCCACAAATAACTAATATGTCACTGTATGAAACATAAGTAACAATACAATCCCTATCTAAACTCTGCCAAAATCTCAAAATATGCTTTCAAATCAACATTTTTGAAAACTGATAATACATATCACCTAATTTGTGTTAAAAGAGTAATCACTTTTTGGCTTCCCAGTTTCTAATTTCCGACCATGTACTTAAAGAACAATTGATGAATATAAATGAGTCTTGGCTATCTTCCTTCATTGACAGTTTTGCTCATGTCTTTAGAAAGTCTATCATACCTCTTTGAAAGAAGAAAACAAAAATTTCTTTTAATTTAGCAGACTGATAAAGATTTTATTTACTTTTGAAAGTATAGTTTTATTAAAATAATATTGTTTATCTTGTTTCTTATGTTGTTCTTAAAAGCATAAATTTACTCAATTCTAACTTTCAGGATAAAGGACCCTCCCACTGCTGTATGATTGGAATTATTCTCAGGTAGAATGCAGATATACCTGATTGTTAGACCTGATTCATGTTATCCCTGCAAATAATAGGACTATGTATGTATTTCAATTATGTAATTTCTTGAAATTTCAATTTTTACCTCTATAGAGTAAAAAAACAGCATTTAAATTGTTCCTATACTAACTGTAAAAATAAGTTTTGTATTCACAACAAATTTTAGTATTCATATTGCAATGAAAATAACTGTTTTGACTATGCTTGAAATAATTTTTACAAGTTTTGCCTTTAACCCTTTCACGACAGGAAGCGCAAACGTGCACTTATCTCTGAGGCCGGCAGTCACTTTCGCGAGAGAGTATCCTGGGCCGGAGGATTTTTTGATATTAAGCCTAAATTCATGAAATTAACGAAGTAGCAACGCATTATTTAATAATGCTGCATAAAGGTTTAATAAGGAATGGGATTTATATATGTTTATAGATACTTTATTTACTTAAACTATTTCTTATTTAAATGTATATTTTACACTTTACTTTTTTTTCATTTTTACTTAGTATTTAATGACTTTTAACATTGCAAAACTGAATGTTATGTTATTTAAACTTTTTTTGTATGAAAAATTTTAAAAGCAGGGATCTACAATCCCACGTGACAGTCCTTGCACTCGTAGTAACTCATTTGCCGTTTTGGAGGATTTTTCCGGAATGTGAAAAAACAAAACATCATCAATTTCTTTGTCAGAAATGTCCTCCTCATCATAAGAATCACTAGATCCATTATGAACATAAAGAACAATCAGAATATATTATAGTGTCACTATTACTAATCCTAATCTGTTTCAGAATCAAAATCTGAAATATTTCGCGTCATTTCAGCTATTTCAAGCTCAGTTAAACGTTTTCGACACTTTGAAAATCTAACAATAAAAAGAGAAAAAAATCAAGTCTGTCAGATCTAATTCTATACTATAAACTGGATTGCAAACCGAAATACACAACGCTTTAGCAAAAATAAAACTCAACTGCTTACATAAACAAACACCACGTGGGAATTTGTCATAAAACATGTCAATCAGAAACATTCCTTTTCCCTCATGTTTATATAATCAAAAACCACTTGTATGTGTATCCTACTACTCTCCTATTGAGTACAAGGTCAAATCTACATGTATATAAATCCATATGGACATACAATGCCATCTTATGTCAAAGCTTATAGTTTTTAAAATGTTCCACAAGACTGGCACACATATGTGACAGTCGGGGGTGAACGAGAAAACGATCTGGCACGCCAGTGTGTCGGCCGGGAAGTGAGCGTGTTTCTTGCTGGCATGTATTTGTGACAGTAGGCGCGAAAAGGTTAATCATATCATCTGTAGTTGCATCCATAAATTCTAATTGTTCGTAATTATTTCATAATTATTTTTAATCGTATCACTGTCTTACATTATCACAATTTTATTTTCAATAAATTTAAAAAAAAGTGTCAAACGATTCAAATTCGAATTTGGTCTTGCTAATAAAATATATAACTATGAACAGTTATTTTCTTTTGAAGATGCATCATATACTGCTCATAGTTTTGTTATTTTTTTTATCACTCCCGATAATTGTATGATGTGGTATATAATAAACAGGATATAAAGTATAGATATCTTCATTAACTGATTCAGTTATATATTTTATTTGCTCCTCAAAGACTTTTTCATAATTTTAAAATAAAGTGAATCTTCCTTAAATTTGTGAGCTAAAGTAAACAATTTTCGTTTTGCAATATTGACATTGTTAGAAATTTTCTTTTTGTCTTTGAATGGTAGCTTTACTTTGTAACTTCCTTCTTCACATTTGATTTCAAATTTTCATGAATCGTAATTATAAAACATAATTTTTCTACCACCAAATTTTTATTTCCCCCTATTTCTAAACTACACAGGGCTGTTACGACTGTGCTGATTTGATATCTTTTCCCAGCTACTTAAAAAACTATATTTTAACAGAAATTGTGCCGAAATTACATAATTTTATTAATGTACGTAGGTTTTTACATGTTCAGACTTGTTCAGTAACTTTGTCAATTCTACAATTTGGCAAATTTTCTCTGCTGATTGTCACCAAAATTTTAGACTGTGGAGGGTAATGTGCCATATTTGTTCTTACCTACTTTGTCTGATAAAAGTTCATAAGAAAGAGAAAAAAAAAATAGAATTTCTTGCTTCAGCATTCTGTCATTCTTTAGTACTACATGAGATTATCAAAAACATCCAACTAAAAATTAAAATTCTCTACTCATCAAGAAGAAACATGTTTTATAGAATGTAAAAGGATGGGATTGACCTCCCCCCACCCCCTCCTATGACTGATTTCTATTTTTATACTTTTCATTGAATAATTTTGATTTTTGTTTTTCCATTTTAAAAATTCTGCCTTTTCAAACATCTTTCTATTTTAAATTTTTCGAAAAATGAAAGAAATTTGCCTAATGGCAAATATATCATCCCTTGAAACCAGTTTTTCAACTCATTGAAGACTATTTGATGCTCTTGCCCTATTAAAAATAGTAACCTTGAAAAAATTGGTACCAAATGAACATGCAAGAACATGTCACAACAAGATTCTCTTGTACTGGTCACATACACATTGTAATATTAACTTAGTCATCCCAGTTATGTACAAACATGTTACAGCAAGAATCGGTTGATGAAGACCCCACTCAGTCATAAGACACTTTGCTGAATATCAACCCTTGAAACCAGTTTTTCAACTTATTAGAAATTATTTAATGCTCTTGTCCTATTAAAAATAGTAACCTTGAAAAAATTTGCACCAAATGAACATGCAGGAACATGTCGCAACAAGATTCTCTTGTACTGGTCAGATACACATTGTAATGTTACTTTGTCATCCCACTTATGTACAAATGTGTCACAGCAAGAATCGGTTGATGCAGACTTCACTCAGTCATAAGACACTGCTGAATATCATCCCTTGAAATCAGTTTTTCAACTTATTGAAGATTATTTAATGCTCTTGCCCTATTAAAAATAGTAACTTTGAAAAAATTGGTACCAAATGAACATGCAGGAACATGTCACAAGATTCTCTTGTACCAGTCAGATACACATTGTAATATTACTTTGTCATCCCAGTTAAGTACAAATGTGTCATTCGGTTGATGCAGACCCCACTCAGTCATAAGACACTTTGCTGACCCTTAAGTTCTGTATTTGTGAATTGCCAACATTTTCCTCTTTTCCATGTTGATTTCTCTTTTATTTATTCCTATTGCTTGCGATCGGTATCAGGATTCTTCAGTTGAGGACGAAAAATGATTTCACAATGTAAAAAAAAATTGCCAATTGCTGATATCTTGCATGTCTATCTCACAATATTGGAAGGTTGATATATCGATGTTCATATATATCAGTTAGAGTACAATGGTCTACTGTTTCGATGTATAAGGGCTGATGAGATTATGATCTACTACTTAAAGCTGATTTGAATGGCTTTGAATATTTATAGAAATAGTAGAATTCCTGTGGACACCAATTTGAAGAGCAGTTTTATACCCATTTGGCTTTCATATATTGGGATATTATATTCTGGAAGTTGTGAAATTGGAAACACTATGTTTGTATGTTAAAATGTGATCTTTCATGTTTTAATACTTTCGATGATATTGGAAAGTCTGATTTCACAGAAGTGAATAGCGATTAATTTAACTATATAGGCATTTGTTCACATCCTAGTGCTTCTTTGAACTGAAAATTTGGAAATTGGTGTCACAATATGTCGACACATTGCCCAATCCTAATGCATAGCATAGTGACAAACACATTATCTTAATATGTCAGAAAAAAATGTTGACTTGTTTCAAAAATTTCTACTAGAGAGTGAAATTTTAAAAAGAGAATAAGATGAATAATTTTTAATAATTGCTTAAATTATTTATTAGCTAATTATTTGAATGCATAAAATTACTTATAGCACCATTAAAATCTTCATTTTGACTCATTATTTTTCAATTTTTAAATTATATTTAGGATTTGGGATTTTGGTTTTGAAAACAGATAGTTGAATGATAATTTTCTCCTTTACATTTCTTGCAGGGCTGAAACTGGCCAGATATCCAGTGTCTATTATCTGGCCAAATTAATATCCCTATGCATAATATACAGTATATATATATATATATATATATATATATATATATATATATATATATATATATATATATATATATATATGTATATATACACATATCCCTATATATATACACATATATCTATATATAGTATATAGACAAAGGAAATAATATTAAAAAAAAATAAACCAATTAATAGCAACACTGCACTAAAAATTTAAAAAATGTTATTGAAATTACAATGTATTCTTCTATGTATACCCTATTTTTAAATACAAAAGGTAAATATGTAGGGTTTTTTAGTCATTAATTGTTGAATTATGATGTAAGCTTTTAATATATTGTTCAATTAAAAATAACAAATATTGTTAATGGCCAAAAAAAGATATTTTTTTTTGGTTTGTCATATCCCCAACTTTTAATTTCTTTTATGAAATATAAAGAACTTTTCTCACTATTTTGATAAAATCAGTTTCATATTCATAAACTACCTTTAACTTTCAGGATTACCAAAAAGGGAAATAATGCTTTCCCAGGCCTGTGTAATTTTCCCCATAAACCTAGTTTTCATTCAAAAATTCATGAAAAGTTGTAATTTCACTTTATTTGGCTGAAATTTACAGTTTATATTCCCTTATAGTATCTTTATATACTGTAACAAAAGTTTATGATATTTAAAAAAAATGATTAATTTAAAAAATGGTTTTGTTTTCACAAAAAGAATTTCATTTTAATAAAATTTACTTTAAATAAACAATTATTAGTAAGTATGGCATCAACAAAAAATTTCATAAATCTAACAAATTGAATAAAAAATTATAACTCCAGGTATATTAGATTTTTCAATGTTTGCCAATTATTTGCATTTAAGTTGTTCTTATATTATTCCTATTAAATATTTCGTTGTCACCTGAGTAGTCGGATTCATTGTTACTTGTTTTAGAAAATTATTTCCTCTTATTTCACTATCTAATTCATTGATCTATTTAAAAAAAAATTTTTGTTCACATTTAAATACTACACTCTTTTTGCCATAATGGCTAAAATTAAACTGACTGTGACGCCTTCAATATTCTCAAATGAGAGGTAACGTGAATAATGGATCACAGTCAAAGAATAAAAGTTGAATTTCACTTTAATTCTGGATTACATATGGCTATTTACAAAGGAACATTAATTCCTAAATCTTCTAGAACTGCAAAGGATGGTTGCCGATAAAACTTCCTCACGACAATCACAGTCGAAAGAAAAACAAGAGAATTAATAACCTCTTACAAATGGGGAGGCTTTTCAGGGTGCAATCAAACCTAATTTATTCCCCGTTCGGTATCGAGATTTTGCGCTCCCTATATGAGCGGGCTTTACGAATCTCCCGAACTAGCAAGCTGGCTCTCTAATAAAAAGGGCGAAAACCTCCACGAGGTCAACACACCTCCGAAAAAAATGATGAAAAAGCCCTGAGTTGCAAAATTGTAGGCTTTTTATACCTAGGAGGGGGTCAGTTACGGTTCCGCCACTGTTTTTTTCTCAGTTAAGATCCCAGTTACATGAGAACTCCAGCTAAAGTTACCGCTATACTTTTTAACTGAATTCTCATTCGCTGGTTGTCTCTTCATGGAATTTCTGAGCGTTCATTAACGAGATCCATCAGGGGCGTATTCGTCTATTCAGTCCGATTGTCGAGATCCCCGACTCTGCAACACCACGCTATTGTCCAGGTACAGGTGTACTACGATCAGCTGTTTTGGTGCGTGCTCATACAAAGGGGAGTCTTCACATGACCAAAAATATACAAAATATTATCTAGCAAACTCCAAAGTGCAAAAGACAATCCCACCTCAAACCATAATAAGCATTTCATTCTTTCTGACTCCATCAAAATAGGAATCCCCAGTGCTCAATTAAATCACAGCTGTTGGGAGGTCTCTAACACATACTGCATGTTTGCTTGTTTAAAATTCTCTGATTCAGAAAAAAAAAAAAAAAAGAGAAAGTGAGAACCAAAAGTGTATTTGATGCTCAATACTCTGTGGAACTAACAGACTTCAACCATTATCTAGTATTGTTCAAGAATCTTATATATATGAGATCACAGTCCTGAACTGGTCAGTTACCTTTAATTTGTTGTATAATACCCAAATAATTTTATAACATAGTTCGGCTAGGTGCTTAAAATCCTTAAAAAGTGCTTAATTTTCTTTTTGTAGCCTTAAAATTTATAATTTTTTTTTTCGAGTGCTCAAAAAGTGCTTACTTTTCCCCAAATATCGGTTGCTGAATTTTTATTTCCCTTGGTAATAAGTCAATCGATTAAACAAAGCTAAAGATAAGAAAGAAGAGTTAGACCAATTAGAAAAATGTATAGAAGAAAAATGAACTTCAAAATTAGATATATTCTCTTATTTTTCACCCTTCCTATATATTTTGGTTCTCATTATCTATTATGAATGGAAATAGTTCTTCAGTTACATTTTTAAAATAGCATTGATAATTTCTTGAATCTTGTTTTGAGTATGTCATAATTAATTAAAACTTTTATAGTGTAGATACTGTATCTTCTTTTCTCTCTGTCTGTGTGTGCGTGCGAGAGAGAGACAGAATTATATTTACCTGTTTATAATACTGAAGTACTTTTTATTATTTTACTTTACATCTATGTTGCTCTAAAAATACTGTTTCTGTGATGTGAAATTTGTTGATCTTCAACCACGTATAGTACTTTCTTATCTTTACAAATATTTCAGATTTTTTTTTAGGGAGGGGGGGGGGCATTTGATCAATAAGGACTATTGCTGTTCTAAAATTTATGTTTGCGAAGAAAGATATCTTAACATAAAGTATGAGATATTAACAATTGTGTTTAATAAAATTATTAAATTGATCTATATATACACTCATGTCCATAAATTAAGGATAATTCAGAATTACTGTTAGCTTATTGAAAGCTATCCCCTATATAATAATAGCCTAAGGTGTCTGTCGGCAAATTTTTGAAGCGGTTGTACCTGGAACGGATACAGGCATCCATATTGAATTTTTTATGAGTTAGGGTTAGCAAAATTCAAAGCGAGTTCAAAATCTAAGCCATCTCCCCTTTTTTAGCGTTTAATGCTATTATTTCAAGCCTTATTCTCCCCCCGTTAAAAGCAGGCGATTAAATTTATCATTTTCGATACCATTCATATATACCACCAAATAATCACTGTCAATATTAAAACCTCTGCTCTCCATCCTATCATGTAATATGACAAGATAAACTAAAGCTGGCAACTAACATACGGTCAGTAAATGGAAAGAGTTCTCACCAGTTCATGTTTAAAGTAAAATCAAATAAATTTTTATACTAAAATCATTCTTAATAGGATGACAAAGGTGGAGCGTAATATTTAAATTTATATACTCTTTAAGTTTAATTGTCATATGCTTTAATAAGGACCTCTTTCATGTGAAAGCGTGGCGTGATGGTTAAAGTGCCTGCCCGTTTCATTTTCGTAACAGTCGAGTTGAAGGTTCTGTTCCCGGCGCAACCAAGTTTTTCTGTATGTCTAATTCATTTTATATTTTTTGCTTTTACTTTTAAATTCCTTTTCTTAAAGCTGTTTTATTATTTTTAAAGTTCTTTTATTATTTTTAACAATATTTTAATTTAATTTTCTATATTCTTCTTTTTTTTTATTTTTTTTGCTTGAATTTTAAATTGTTAAATTTCATTTTTGTTACTTTTTGTCGTTTTAAGTTTATAAAATTAATTTTTGCTAAGAAATGAGCTTTAGAATGTTTGCTTCATTTCTAATATTTTATTTACATTTTGACAATTTTTAAAATTAATTTTTATTTTTACTTAATTTTTTTTTATTTTCATCTTTTTTTTAAGTTTTTAAAATTAATGCTTTCTATTATAAACTTTATACCTCAAGCTCTCTATAATGGGAAGTAAACAGACTGGTTTTTAAAACTAAATCATTGTTTAAAAAAATGTTATTCAATATAATAATGTAGAAACTTACATTTTTCTATCAAAGAATATTCAAAAGTTTAAATTTTACTATTCCTCTCAAAAGTATACAGCAATATTTAATAATTATTTCACTTAGTAAAGAGTAAAAAAGAATTGCTGAATATTCTTTGAATTACTCAAATTTTTAAAATCATCACAAAAGGATGGTGGAATGAAAGGGAAATATTTTTATTATAAATATGACCTTTTTTTAGTTAATATATTAGTGAATAGATGGCGCCAACGAACCAAGTAATTTTTTTCCTCATACTGTGGCGCCGAAATTTGAATGTAAAGAGAATGTGGTAGAATAGACTCAATGATTTATTTTTAGTTTAAAAATCGTTTGCAGTTTGTTACAAGTTTATCGTTTGCATATTTTGGTTTTTGATATAAAGTTTTGATAAAAATTAGTATGGAATAAAAAGTTGTTGTTCTAATAAGACTGGAAAATGTTTCGTTTCTTTTAATTGGATTATTATGCCTGATTCGGGGATAAGAATATAATATAACTCAAACTAAGTGTATAATTAATTTAATATCGTAGTAATACGCGATAAGATATTCATTTTGAACTCTTGATCAATCAGGGTTAGGAAAATTCAAAGTGAGTAAAGTTTTATACGAATAATTTTTAGTCAGTCTGATTGTAAAATGGAACAACATTTATCCCCTATATAGTAATAACCTAAGTTGTCTGTCCGCGAATTTATGAAGCAGTTGTACCTGGAATACATACAGGCATCCATATTGGATTTTTTATGAATTAGGATTAGTGAAATTTAAAGCGAGTTCGAAATCCACCTCATCCCCTACTTTTCGAGCATTTAATGCTATTATTTCAAGCCTTATTATATACTAAATTCATTATAATAGGATGGCGAGGGCGGAGTGCAATATTTAAATTTCTGGACTGTTTTTACTTGACCTTTATATATTCTAACCATTTCCTTCACCACGTGTAAGCTGGCACATGGGGTAGAGTGTCTGCCCATTTGACCGTCGTACTTCTCAGATTGATGGTTCTGCCCCCGACGTAACCGAATTTTTTTAAATGTCTAATTAATTTAATAATTTCTGCTTTTTCTTTTGAATTCTTATTCCTAAAGTTGTTTTATTATTTTTAAATTTTTACAATTTTTCAAATTTTTATGATTTTTTTTATTAAATTCACGTATTACTACTATATCAAGCTCCATTTTAAGAACAGGTGATTAAATGTATCGATTTATCACATAATAAATAGGTAAAAATAAAAAAAGTTTCTAGCATTATGACATCATTCCTTTAATCATCTCATTTAATCATTTATTTTAGATTATTTAAATATCTTCTGCATTATTTCCATACGTTTTATCACTAAACTTAGATATTACGTAAATAATTTTTTAAGGTAATATTTTGTTGTAAAATAATTCTCAGTCAAACAACAAACCATTTTTTTTACCTGCCTTAAAGGGTACTTTACAATTCTGGAATATTGAAAATTTTATTGATCCCGTCATATGACGGGCTATATGCTAGTAATAGAATAATATTTGAAGTGGAAGCATTTAGTCTTATTAATCTGAACAGTATTAAGACAAACGTTAGCATTGAAAAGTACATTTATTAAACGTAAAAGTAAAGGGAAAATAAACATCGGCTAACTGCCGTACACACATGTCAGCATAACCACACTGACTGACTGCTTGACTGACTGATACATAGCCTTTTCCCCCGAGTACTTATCGGAAGGGAAAGAAACAATCTTCAAACGTATGCAATACGTCATGGCTCGAATGAAAAATGCATGCATAATATATACATGCAAATATCGTCAGTGGTTATGAGATGGGTAATAAAATATTTAAATTACTTATAAAAATAAAGTGACTAATTTTCTAACATTGGCCCCCCTCTCATAATCACTGACTGTACACAAGACTGAAACAAAACATACGGGCCTTTAAATATTTACAGATATCGTACTATTTTAACGTTTTAACAAAGTCGTTACACAAATATAAAATCTCACAATACAAACAAATTGACTTAATTATGAACATTATTCAAATCTTGAAAACAGTTGAATAACCTCTTTACTAAACTTAAAACGAAAGACATTACAATATATTTTCGTACAGTTCTTTCACAAAATTCAATTGAGTTCAATCTTACTTAAAGGTTTAGTAAAAATATCGGATAGATTATTTTTACTGTTAATATGTTCTAATTTGAAAGATTTTTCAATTACAAGATTTCTTAAAAAGTGATACTTGATATGTATATGTTTAGTACGATTATTTTCTATGGGGGAATTTGAAAAGTCTATTGCAGCTTTATTGTCACACAACAATGTACTCTTAGTGGTGTCGAAATGAAATACATTTAGATTTCTACAGTTTTCAAGTATTCTTATTATCCACATTAATTCCTTTGCTGCTTCTGTGAGTGTTACATATTCCGATTCCATAGTAGATAAACTCACACACTTCTGCTTGAAGGCCCTCCAACTAACAGGTACCTTATCTATAAATAATATAAAGCTTCCCATAGAGATACGGTCGTCACGATTCGACGCAAAGTCAGAATCGGAAAAACATCTGACATTAATTTCCTTTATATTTGATAAATTTAACATATAATGTTGGGTATTTTGGACGTAACCCAATAGTTTAAGCAAGTAGTTCCAGTGAACTAAACCAGGGTTCTCCTGAAACTGGGAGAAGATATTCACGGCATAACTTATATCAGGTCTAGTTTGACCGGCCAAAAATGATAAACATCCTATTATACTACGATAAGGTAATTTTAACATCTCTGAAATTTCTGTTCTGACTTAGGGCAATCTGATTTTGAAAGTACTACTCCTTTTGCTAAGGGTAAAGAGGAAATTGGAAAATTGTATTTCTTAAACTTGTTAAGAATTTTTACTAATATAGTCCTTTTGATGAATATACAAATTTCCATTCATTTCACAGAATTCCACACCAAGTAATTTTTTCGTTGTACCAAGTATTTTCAAGTCAAACTTATCTTTCAACATTTTTAGAGAATGTTCTATACTTACAGAAGTTTTACCAAACAGAACAATATCGTCAACATATAATAACAGTATAGTATTATTTTCATGATAGTAAACACAATTACACCATTCAATTTTTACAAAATTTAAACTTTCTAGGATGTTGTGTATTTCAACGAACCATTCTGTACCACTCTGTTTCAATCCGTATATAGCTTTGTTCAGCTTACAAACGTAATCTGGCATTTCAACATTAATATAACCTTGGGGTTGAGACATGTATATAGTTTCTGAAAGATTAGCATACAAGTATGCATTTTTGATATCTATTTGACAGTGTTTAAAACCTAATAAGCAAACAAGTATTGCAAAAAACATACTAATTAGGGTGAAATTTATTACAGGGCTAAAGACTTCATCGTAACTTTCCTCTTTTCTTTGCTTATACCCCAATGCTACTAAACGTGCTTTATATCGAACTACCTCCCCCTTTTCATTTTTCTTTACAGTGTAAACCCACCGGTTACCTAAAACTTTATATTTACTGTTTGGGGGAACTAGATTCCAAACATTCCTTTCTTTCATGATTTCAATTTCCTCATTCATGACTTTACGCCATTCATTGAATTCTGAAACCTTTTTACATTCCTCAGAATTACTAGGTATAATCATTTCAATGTGATTAACTTCCGGTTTGTCATTAGGGATAATTTTACCCGAAAACTTATTTTTACTACTAAAGTTAAATAAACTGCCTTTATATTCAATTTTGTGCTCATTACAGTACTTTTGTACATCGTTATTTGATCTAAATCTAACATTTGTACCTTCTATACCGTAGTATATATCGGTACGGGAGCCATTTTTTTGAGGAACGGCTCTCCTAACCCATTCAATGTCCTCAAAGAGAATTAAATTTGAGGTGTCGATATGGTTTTCGTCATCCGTATCAAATTCCTCATCGTCTGAAATTGAATTATGACTTATTTTAATTCTAGGGCCCAGGACAGCTTCCTTGTGCATTAAATCTTCTTGAAATGAAACATTAATCGTTTCAACTACTTTCTGCTTATTTACAAGCCATATGCGGTATCCTTTTGTCTTTTGAGTGTATCCCACCATAATACCCTTTTTGGTTCTCAAATCGAGTTTTTTTCTAAGCTTTTTTGGGATTCCAACATAAGCTACACAGCCAAATGTCTTTAGATGGGTTACTGTGGGTTTTCTCCCACCAAATAGCTCAAAAGGAGTTTTAGTCATATTTTTGTGGCAAACGCGGTTCCACGTATACGTAAAGCATAAAAGGGCTTCTGCCCCAAAAATTTTTACCTAAACCACTATGACTTAACATTGTTCTAATGGCATCTACTGCAGTGCAATTAAATTTCTCAGCGACTCCATTTTGCTCAGGAGTGAACGTGTTGGTTCTCTCCGCTGTTATGCCTTGTTCTTCTAAGAAAAGGGAAAATTTTGTGTTACAAAATTCAAGACTGTTATCGCTTCTAACATTAATAATTTTAGAGTTTAAAAAGCATTCAGCTCTCTTTTGAAATTTTACAAAACAGTCAAAAACTTCAGATTTTTGAGTCATTGGGTATACTACGACCTTTCTAGAAAAGTCGTCTATAATAGTTAAAAAGTATTTACTCCCACCCAATGATACTGCATCCATTGGACCGGCAACGTCCATATGTAGTAACTCTAGTGGTTTCGACGATCTTATTTTAGGAATAGGCTTAAATGACACTCTTCTACTTTTAGCTAGCTTACAATCCTCACAATTTATTTTAACTGGTTTAATTTTTGGTATGCCCCTCACTGAGTCATTATTACTCGTTTGGCTGATATATTCCGTATTTACATGATTGTACCTATTATGCCATAAAACTAAATTATCACTGCTTTCAGATGCTAGGATTTCGACTTTACTGTTATCCTCATAAATAGTTCTATTCTGTATTTTAGGATAGTGGGGTTTACAGTAATATAATCCATTGATACGTTTAGCATAAAATAGTTTCTGACCTTGTTTATTAAAAACCCATATTTTCCCTTTATTTCCTACAACGAATGTCCCGCTTTTTCAATGCATGGCCCTGATATAAGATTACAACGTAATTTGGGGGAATACTTCACGTTGTTTAATCTTATTCGGTTAAGTTTACTACCGATACGAACGGTAAAATCAACTGTACCAATCCCCTCAATTGGGCTAGTTACATTCTCTATAGCAAGAGACATATTAATATTTTTTTGAGGTTTATAAGAAGAAAATATATCCAAATTGTTACAAAAATGGTCAGAGGCTGCCGAATCAAATACCCACGAAAATTTGTCAAGAGTGGTTGATTGATTTACACAAGCTTCCGTTAACAATTCAGTAATGTTAGAACCTTTATAATTACCTTTACTCTGATTTCTACTTTTAGAAAAATTAGATTTGACTTTGCAATTAGCAATTAAATGACCATAATTCTTACATCTGAAACAAGGTCCAATTTGAGATCCCTTATTATAATTTAGATTTTTAGTTACAGGTACATTAGATACACTATCACTACTACTATCATTTTTACGATTGACATTAAAAGCAACATTTAAAGATTTATCAGAATCTATCTTACATTGTTGTAGGCGACTCTCTTCACATTGAAGTTCAGCAAGCACAGAGTCAAACTTGAAGTTTTTATCCGGCCATCTGTATATGGTTTGGATAATGCCTTGATATTCCATTGGAAGGTATCTGAGAAGTTGAAAAGCTTGATATATATCCTGTAAAGGGTGTCCAGAGTCTGCTAATTGTTTCACGATACGTCGTAGTCTTGCAGCAAAAACGCCGATTGATTCTCCGGGGTGAATCCGAGTGTCGAAAAATTCGTCTAACAGGTTTACAATCCTCGCTCGTGTAACAGGTTGAAAGTGATTCTTTAATATTTCCCAGGCTTCTTGTCCACTCGACGTCGATGAAATTAAGGTTCTATAATCTTGACTCACATTCAGATATATAGTAGAGTAAGCTCGATCTCGTCTCAGCTCAAAATCTTGCTTTTCCTTGATTGTCGCTTTCGGATCTAGTTCAGGGGTTTCGGTAATAAACTTCCATGATCCCTTTTCTAATAATAACACCTTTACGTTATCAGCCCACGTAGAGTAATTCTCAGAATTCAATGGCTCGATTAAACTCTCCATAGTTTACATAAAAGTAGAGCTATACTTCTTTCGGTGAGTTCAGGAATAGTTGCTTGATTAGGGCTGTAACAGGCCCCCCATCGAGGCAGATACAAACTTGCTTAAAGTCCACTGTTCAGGTTAATGGGCTAAAACTGGCCCATAACCAATGTTAGCTTATTGAAAGCTATAATAGAATAATATTTGAAGTGGAAGCATTTAGCCTTATTAATCTGAACAGTATTAAGACAAACGTTAGCATTAAAAAGTACATTTATTAAACGTAAAAGTAAAGGGAAAATAAACATCGGCTAACTGCCGTACACACATGTCAGCATAACCACACTGACTGACTGCTTGACTGACTGATACATAGCCTTTTCCCCCGAGTACTTATCGGAAGGGAAAGAAACGATCTTCAAACGTATGCAATACGTCACGGCTCGAATGAAAAATGCATGCATAATATATACATGCAAATATCGTCAGTGGTTATGAGATGGGTAATAAAATATTCAAATTACTTATAAAAATAAAGTGACTAATTTTCTAACAATTACACAGAAATTGAGCTCTAAAATAAAATTTTCACCTGTAGAATTGTCACACACATCTTGAAGAAGAATATGCAAATTGCAGGAAACCACCAGATGGCGCGGATCAATAACAAGAGTGTATGAAAGGGGTATATAAGGAATGTAAGCAAAGAAGTAAAATTGTTCACAAGTGCTTTAAAAGCCTTTCAGTGCAATAACCGCATAGTTATGGAACAAAGAAGCATTTGGATGTTACAGCACAGGTCGCCCCCGAGTTACTACACCGAATGATGACCGGTTTTTGGCAGTTACTGCCAAAAGAAACAGGCGTAGCACAGCATCAGACCTGTCTCGTCAGCTCTCTTCAGCTACCGCTACGACAGTTTCAAGGCAGACCGTGTACAGACGCTTAGGGAACATTGGTCTATACGCTTGTAGGCCTGTCAGATGTGTTCCCCTTACTGCAATTCACTGTCGCCTGGGCTATGCTGGGCTAGAGAGCATGCATTGTGGACACCGCAACAGTGGTATTGTGTGATGTTTTCCGACGAGTCCAAGTTCAGTTTACATTCTGATTCTCGCCGGACTTTCATATGGAGAGCGCCAGGCACCCGTTACCACCAAGAGAACATGTACGTTTGTTTTGGGGTGCCATGGGTCCTGAATTTCTGTATTTGGATGAAACGCCCGACCTCACCTTGCAAACATTGTAGACGAATGCCTTCAATCGGAGGATATCACCCATATGGATTGGCCAGCATACTCACCGGACTTGAATCCAGTAGAGCATGTGTGGGACATGCTTGGCCGACAAATTGCAGCCCGTCAACCCCCTCTCAACTGTCTATCGGAACTTCGGAGGGCATTGCTTGATGAGTGGTGTAATTTTCCCCAAGATCAGATTGATAATCTGATACTCAGCATGCGTAGGCGTTGTAACGCTTGTATTGCATCGTCCGGGAGACATACTCCGTATTAACCATCATACTAACCATGTTATACTGTTTTCTGTAAATAGGTTCTTTTTTTAAATTTGCTCCAGGGAGTAAAAATCGCAATTTTTATTAATTATGTCAAACATATAGCATCTTTTTTGCTCTTTACCTTTTGTTTAATAAATAGACTTTACAAATAAGTCAAATTTGTTTTGCTTTTGTCTCTTTCATTGCCTGAACTTCATTATCCTGAATTTATGGACATGAGTGTATTATGCAATGTCATTGTACAAGTCACAAAGCTCATGAAAAGCTTTAATTTTTAAGCTTTAGCTGTAGGTCAATCATAGTACAGTGAAACTTTTTTTTTTTAAAAACATCAGGTAACAAATACTGTGAATTCACCTATTTCTATTATTACTGGTATGACAAGATCAAACTTTAAAAACATTAAATAATTTATACTCAAAGCAAAGTTTTTTTCAAATTGATGTGTTTTGTTTGTACATTTTTATAAAATCCTATAAAATACCAGGGTTATATGGCAGTTGTATAAGCCATTCTTGTTTGGAGACAGAGCACACCAGGGAGTGCCGGATCAGATAAAAGCTAATTGGAGGGTTGACTGGGGTTCCTTGGCCGAAGGCCTTATCCCCTGTTATGAAGCTATTAAATTAATGAAGAGTATCCAATCCTTGCCTGCATTTATTACAAAAATAAAAATATAAAATACTAGGCCTAAAAATTTACTAAGTAATAATAAAAATATAAAAATACTAAAAGAAAGATTAGGGATAGATAAAAATAGAGAGTTTAAGGATAGCAAAGGATTTTTATAGTGTTTTTAAATTTTATATATATATATATATATATACACACACATATATATACATATATATACATATATATATATATTTAAAGAAAAAATACTGTCTAAACAGTAAAATAAAAGTGAAATGAAGAAAAGAGATAAAACATGATTAAAGCTACCTTACGAAAGGAAAAATAAAATGAAAGTACAAAATAAAATTAAGTTCAGCTTAAAATTGAAGATGAGAAAAGCTTGGTTCAGGTTCTGTGGCACCATCTATTGGATGGCTGCACGTTCAGACAGTGTAGAGGGGAGTTTATGAAGGGAGAGAAACAATTTTTATTAATTTAGATTAAGTTTTAGAATTTTTGTCATCATTGGGGATAACCGTACACCTGAGGAGAACAATGGTGCAACGGAGGAGGCAGACTTAACCAACCATCCACACCTTCGCAATCAGATAAAAGGCACCAATGATATTCGGAATGGAGGCATCTAAATACTCAAGAATGATCCTAAATAAATCTGTTCACTGCAATCAAACTACCCTAAAATGATATCTCCATCAAATTGCAGAAACTGCTCTCTTTCTGTAAATCTTCCAACTTTTTTTTTTTTTTTTTTTTCCCCTTCACCCTCTCTTACTGCTCTTGTTTTGTATCATGTGTCTGAAAAAGTGAAAAAGTCACCAGAAGGAATCTTATTTTCCCTGTGAGTTACGTGAGAGTTACAAAGTGTCAGTTAACATGTGTACCTTGAAAAAATAGAGGATGTATATCATATTTAAGGATTTATAGTTTTGGAATTCCTGAAGGTGATGCTGAAAGTCAAGAAAAAAGGGTAATTTGTAACTAGTAGGCAAATATATTGATCAAAAGTGTACTCTGATGTATAGTGTCTTTCTCATAGAATGTATTGTTATTTATGCTTCCATACTATTTGTTATGTTTTATATTCCATCTATTGTTTAATTACTGTAAGGAGTTCTTTAAAAACCTTTTTCTAAAATTTTCTTTTTTTCCTTTATAGGTATTGAGTTATAATGGTTTACGAAATATTTTGTCAAGACCATGAAAGTAAATGGTGACACATTTCACAACCCCCCAAAAAATAAAAGTTCAAATTCACCTGAAAATTCAAGCTGCACAACAAACTTAATAAAATGTTCCGAGAATTTTTTCTCATCAAGTAAAGATTCTAAAGAACCTGGGAGTACATGTACACAATGTAATATAACTTTTAGTGATTTTCAGTCTAAAGTGAACCATACATGCATGCCTTACAAATGCAAGATTTGTAATACAGCATTTTCGTTTGATTTTAAACTAAAAATGCATAAGTGTAATAAGAGAAAATCAGATAAAACTGAGGCTAACAAAATCAGCCCTGCTGATTCAGCCAGTTCTTTATCTGCAGAACTACCAGACAATGAAAATGTACCTAAGAAGATATCAAAAAATTGTTGTAGATGTGGTAAAAAGTTATCACCTCGTTGCAATGGTATACTCTGCAGGAATTGTAGAAGTACAACTGATAAAAATAAAAAAAGTACTGTTATGTGTACAAATTTTTCAAAAAGTTCACCTTCATCATTGTCTGAGTTGTTATCAAATACAAGTAATTCATCTGAAACACAAGACCACATTGAAGCATGCAATCAGTCCACTAACATTTTAGGGGAAAGTTATGATATTATTACATCCAGTGATGTCAGTGATAGTAATACATTAATACCTATGAGTGTGGATCAGAAAAAAATGCGAATTTCTGAAGAAATACCAAAGAAATATGATTCAAGCAAAAAGAAATACAGTGTCGCATTTAAAAAAGATTCTGATGTTTCTTCTACTACTGATAAACATGACATTTTGTCACTAAACTCTCAAATTAAAAAGAAAAGGAGAGTTGGTTCTCAAAGCAAAGGTAGAAAAAAGACATTTTCTAATAATGCATATTCAGTCACTGCTTCAAAGTCAGTCACTTTCAGCCCTTTAAATAATCAAATTTCTGATTCTGGTAAACTAACAGCAGATTGCAAGGATAAATTAGGTAGTAATTTTGGTGGTTGTAGGAGTTTAAAGGTATTCTTGACATCTATACTTTCTGAAAATTCAGTAGAAAGTAATAAAGACAGTGCTTCAGAAATTTGTAGTGATTTTGCTAGAGATAATAAATTAGGTAATGTACCTGCTGAAAATAATATCACTTTATCAAGGGAGGTGTCTAGTGGTCAAGAATTTGAAAGTATTGCTGTTGATGAGGTAGGTAGTTTAAGCATTTCCACAAAAGTCAAAACCCCATTAAATTCGGAAAGTGAATTGCATTATATTGAGTCTAGAGTTAGTGAATGTTCAACGTCAAATGATAGCATCCACAATAATGTACCTGAAACTTCAAAACTTCAAAACAGTTCATCAACTGGAAGGAATGTATTTTGCAAGACACGAAATAATTCTATTAAAAAATCTAAAAAGCTTTTATCATTAGAAGGCAAAAGAGTAGATACTGATAATTCTAGAAAGCATTTAGAATGTGGTCGTTCTCAAAAGAAAGCTCATGAAAGCAATATTTTAATAGCTAGTCTTAAAAATAAAAGAAAAGCATCAAAGAGAAAATTTTCTTCTGGTATGGGCTATTTTAAAGGAAGAATTTATAAAGGAAGCCCTATGAAATGCAGGCACAAATTTTCAAAAAAACTCGGTACTATTACTGAAGAATCTCTCACTAGTTTGCCTTCAATTCAAAGAAACCCTAAAAAAGTCACATTTGCAGATTTTGAAAACTGTGTAACAGCTAGTGATAGCAGATGTAATGAAGCCAGTATAAAGACATCTGTTAAAGATTATGCAGGAAAAGGAAGAAAACGGATTTTTCCCTTTAAAGTTACATCTGAAGAGACATTATTGACTGAAAATCCACGGATTGTTTCTACAGATACCTATAAGTCTTCTGAAAATAAAAAACTCCAAACAGACCATTCAAATTCTAACAGTCATAAAAGTGCTTATTCTATTTCAGATGATCCTCAACAAAAAAGAAGTGAATCTAAGGAAAAAGAAGATAATGTTTCTGAGTCTATTAGTTTTGGCAGTTTAATTAAAGCATTACCAAAAAATGGCATTGTTTTAATCAAAGGGTCTGTTAATGGCAGGAATATCTTTAAATGTCCAAAATGTAACTATGTTTATCAGCAGTTTCAAAGAGCTACTGATCATATTCGTTCCTGTCCCTTCCCAAAACATAAAGAAAAAGAACCCAAATTACTAAGTGATTTTGAATATGTTTGTTCTTTGTGTTATCAGCGTTGGACATCAGTAGATCGACTCTATAAGCATTACAAGCAAAATCTTTGTCCTGTTTCAAGCATGCCTGAAAAACAGAGTAGAAAAATAGCTAATAGCTCTCAGAAAAACACAGCCCTCTCTGGAAAACAGAATACCAGTTCTATTTCTAATTATATAGATCATTATGGAAAGGCAGATAAAAACCATGTTTGCCACAGGTGTAATTTTTCATGTTTGAGCCTTTACACATTCAATCAGCATCCTTGTGAGAGAAGACGGGAACTAATGACTAAATGTGTCGTTGAAGTTAAAAAATTAACTAAAATTGATCTTGTACCTTTTCCCAATATAACTAATTTTCAATGTTCTTATTGTCAAGAAATTTTCTATGATGAAATGGTTTATCAAAATCATTGTAAAAAACATAGCAATGTTAATAGGAATTCTGAAAGATCAAGAAGTTGTCTAACTAAAGAAATGGAAAATCAGATTAAAAATATTATTTCTTTCTCTCGTAATTGTGATACAGTGGAGGAGATTACAGAAAGGGTTATAGAACCTCTTTCTATGTTATTTTCTAAAATTGGCAGTAAAGATGTACAACTAAATGATGTAAATTTGTCCGGTAAACAACAAAAATTATTTTCTGAAGTAATTAAAAGTTCATTAGCAGATAAAATTCAAAACATGTTTACTTGGAAAGATATTACTTCTGCTCTTGAGGAAGATTTATTCAGTAATGATGACTCAGATTGTAAAGATTCTATTACTTCTGAAGATCAAAATGATTTTGCATGTAAATGTCAGAAAAACATTGATCCAAATATAGAAGCAAAACCTTGTTTGAAATGTCTTAATCTCTATCTGACAAATAAAATTAAAGATGATGACACAACACAAAATGCAGGTAATGGTACAGCTGTATCAAGTAGCAGTTGTGAACCTATTCCATCAACTAGTCATTCTAATAGTTTGACACTAACTAGTAGTTTTTCTGCAGCTGTACCTAACAGCTCTGATGCATCAAATGATTCACACTTGACTGAAATACCTGTAAGTACTGAAAAATCATCTGCTCCCAGTGCTAGTGCAATTGATAAATCTTTTATTCAGACTTCTGGCTTAGGTCAAAATCCATTGACTAGTAATTCGAATTATTCATCATCAGTTAATGCATTTTCTGAGACTATACCTAATGGCTCCAATGCTTTGAATAAAGTACCTATAAATAATGAAAATTCTTTACCTGCTTCCAGCGTAAGTCAGTTAAAAGCTAACATTGATGTTTCTACAGAAAATGCAATTGGACATGAAATAGAAGAAAAATGGGATCATTTGGGATTGTCATTGCCATATTTAAAAGTTCTCTGCTGTGTGTATGGAACTTCTGATCTAAGTTTTGATGATGAAATATTTTGTTGTACTAAACTTCCTCCTAAAATAAAGAATTCGTTTCTGGCTAAATATAATCCAGTTACTATTTACAAAGGAATACCAGAAGTGTTGAATGAAATTCGCCTTTATTCAAAGAGTAACAAAATAGTTTTTTTTGTAGATATGGAGTCTGACACTGATTTGGTGGACGAGAAAACCACCAAGGGAACTTCAGATATAAGGAAGGAAAAGTTAGCTTTCCTTGAAAGCTTATTAGACGTCTCAAATTTAACAACTTTAAAATCACCATTGATTTTAGATACTGAAACCCTAGACTCTATACATAACCAACACTTAACTGAATACTCATTCCCAAATTTGGATAAACAATCACCGCTTAAAAATGTAAAACATTTAGCATACTGGGATTTTGATATTGTCATGAACACATGCATTTTCCATAACAATAAATTTACAGTGAAATTTCAGGTTTTTCCAGACAATGTTACTGTAATTCTTCATTGGAACTTTGATAGAAAAAAGGATTATGATGTATATGTATCAAAAGCTCCAATCCAGTATATTTGTGCAGAATGTTTGGATGATTTTCCACTTTCATTACTGATAAAACATGTAACTGATTTACACAAAAACTCTGTTATGAATATTTATATCTTATAATCATATTGTACATTGTGTATATATAGCATAGTTATATTTTAGCATGATCAGTTGTAAATTAACCCATGTCATTCATTGAAAAGGAATAATTTTCATGTTCATAGTTTTAACTGTTGATTTTTTTCTTATTGAATATATTAAGATTTGTAAAAAAAAATTTTTTTGTTTGTTTACTGTAGATAGTAATTTTGAAATGTGTTTTATTGGTCATTTCATATTATCAGTTAATTTCAGTTCACTCTCAAAAATTCTTCACTTATTGAGCAGGGTTATTTTGAAGGTCAGGAAAATTGTCAATGGTCAGGGAAAAGTCAGTGAAATTGTTACTTGTTAAGAAGTCAGGAAATTTTTCAATAATACTAGGTTTTTGTAGATCTTATAAAAAATTATAACAACTTTTGAGTCAAGTTCTCGTCAGAGTGGAGCTATCCTCTCAAGAAAAGGAATTAAGCTGATAAGAAATTGCCAATTGACTCTTAGATCAATTCTATTTATTTGTTTTATTTCCCCCAATTTGACAGGAACTCTATTTAGAAGTATCTAATTTTTTAAAAGCCTGAAGAAACATTGTAAAAATGTTGTATAGGAAAACAGTCAGTGAAAAATTAATCTTTAATTTTACTTCTAATTATTGCATGATTGTTCCAATGGGATCGTTACCATGTTCTTGTATGCTGTAATAATCCAGACTATAATAGCATTTTCTTTCAAGAAAATAAAAAAAAGAATTAGTATAAATGCATCTTGGTGGTCAGGGGAATTTAAGATGATTGGTTACTGAGAGTCTGGAAAATTTATTTTCTTCTTTCTTTTGGAACCTTGTTGAATATTTTGTTTCCTTAAATCTATACAGATATCTACCATATTCTTCATAATTGTAAATATTTGGAAAGGAAATTTATATTCATGAATATGCCTTACTTTTTATTGATTTTTAGTATTGGGCAAACCCAAACTTTTACCTCATGTCTTGTATGTGCTTATTTTACAAATCAATAAATGCTTCAGTTGCTTTCTGTGAAAGAATTTGATTAATTTAAGATGTTTTGTGAAAACTGATACCTTTATTTACCCTTAATATTTAACAATTTCTCCACACCTATGGTTCTCAAACTGGGCGTTGCAGCACCCTGGGGTACCGTAAGCATATGCCACAGGTCTGCAGCAATAATTAAGTTATTTTGGGGTAAAATTATATAAACTTCCCATAAATATACACGAAAAAATGAATTTTTTTTATGCAAATAGTTTTATTGTATTAATAACAAGTGAGTAGTATTATTTTTTTCTTTTTCCATGTTATTCAAAATGCTTTAAAGATATCTGTCCTAATTTATATATATATATATATATATATATATATATATATATACACACACACACACTCACATATGCATGCATATATAAATAAATATATAAATGAATAAACCTAGCAAGGGAGCTGTGGCAAAAAAAGTTTGAGAACTGCTGCTGTAGGCAATATTTTACAGGGTGTTTCAATAATCTTATTTGAAACACATATTGTTAAAACTATTGAATGATTCTTTTAGAAAAACATTGAATATTCCTTTGTCTCTTATTTAGTAAGTCTGATAAAGCATATATTAGAAATTTATTCATTTGTAAATCCTTCGATTTGCAATATTATGAAGGAATATATAAACCAATTTTTTAAAATTTAAATTTTTAATTACATGTTGCATTTATTACGTATTGGATTGTATGTATTTATATTATAAATATACCTATATGTGTTATACATACTCACTGATAAGGTCTTAAGACATTAGTATTTGTATCTTATGAATAAATTTTGTCATAAATGTAATATTTCAGTATTAATTTGGCTGTTTCTATCTTATTTAGTGATAATTCATGTCTATTAAGTACTCAAATACTTCTATTATTTTTTATGCTATTTTTTATTCATATTCATTGATAAGTTCTTAAGACATTGATATTTGCTCTTTATAAATAAATGTTTGTCAAAAATGAAATATTTCAGTATTAATTTGGTTGTTTCTATCTTATTTAGTGATAATTCATATCTATTAAGTACTCAAATACTTCTATTATTTTTAATGCTATTTTTTATTCATATTCAGTGATATGTTCTTAAGACATTGATATTTGCTCTTTATGAATAAATGTTTGTCAAAAATGAAATATTTCAGTATTAATTTGGCTGCTTCTATTTTATTTAATTATATATATATGTGTATATATATATATATATATATATATATATATATATATATATATGTGTATATATATATATATATATATATATATATATATATTAAAAGGTGGCTTCATATTTCTGAAGGTATCAGGGTATTTCATATTTCTGAAGAAACTATGAGGGTTTTTTTTAATTCTGCAAAAACAAGGGAATTTTCAGATTTTGTAGAAAAATTCTTTGCCAAAAGAGTGATTCTCGAGATAAAAAATTGTTTTGAATTTTAAAAAAATATAGTTTTACATTTTGTTACATAGTGTTAAAGAATATTATTTTCATTCTGTGTAAGGTCTTTTTCTACTTTCAACTTTGGTAATGTAATTTTTTTCTAAATTCAAAAGTCATTTCATATATTAAATTTAGACTTTTTCATTCTAATTCAAATTAAAGAAAATCATCAACTCAAGATGCAATGAAAGAAATTCATCATTTTTAGTTGCAGCATTCGTATTATATATATCGATTTAGAATATTTGGGTAAGAAACTGCAACTGTAATGTGCTCATTGCACATGGAGAACATGTGAAATTGACTACTTGGATTGAAAAAGAATTTGTTAAATCATTAGGTGCAAACAGATGGAAAAATTATTCCAGTATTTGTCTTAAACTATCCTTTTTTTTTTTTAATGTAAAAAAAAGATTAACTCGACTCCTAAAGGGATAAAAGTTTACCACATTGATGAGAAATGACTGTAATAGGCCTAGGAATTTTGGGAAAACTTTCAGGGATAATTATAGTCATACTATCTATCAGATGTTAATTTATAGATTGCTTACATTGCATTTTGATGTCATTTTTCTGTTTATTATTTTTGAACTTATTCTAGTATTTGAGGGTCATCCAAAAAATACCTTATTGGGTACATTTTTCCCTGGATTTTTTTACTACCATGTATAAATACTCAACTGCTTCTATTATTTGTGATTTGTCATTTATATTTTGTAGACAAGGATAAAATTAAAAATGAGAAAAATGTAATCTTGTCTGATATAAGTACAGTGGTACCTTGATTTATGTGTCAAATTCATTCTGAGACTGAATTTTAGCTTCGTACTAACAGATAATCTGAAGAGATAAAGCATAAAAATAAAAATTTCATTCACTGGTTTTTGACTTTTTCACCATGAAGTGTGCAAATATTTTGGACTTTTGCTATTAACTCGTGGCAAAAAATTTTTTAACATTTTGTGATTTATAAAACATAAGAGAGGATACAAGTCGAGACACTACTGTATAGAGTACTTTATGGCTCGTTATTTTTTTTAAAAATTTCTTCTGTACAAGTTCTTGTACACTGATTACCCTATGTAATTTATGAAGCATTAATTTATAGATTGCTTGTATTGCACTTTGTTGTCATCTTTCTGTTGACAATTTTTTCTTTGAAAATTTTGAACTTATTCTTTTTGAAGGTCATCTAAAAATTAAACTTCCCACATCCCATAAAATGAAACAAACCATAATTGTCTGGAAATATTTATGACCAGATAGGATTTTTTTCAGTTTCAGGAAACATGATTGGGTCCAAAGGGTGAGGATCAACCAGCTCCCAGCGAAACGTCAGTAGATTTTTTGTGGAATTTGCCACAGGGATTATTAACACCATACCAGCATTGAACAAATCTTGTTCTGAACTTCTCTAGTGTTGTATGATAACAGTTAGCATTTACCATAGCACCCCTTGGGAAGGAGTCATTGACCAGAATGTTTTTTCTTGTTCCAGAGGACAGTTTATAGTCTTCTTGAATTTGGTTTGGTACAGAGATTCACTATAATGCTAATGGTTTTCTATCACCTATCTGGCACACAGTTTCCAGAACAATAGTTGTTTTTTGAAAATGTCATGCACCAGATGTTGCGATATATTCAGGATGGGGCTTCTGAGTTTTATAACTAAAGTAATGGTTCTTCAGAATGAGTCTTCTTCGCAAGGATGTTATTAGTGATGGGTGGCTGACTGTAATATTGTTCATTATGAACATCTGGTTTGTGCCATTGGGTTTTATGCTGTGTCAGAACCATTTTAGGCAGACTTGGGAAACCAAACTTTCTGAATAACCTTCGTATTTTCATATCTAATTATGAAGTAGATGTAAAGGAATAAACAAAATAAAGTAAAATAGCTTGCCACTATGTTTCAATACTTAGGTTTTTGATTTTCTAAAGGTTGATTAAGTTTGCATGTTCAATTGCCATTTGAATAATTTTTTGTGTAAAGAGAAATATTTTTGCAATATTAATTATTTATGCTTGTGGTTGATGTTTTGGAATATGTATGGATAATGTAAGCAAAATTTCAGCATCAGAATTCATGAAAGATATATTCTAGTAGCTTCTCATCTCAGTTTTGCATTCTGTCAATTGTAAAACATACCTTTTTAAAAAAAAAAATATTTTATAATCTTTGATTTGTTTTTTTATATGTTGTACTTATATTAATAGTTTTAAGGATATGATGGAAGATTTTTATTTGAAATAATTTCTTAATTTGTAAGAATTCATGCATTTTTCAGTAGGCAGTCTATATGAGGTAAAATATAAAATGACAGTTATTCAACTTGAAGTCTGTCATAACCTCAAAATCATATAAGCATTGAAAGGAGTAGCTTCAAGTTTATAGATTTTAAAAACAGAATTTATGTTGAGTGTATCTTTCACATACACATGCCTACTGGAAGGTTAACTAATTTTGAAGTTTACAATTTGTTTTTATTCAATTGTGTATATTTGTTAGGTGATATGTAATTTTTAAAATATGAAACTGATGTTTAACAAGTCTTTCTGTAAATTCACATTGTCAAACCATTTTAATGCATCAAATCTTTGCTAAAAGTCTTTTTCTGTCAAAGAATTGTTTTGCAGCGCTTTAACTGTGAATAGTTTGAATTTTAAATAAATTCTTCAGTATAAACTTTGACTGGATTTTTGACCACACTGTATCAAGATGAAAACTTTTATTGTTATCCAGCAAAAGTTAATGATCTCATTTTATATATTTAGAGTTGTATGCTGATACTGGTTGTAAAATTATTTTGTCAGCAACTAAAATGCTCATCTATTTTTTGAATTCAAAGAAAATCTTTTATAAATTTCATGTATTAGCAATACCAGATAATCAACACAACAGCTTCTTCATATTATTTCATTCACTTAAATGGGATTTAGAATTGTAAACTGCTTTTTAAAAGATGTACATACACATGTAAAATATTTTTGTATCTGAACACATTCCAAGCCTTATTGTTTTCTAGTTGAGTTAGTTGTCTCATAAACAGTGCAATTTTCCATTCACAATTATGAGTTGAGTGGGAGGAAACACACTGATTTAACACCTTTAGCTCTTTTCTGTGCTGAAAAGAGTCGCCACTTTACACAGGGAGTATAGAGCTAAGTGCCTGATTCATAATTATACATTATATCTTAAATCATGCACCAAACGTTTAGTTTTTCTTTTCTGCTGAATATATTAATTTCAAACCCATTAGAAATGTTTCAAATTTATTTTTGTTATAAAATATACAAAAGGAAGGGTAATTTTTGTAAGAATAAATATATTCTTCCTTCTCACTGCAGTCAAAATTAGGTTCTGTCCCCTATTTCTTGTGTCTGATATTTCTGGGCTATAGTGTTCAAAAGTAATGTACCCCAGCATATTAAAAACTATCCATATATACATGGCTTTCGTGCACCTGGAAAATCATGGATTTAGACAATGGATTAATTTTGTCATGGAAAGTCTTGATTTTTCAAGTAAAATGAGTAAAAGTCATAGATCCGCTAAACTACCGATTAAATAAAAATGCATTGAATTGTTTAATTCTATTTTTACTTGTCATTTGGCTGAAGTTACTGAGTTTGGTATTTATGTATTATCTTAATGACCCTATTGCCAAGTAAAATTTGTTCACCAAGGAAACTCAAAGCAAGAAAGCTTAATAGGTGGGTAAATGTATATTATTCTGGTTTTTTCTTAAATTGTAGATTAAAATTTTATTAATATAATAATAATTTTTTAATAAAAATTAGTTTTTGCACAAAATATAAGTTTATCTCTAGGGATATTGTATATAAACATTATAGGGTTATATTTGGCTATTATTCATGGTCACCTGGATAACACCAAAGTACCCTGAATTCAAATTGGAAACATTTTGATTGAAAAATTGCTATTTGATTAAACTTAGGTATGTAGATACAACAATTTATTTTTATGTATGAGAGTTTATTAACACTTATAAAGTAAGTTTATAGTTTTTTTTATGATAAAATTCCTGTAATTTCTCTAAAAGCATATATTTTATTTGTATATACGTCAGAAGTTTTATTCATATATACTTTAAACGAAAGCTTTTTAAAGTCAGGGAAAATGATCTGCTAAATCAGGGAAAGTCATGAAAAGTCATGGATTTGAAAAATTTTATTTTGGCAGATATCCTGTATATAGAAAATTTTGTATTTCTTATTTAATATGCAGCTTGGCAGTACCAGATTATAATATAATTGGAGTAACAATAGTTTATTTTGAATTAGATGAATAAGTTTTTATACAAATTTCTTTAACTGAAAAAGCTTCATTTTTTTAATAGTATGAATCATGCCAACTACTCCGGAGAAATGAGAAAATTTGATAACCCCGCCAATTCCTCAGATTGCTCCAGAAAATAACAAGACTTTTGAACAGCTAAATGATTATAATTCAGCAATTAAATACAAAGTTTTTCAAAAATCAATTCTGAATATTACTTTTTTCACACAGCATTTTAAAAGATTTCAGTACTGTGCGGAAAAACCAAACTGAATTTAGGTCAAATCTGAGTAAACAAACCCTAGAATACCGGGTGATAGAAAAATAAAAATATTTGAATCAGGATCAATGTTGCTATAAAAAGCACTGTTCTGAAAAATAAGTTGTTATAGCTAAAAAAGCAACTCATAAATTTTTAAATACATAAATTTTAATTTACCTTTTACAATTTACTACTCTGTAAATATTTAAAATTTAATTTTAATTTAGAAACCAATAACATATGTACTTATGTATAATCTGTAATTAGCATGTTAAAATTTCGAACCACTCTGTTGCTCCTGGCACAAGTGCTTGAATGTTGGCATGTCTGTAGTATGCATTTTTCAAGTTATTAAGATAGTTGGGTGCTGGCAATATTGAATTGCTCTATTGCCATGATGGGCAAATGGTTTTATAAGCAAACCAGAACAGGATTCCCATGGTCCTTAAAAGTCCTTAAGAACACCTTAATTATAGCTTTCATTTTTAAGGGCCCTTAAAACTACTTAATTTTTGTCAAAGGTCTTTAAAAACTCCTTAATTTTTAAATTGAAATGTGATCAATTTCTCCATTAACACGATCCACCGTCATCATGTGATTTCCTATCAGTTTTCGTATGGGAGTTTTTTTTTAGTTACTTATTATTTGACTAATAAATAATCTTTTGCATACTAAAAAGGTTTAAAGTTAGCTGCCCTTTCCTAATAGCTAACAGTCATGCAAATTTTAATTAAGTAAAGCATGGAGGTTTGGGGGGGGGGGTTGTAGATATTTCAGTTACTTATGGAAGTTTACTTTTTCTTGCAGTGAATGTAATAGAAAAGTCTAAAATTTCCCAGGGAACGTCAGGTATAATCAGCTAGTATATACATACATTACATATATATATTTATTTATATATATATCAGATTCATTATCAGAGTCATTTTTAAACCCTCAGAAAGTATGGTTTATAATGTTTTTATTCACAATTTACTTCTAGTTTGATCACTCAAAAAGGTTTAGATGTACATTTTTCAAAATTCCATCGATGAGACCCACAGTGTCATGTGATTTCCTGTCAGTTTTCTTATATGACAAATATATAATCTTTTGTATACTTAAAAAGTATTATAGTATAAAGTCAGCTGCCTTTTGCTAATATCTAACAGTCAGGCAGATTTTAATTACATGAAGCATGGAGGATGGGGGTTTGTAGATATTTCAGTTACTTATGGAAGTTTAATTTTCCTTGCATTAAATGTAATATAAAAGTCTAAAACTTTCTACTTTTCCAGGCAATGCTGGGTATAATCAGCTAGTATACACACACACACACACACACACATATATATATATATATATATATATATAAACACTTATATAAATAAATAAATATATATATATATATATATATGTCATTTTTAAACCCTCAGAAAGTACTGCTTATAATATTGTTTTTATTCGCAATCTGTTTTTAGTGATCACTCAAAAAACTTCAGATGTACATTTTTAAAAACTATTTTTTGTCAAATAAATTTATCTTATTAATTTTTAGGCATTTTTAAAAACTTAATTCTGAAATATTGTAGAGCTTTTATTAAACATTTTTTGAAACCCGGTGAAGACTGAAAGAAATAATGTACTTTAAAAATCCTCATGGTGATGTGATTAAAGAGACTGCATTTCTGGAAGTTTAGCCATCTTTCAATTGAAGAGGATGTTCCCCCTTTTCACACATTTCTGAATACTAACATCATATGAAGTGAATAAGTATGAGGGCCTCTGTGATATTTATTAAGTTTGTAGTCATTAAATTCAATTTTTTCAATTTAAGTTTAAAAGAAAGTCAGTACATTTTTATAATTTTTTTGAGGTTGTGTGTGTGTGTGTGCATATGTAGACATTTTAAACCATTTTTAATAAAATTAACACAACTATATTTCTTATATGCAAAAATTAATTAAAACAATTCAACACATTTTTAAAAAATAATTTTTTGACATTAACACAGGCTTGCAATTCCGTCACTTTTCTCACCTTTAGTCACTTTTTGTAGAATTGATCACTTTTTTCATGGTGTATCCCAGCAAAAGTCTGCTGTTGAAAAAAGAAAATCTGAATTAATAACAAAATATTTTAATAAAAGACCAAAAATGTGATGCTCTAATCTTATTTTTCTTATTAAAATGTAATTAGTCATATGGTTTCCAGAATTTAGTGATTTTAAAAAGTCGTAAAGCAGTTCATGAAATCTACATTTGTACTGAAATGTACATTTAATACATTAAAGTAATTTACGTCAAAGCACACATTTCTCTTTTTCTTCACAATTTTTGTTTAGATACTCTAATCTAGCTATGTACATATTTCAATACATTATTAATATGTACAGAAAATTGTGATTATAAAATTAATTTATTATGTATTCAAATCTAATTTATAGATTTTCTTGAATAAAAAGCAATGTTGAGTTGTGTTAAACAAAATTTTTAACCTTTTTGTATTTCACGTTAAAATCATGTCTTGCATGAATTATTTGATTTAGAGTTAAAATAAATAGAAAAATCTTAATAATAGCATATGTAATCAATGGAGAAACAAAATTGCTTTTTTTTTTTTTCAATGTTTAGTCACTCTTTAGTCATTTATTCTGTATTATTTGTCACGTTTCTCACCTTTTTGAAACTACCTCAGCAGTTGCAAGCCTGTTAACACCAAAGATTCCTTAATGATTCTTTTGAATCTGTTGTTGGCTACCTACCTTTAAGTGGCCTTCACCTGGCCTATGGGCAGTAGTTTGCCCATTATTCCTTTAATGCAATTCTAATCTGAGAGATAAAAAATCCTGCTGCTTTCATTTAAAGATTTTTTTAAAATCTATTATACATAAACAGTCAACTTTATCCTAAAAGAGAGAGAGAAAAAAAAAGCAGTTAAAATTATTTCTAAAAAAAATTTGGTATACTTTATATTTTAATGCACATGTTTAGTAACCAACATAATTTTCAGTAAATAAAAAAGTACCCATTCATAGTCAGGTTTTCGTAAAGAAATCTTTTTTATGCAGTCATTTATAGATAAAAATATTTTCCTTATAGGTCAACATTAAACTAAAGGAATGTTATATGGCTTTAAGAGAAAACTTGGGCATAGTATTAGTGTAAAATACAAATATTTACTGCTTGTTTCACATTTATAATTAATGTGTTTAATAATTTTTCATAATATTTAAATCCTCTATCTCAAACAAAATATGAAATTTATTATAAATTTAACTCTTTAAAATAAAATTATTTTTAGACTTGCTCATTCTAAAAGCATTTTCAAGTTTATGTAGGAGCAATACTATATTTGCACAAATGCCTGAAATTAGTAAATGGGATAAGATCCCATTAACTAATTTCTATTTGTGCTATCATAATATAAATTCTTTAAATTATATAAAAAAAACTGTTGAAATTGTCAATAAATCTGAGGTTTGCTCATGTTTATAAATTAGTAAATATGCACATAGATTAAATGTAGGCATGCAGACATAATTTACACTTTTTTTTCCCTTGTGGGAATGTATTTTAACCTTGAATACTTAAATGCTGTATTGTAATTATATTATTAGAATTCCTTTTATATCACCATGATTTCATTTGAATATTAAAGCCCATAGCTTAAATTATCTAATGTTAACTATAATAAATAGGCTAATATGAAAAAAAAATAGTGCAATTAATGCACAGATACAGGTGGAAGTTGATAGCAAATAGTTGTTTCATGGCATAATAAATGAGCTTATTTGTCTGTGTGGAAACACTATGCTAAGTTTAGCATAGTTTTGCTTTGGTTCTAAGCTTTAATAATTTACACTTGCAAAATAGCTTGTTTGTGACTACAAAACAGCTGTTTGATATCAACTTCTACTTAATTCTGTGTCTTAATCTTATTGACTTTTTAATATTAATATATTTTGTTAACTTATTCTTATAATTGCTTGTTTTTGAATAACCATGATTCTATGTGAATAATTAATATGTCTGATATGAAATATATGCTTGAAATCGAAAAAGGTAGTGGGATTAAATCACAGGGTTAAGTAGGAGTTGATTTGCAAGCAGTTCTTTCATAGTTACAGATTTTTTTTTTTTTTTTTCATCAGCAAAAAGGCATTAAGCCAAGTTTGGCTTAGTTCTGCTTTGGTCTTCACTTATTTTTGCTTTGATGAAATAGCTGTGCGATATCAACTTCTCCTTTGGTTTTAATTATATTAGCTTTCTCAATGTTAGTATATTGTTCAGTGTTATTTTGCAGTTTTTGCACAAAGGCTTTTCTGATTGAATGTGAAAAACATTGAATGTTACTGAAAAGATTAACTTGCAAATAATTCAAAATTGAATTTAAAACAATGTCAAGAATTAAGTACACAGGATACTGTATTAAAAATTCTTATGTAATAAGGGCATAAAATACACTTATTTGTTTTTTTAGTATATTTTAAAAGATTTTCTAAATAATTGGCATTGCATAAGATACTGAAATTAAATATATTTATAATATATGTTCTTTTAGCATTGTATCAACTATTTTTCAATTTAAATTTAGTGTTATAAATCCATAGCTCTAATTCATCTTAAAATATAAAAAAAAAAAAAGATAAAATCCAAACACCAGGAAGAAATTAATTTTAGAAAAACTAAATTTAGGCTAAGCATGTATGTCTATGTAACAGTTTTGAAAGTCGAGTTTCATGTATCCATAAAACAGTTGTTTCAAATATGAAAGGATGGTATGTTAATTACTGCTGTAGTTGTCCTGATTTTTAATGCAAGTCTGCAAATGTGTTGGCACTGTCATATGCGTCTAATTGATCTTATAATATATTGGAAAAAAACAAAATCCAAACACCAGGAAGAAAGTAATTTTAGAAAAATTAAATTTAGGCTAAGGATGTATGTCTATGTAACAGTTTTGAAAGTTGAGTTTCATGTATCCGTAAGATAGTCATTTCAAATTTGAAAGGATGGTATGTTAATTACTGCTGTAATTGTCCTGATTTTTAATGCAAGTCTGCAAATGTGTTGGCACTGTCATATGCGTCTAATTGATCTTATAATATATTGGAAAAAAACAAAATCCAAACACCAGGAAGAAAGTAATTTTAAAAAAATTAAATTTAGGCTAAGCATGTATGTCTATGTAACAGTTTTGAAAGTTGAGTTTCATGTATCCGTAAGATAGTCATTTCAAATTTGAAAGGATGGTATGTTAATTACTGCTGTAATCGTCCTGATTTTTAATGAAAGTCTGCAAATGTGTTGGCACTGTCATATATGTCTAATTGATCTTAAAATATATTGAAAAACAAAAACAAAATTCAAACACCAGGAAGAAAGTAATTTTAGAAAAATTAAATTTGGGCTAAGCATGTATGTCTATGTAACAGTTTTGAAAGTTGAGTTTCATGTATCCGTAAGATAGTCATTTCAAATTTGAAAGGATGGTATGTTAATTACTGCTGTAATTGTCCTGATTTTTAATGCAAGTCTGCAAATGTGTTGGCACTGTCATATGCGTCTAATTGATCTTATAATATATTGGAAAAAAACAAAATCCAAACACCAGGAAGAAAGTAATTTTAGAAAAATTAAATTTAGGCTAAGCATGTATGTCTATGTAACAGTTTTGAAAGTTGAGTTTCATGTATCCGTAAGATAGTCATTTCAAATTTGAAAGGATGGTATGTTAATTGCTGCTGTAGTTGTCCTGATTTTTAATGCAAGTTCTGCAAATGTGTAGACACTTATATTTGGTATGGAATTTTATGCCTGTTACATTTGATCAGTCAAATCAACAATGGTTAAAGCTGGTTTTGCAGAGGCTAAATTTGTTGTTCCAGGATTCCCATGGTTCTTAAAAGTCCTTAAGAACTCCTTAATTTTAGCTTTCATTTTTAAGGGCCTTTAAAGCTACTTAATTTTTGTCAAAGGTCCTTAAAAACTCCTTAATTTTTAAATTGGAATGCGATCAATTTCTCCGTCGATTAAATCCACAGTCTCATGTGATTTCCTATCAGTTTTCTTAAACGAGAAATATATAATCTTTCGTATACTTAAAAGGTTTAAAGTATAAAGTCAGCTGCCCTTTCCTAATAGCTAACAGTCATGCAGATTTTAATTAAACGAAGCATGGAGGATGGGGATTTGTAGATATTTCTGTTACTTATGGAAGTTTAAATTTCCTTGCATTGAATGTAATAGAAAAGTCTAAAACTTTCTTCTTTTCCATGTAATGCCAGGTATAATCAGCTAATATATATATATATATATATATATATTTATAATTTTTAAACCCTCAGGAAGTACTCTTTATAATATTGTTTTTATTCACAATTTATTTTTAGTATGGTCACTCAAAAACTTTAGATGTACATTTTTCAAAATTAGGTTTTATCAAATAGATTTATTTTATATTAATTTTTAGGCATTTTTAAAAATTTAATTCTGAAATATTGTAGGCCATTTATTGAACATGCCTTGTCTGGTTCATATTCATTAAAATATGTTCCTCAGGAGGTAGGGTTTATGCCGTTATGTCGTGTATTTCAAGTAGGTCCATATAATAAAATGTTACTTTGGTCCTTAGAAAATCCTTAATGTTTGTTCTGAAAAAAGAGTGGGAACCCTGTGTTCAATACTATCCCACATGTGCTCAATATGAATAATATTGTGATCATGGAGGCCAAGATAGTGTGTAGATAAATTGTATAGCCTATTGGGCAACAGCAGTATTACGAGGATGAGCATTATCTTATTTGAAACTGCACCCCCTTGATTATTTCTCAGGAATGTCAGCAAAACTGGTTGAATTACTAGTCTGACATACATTTGCAGTCAAGGTCTTAACCCTTTAAAGGACAGTGGTTTCGGAGTGAAACCAGCTGTAAAAATTGTTTTTTCTCTTCTTTTTAAAGATATATGTATGACTTTTTGGATTTTCTACGTTTTTGACAATTTAAACTATTAATAGATGGTAGCACTACACAATTTATTTTTCACTTTCAAATATATATTTTTAAACTTGCTTTGCTGGAAACAATCAGGAACTCAATTTTTGTCTTTAATAATCCCAAATAAAAGTATTTACTCAAACAACACTTATTGTTTATATATTTTTTATTACATCATATTAATAATAATTATTGAATTCTCTTTCAATACTAAAATTACTCACATCTACAACCCCCGAAGAAATGTAAATGTTTTTCAGTAATTTCAAATGTATAAGGTTCATAGATAACATTATAAACGATTTTCATTAAATGCCAAAGAATTTCTAATTGTGAACGTTAAAGGGTTAAATGATAGCAATTTAATCAACCATTGTTCTATTTTATATCCCAATT
>CM063499.1:20358645-20373645 GCA_032207245.1 Pardosa pseudoannulata
AATTTTCGTAAAAATAACATGAATATCCAGGAAAATAAAAATATTTAATTAGAATATGCCTTGAATTGTTTAATATTGTCCAAAGTAGGAAATTAAACATTCATTACTTGAATGAAGCCTAACATTTTTCTTTAATTAGCAGAAAAACGTTATTACTTAATACCAAGTATCACTTTCACAAAATATTGAACTTATTGAACTATTAGCAATATTTTGCACGAATTTTCCTAAAAATAACATGAATATCCAGGAAAATAAAAATATTTCATTAGAATATGCCTTGAATTGTTTAATATTGTCCAAAGTAGGAAATTAAACATTCATTACTTGAATGAAGCCTAACATTTTTCTTTAATTAGCAGAAAAACGTTATTACTTAATACCAAGTATCACTTTCACAAAATATTGAACTTATTGAACTATTAGCAATATTTTGCACGAATTTTCGTAAAAATAACATGAATATCCAGGAAAATAAAAATATTTAATTAGAATATGCCTTGAATTGTTTAATATTGTCCAAAGTAGGAAATTAAACATTCATTACTTGAATGAAGCCTAACATTTTTCTTTAATTAGCAGAAAAACGTTATTACTTAATACCAAGTATCACTTTCACAAAATATTGAACTTATTGAACTATTAGCAATATTTTGCACGAATTTTCCTAAAAATAACATGAATATCCAGGAAAATAAAAATATTTCATTGGAATATGCCTTGGATTGTTTAATATTGTCCAAAGTAGGAAATTAAACATTCATTACTTGAATGAAGCCTAACATTTTTCTTTAATTAGCAGGAAAATGTTATTACTTAATGAAAACCAGGTATCACTTTCACAAAATATTTAACTATTAGCAATATTTTGCACGAATTTTCATAAAAATAACATGGAATATCCAGGAAAGTAAAAATATTTCATTGGAATATTCCAATTTATTTTTACTTTCTTTTTGTTCCAAAAATCAACAGTTTTTAACCAAATTTAATAAAACATGAAAAAAAGGCCATATTTGGAGTTTAGTAAATTATTATTTTTTTTTATTTTCAAAACAAGACTTCATTTATTTGTAATTAGAAATAAATATTTCGCACATTTTAATTCCATATTGTTTTGTAATTGAGCACTATGCTTTAATTATGTGGGAACAAAATGAAAAAGGATCTAAATTTGGGGACATTCCAATTTCGAGGACGTATGATGCTGAGAATTCTTATATATATATTAAAATAGTGGATAATTTCAATTGAATGGTTTACTAGATTTACTAGGACAAATATTTAAATTTGGGGACATTTACATCCCCAAGTAGTCAAAGTATTTGGGGAGACAAGATGAAAAAGGATCTGAATTTGGAGACTGTCCCCAATTTCCAATATGTATGGTCACCTTTTAAGAGCAAATTCACTGTAATTGTCCAAGTCCAGTTTTAGGACCAATACAGTTTTCCAAGTTTACCAATACAAGTCCAGTTTTTACAAATCATTTTGGTTAGAAAAAATGATTTGTACATGTCACCTGAGTGTTCTGATATTGTAGTTCGTGACCTCGCACTTTCTTATGGTAATTCTAACACAGTTTGAAATTGTTATTAGTCCAAATTTATTCCCCATATAAGCATAAATGGTCAGGAATATTTTATTTTTCGGGGGGTAACATATTGGGATACCTTCTAAAGTAACTGAAACTCTTGTTTGCCTTGGATTAAAATTAATTGTATTTAAAGGAAAGTCATTATATTGTCTCTGAAAGGTAAATAAGTACCTAATGGTTCCATCAAGAGCTATAATAAAATTTAATCTTAGTTTATGCAACTATTGATGAGAGAGAAAGAAATTAAAAAAATTTTGAAATTTATAAAACAATATTTTATACTAGCATATAGCCCGTCATATGACGGAATCAGTAAATTTTTCATTTTCTAGAATTGTATAGTATTCTATGAGGCAGGTAAAAAAATTATTTTTTGATTGAGAATTATCAGGTACACGCTCAATAATTTATCTTCATACTCCTCTAAAGTCTCTTGATACTGTGAATGCAGTTTAGAATCACATTGAATTCATTTAGAAAGATAACTCAAAGTTTTCTTAGCTACATCGAAATTATCGTTAAGTTCTTCAGTTTTTTTCCATAGTAATTAATGAAACTATCACCCCGGTGGCATGGGTCTAGATTGCATGGGCCGAGCCCTCTAATCCAGATATTTCTTTCAATAAACACAAAAATGAAGGCGAGCAAAAAAATTAACAGCTAAAAGGTGAAAGGACACACAAAAATAGACGAGAAGAAAGTTTAAGGATAGAAAATATGAAATGTTTATGTGGCAAAGGATATCCGTACAAAATACGTGAATTTAATATAATAAAAATCATAAAAAGTTGAAAAAATAGTGAAAATTTACTTTAAAAGTAATAAAACAACTTTAGGAATAAGAATTTAAAAAAAAAAAAAGCAGAATATATTAAATAATTAGACATTTAGAAAAATTTGGCAACGTCGGGGACAGAACCGTTAACCCGAGAAGTACGACAAACAATTAAGCAAACGCTCTACTCAGCGTGTCATGCCTACACATGGTGAAGAAACTAATAAGAGTACATGAGGGTCGCGTATATGATAGAAGGGACAGCAGAGGCTTTAATATTGACAGTGATTATTTGCTGGTATATATGAATGATATCCAAAACGATAAATTTAATCTCCTGCTCTTAATAGGGGAGAATAAAGCTTGAAATAATAGTATTAAAAGTTCAAAAAGTAGTGATGGGGTGGATTTCAAACTCTCTGTGAATTTTGCTAATCCTAAGTCATAAAAAATCCAATATGGATTCCTGTATCCATTCCAGGTACAACCGCTTCATAAATTGACGGACAGACAATTTAGGCTATTATTATATAGGGGATGATAGTTTAGTTTCAAAATTTTTATAAGATGGACTTACTTTTTGTGTCATTATTTTTGTATTTTTTATTTATTTAGTTTCTTTTGTGCCTGCTCAATGTATCATCTCACATTTATTAAAATTTGATCAACAGAGTTCGTTAAATTTATTCCCCTTCCCTTATATTTTTTGAAAGGTACAATATTCTCTATTTCTCTTATATATTCTTTAGCGTTAGTTTTCATGGCTATTTATCTAACTCCATCTTGTATTATATTTTCATTATTTACAACTATTTCAAAATGTAATTCTAACTGTTCTTGATCCCCTTTCTCTTATTTATTTATTTTAGAGACATTCTCCCATATACTTGAAAAAGTAGGAACATCATCAAAAAATAATCTTCAGACAAATTCAAATAAAAATCAAACTGTTTTATGTATTAGAGTATAATGACAAGTTTAAATGCAGACTGATTTAAAAGTTATTATCTAGGTACCATTCATAAAAAATTTAAATTAACTAATTTGACTTTCTAAAGTAAGATTTTGAATTACCCATTAAACAAAAACTTTTTCATCATTAAGGATCTTTTTATTCATTCGTAAATCATTTCTTGTGTACTGTATGTAAATTATTCTAAAATTATCAGGGCTATAGCCAGGAATTTGTTTAGAGATGTAGAATTTAAATTAAACTAATTTGACTTTCTAAAGAAAGCTTTTGAATTACCCATTAAACAAAAACTTTTTCATCATTAAGGATCATTTTATTCATTCTTAAATCATTTCTTGTGTACTGTATACAATTTTCTAAAATTATCAGGGCTATAGCCAGGAATTTGTTTAGAGATGTGAGGAGAATTTAAATTAACTAATTTGACTTTCTAAAGATTTTGAATTACCCATTAAACAAAAACTTTTTCATCATTAAGGATCTTTTTATTCATTCTTAAATCATTTCTTGTGTACTGTATGTAAATTATTCTAAAATTATCAGGGCTATAGCCAGGAATTTGTTTAGAGATGTGGGGAGAATTTAAATTAACTAATTTGACTTTCTAAAGAAAGCTTTTGAATTACCCATTAAACAAAAACTTTTTCATCATTAAGGATCTTTTTATTCATTCTTAAATCATTTCTTGTGTACTGTATACAAATTTTCTAAAATTATCAGGGCTATAGCCAGGAATTTGTTTAGAGATGTGAGGAGAATTTAAATTAACTAATTTGACTTTCTAAAGAAAGCTTTTGAATTACCCATTAAACAAAACTTTTTCATCATTAAGGATCTTTTTATTCATTCTTAAATCATTTCTTGTGTACTGTATACAAATTTTCTAAAATTATCAGGGCTATAGCCAGGAATTTGTTTAGAGATGTGAGGAGAATTTAAATTAACTAATTTGACTTTCTAAAGAAAGCTTTTGAATTACCCATTAAACAAAAACTTTTTCATCATTAAGGATCATTTTATTCATTCTTAAATCATTTCTTGTGTACTGTATACAAATTTTCTAAAATTATCAGGGCTATAGCCAGGAATTTGTTTAGAGATGTGAGGAGAATTTAAATTAACTAATTTGACTTTCTAAAGAAAGCTTTTGAATTACCCATTAAACAAAAACCTTTTCATCATTAAGGATCTTTTTATTCATTCTTAAATCATTTCTTGTGTACTGTATAAAAATTTTCTAAAATTATCAGGGCTATAGCCAGGAATTTGTTTAGAGATGTGGGGAGAATTTAAATTAACTAATTTGACTTTCTAAAGAAAGCTTTTGAATTACCCATTAAACAAAAACTTTTTCATCATTAAGGATCATTTTATTCATTCTTAAATCATTTCTTGTGTACTGTATACAAATTTTCTAAAATTATCAGGGCTATAGCCAGGAATTTGTTTAGAGATGTGAGGAGAATTTAAATTAACTAATTTGACTTTCTAAAGAAAGCTTTTGAATTACCCATTAAACAAAAACTTTTTCATCATTAAGGATCTTTTTATTCATTCTTAAATCATTTCTTGTGTACTGTATGTAAATTTTTCTAAAATTATCAGGGCTATAGCCAGGAATTTGTTTCGAGATGTGGGGAGAATTTAAATTAACTAATTTGACTTTCTAAAGAAAGCTTTTGAATTACCCATTAAACAAAAAAAACTTTTTTCAAGAAATTTTATTCATTCGAGACTCATAAATTCTTCTCAAAGGCTGTATAGCCAGGAATTTGTTTTTTTTTTCTAATGTGAAGAGAATTTACTATTAAAAACTAATTTATTTCTAAAAATTCCGTGTGTAATTACATTAAAAAGTCAAATTTGATTTATTCTTCCTTAAATTTAATATAAAATAAAACTTGTATTCATTTACGATATATTATTCTTCTTAAAAATATCATTTTAAGCTAAAGCCAGAATTTGTTTAGAGATGTGAAAATTTGTAATATAGAATGTAAAAAAAGGATTTTGATTATCCCAATTAATAAACTTTTTTTATTAAAATCTTTTAACAATGTTTCTTTATTTTTTTCATGTATTTGTAGCATATTTTCTAAAAAATTGTTCTTGACAATATAGATAAAATAATTTTATATAAAACAATAAAAAAAAAATTTTTTTTTTTTTTTTATTCGAAACAGCAATGAGTAAATTTTATAGTGCTCTATGAAAAAACCTGTTAGTCTTATCAAACGAAGGTTAAATTAAGTGCAAAAATTTCAACCAAATGTAATATAAATTTTTTTGGCTTTTTCTCCATAAGTAAAATAAATCTTTACTAAAATAATTTATTATTTTTTGACATATATATAAAGTAAAACTGAACTGTGCGTGTGAAGAAATCAACGTCGGGGAATAAAAAGAGTTCATATATATATGAAAAAGAATTAAAGAGAATAAGAGGGGAAGGGAATGAATTTTGGAAAAATACTGATTTATGTTTTTTAATATTATTTAATATTTTTTTCATATTTTATTTAAAATTTTACTAGCATATTATTTCTAAAAAATTTTTTATTATTTATTAATAATTATATATTTTATATATTATGTTGTGTGTGTGTGGTGTGTGTGTGTGTGTGTGTGTAAGACGAAAAAAAATGATTTATTTAATAGGATTTACTTAAAATATTTAAAATAACTGTTTTTAATTTTCAATTGCTAAAAAACTGGTTTTTTTTTTTTTATTTTTTTATAATTATTTCAATCTTTTTATAATATAAAAATATTTAAATTAAATTTTAAATTTAAGTTTTATTATTTTTTTAATGCATATAATTTTAAGGTGTCATCAAATGATACTGTTGCATTTTGGTTCAACACACACACACACACACATAATAAATTATAATATATATATATATATATATATATATATATATATATATATATAGAGAGAGAGAGAGAGAGAGAGAGAGAGAGAGAGAGAGAGAGAAAGAGAGAGAGAGAGAGAGTTTATAGAAAAATAATGATTTATGGGTTTTGTGACAGAGCCTATATTTATGTAATAATTATTGGATATAAAGGAAAAATATACTCATATTTTTATCTATAGTTAGTTAATGCCAATACATTATTTGCCAATATATTAATTAATTTTTTATAATTTTTTTGAGTGATAGTTAATTTTGAAAACTTTTGAGAAAGGGGGTTCTCATTGTTCATAGGATTTGGCGACTTCAAAATACTTCAAAATTACCGTTTTGTTTTTTTTTTTTTCAAACCGGTTTTTTCTACCAAACTCTATTAGACAGAGACGACAACAGACAAGATTTAACACGAGTTAGACGAGTGAGTTAAGGTTAAAAAATGGTATTACTTTATACAATGGTATTCCTACAATCGCAGAATTTATTTACATTAACCCGCTGAATCTTAGTAATAAGATTTATATTGATAATATTCAGGAGCGGACGATAAATGCTCCTTCGATTTGAATTTTGGTGTATGCTAACAGAGGCTTAACTTGACAGTTTCAACTGAGGGCGGGGGGGGGTAGTTTTCATTAATGAATATTCGAGAGTCCTAAAACGGTAATGTTTTAATCCTTTTTTGACTATTATTTTTTATTATTGTTATTTTAGTTATAATAGCAAAATCTCAACAAACCTATAAAATCGATGCAAAAAGTAAAACATGATAGTTCCTTTTGTTTATTCTTCCGAAAAAATTATCCCTAAATTCTGACATAAGAGACTCCTCCATTGTCTGAATAATTGCTCCTATTTGGGAGAGGGGATAAATTTATTGTTTTGAGGCGCCTTTGGGTACAATTTGAGCCACTTCTTTTATTGATCAAACTCCAAAAATGGTTGATTGAATCGGATATAATGTTGCTCTTTCGAATGACACTAAAATTGTCTAAAAATTCCAAATGTCGGGGTGGTGGTGAAATTTTTTGATTTTGGGACACCTTTGGGAGTGTATGAGGCATTTTCGATGTTGAAACCCCAAAAATGGTTGATCGAATCTGATCTAATGGCGCTTATTCGGATGATTAAAAAATACTCTTAAAAATTGATTTTTAAACACATCAGATTTTAAATTTTAAAAAAATCTCTGATTAATTTAAATTATCTTTGATTAATATTTGAATTTGTGTCTGTCTGTACTCGATAGACTCAAAAACCATACATTCAATTGCCGTGAAAATTTGGGAAATTATTAGGTATATCTCTAGGAAGGTTTTTGAAATTTTTTAATGCTCGAAATCCATTCCATCCCCCCTTTTCGATCATTTTATGTCATTTTTAGAAGCATTATTTTACCCGGTTAAAAGCAAACGATTAAATTTTTAATTTATCGCATGATAACTAAGTGAAAGAAGCAATATTTCTAGCAATGTGACGTCATTCCGTTAATCCCATGTAATTGTTTTAAGCGCAGTTTTCCTGGGTTAAAAGTAGGAGATTAAAATTTTCAATTTATCTCATAATAAATGATGAAAATGATATTTTTTATCGTTATGACGTCATTCCTTTAAATATCTCATTTATTCATTTCTTATTTTAAATTATTTAAACATCGTCTGCGTAGTATCAATTCGATTTGACCTGGAAATAGAGATATAAAGTGATTGACTTTCATTTGTATGTGACGCAAATTATAGCATTTTTATGTAAGAACTAATTTTAAATTTAATTCTTGGTTAATTTTTACTTTACAATGAAATGCTTATCAACAATATTCTAACAACAAAAAGTACAAATTTCAGTGACTCTCATGGGAAAATAAAAACCTATAATTTTATATAGTTATCTTTATATTCATACGGTTGTCAATACAAATGTGTGTTTCTGTTTTATACAAAACCATGTGGTTTGTCATAAATTTCCTTAATTTTGGACAACATTAATTAATACCACCAAAATAAACACTGTTGTTATCAAAACCTCTGCTTCCTAATCTACCACGTAATATGGGAAGATCTATTAACGTTGCTAATCAGCGTACAGTAGTAATACAGTAATATAATTTAGGGTTAAACTTATATTTTACCATAAAATGTTTGAGCAAATTTAATATAAGACACGAATTCGATGCAGATTTAATAGTTAGCATGTAAACATATTTTGTTATTTTTATTTATTGATATTAAGAACAGTTTTCATTTTTATGTTTTTTTATACAAATCTACCCGATAATTCATAGAGTAACTAACTTTGGACAGAAATACCGCCAAATGAATATACTCAATATTAATACATTTCCTCTCCACCCGAGCATGTGACAAGATAATATAACAAAAAAGATTTTTCATATAGTTGGCTGTTATTGTATATTTAGAGTACCTCAAAATAATTTATTGACGTCAAAAGATGGAAAGAAGCATTCTCGCCAATATACGTTTTCAACCAAAGCAAATTGTTGACAAGGAAATTATATTTCAGCCAAAACAAAATATAATTGAGCTTTGATTATCTGATAATATCGGGATCAAAGCGGATCACATTATTGAAAAATCTGGCTAATTGGACAACTTTATAAACCGTCTATGGTTTTATGTAACTTCCTCCACACATTTTCCGCGATATTGGCAGTTGTAGCATTGCATATTTTTAGCATATTAGAAATGCCTGTATAGAAAATAATTTTATACTATGTTTAACACCTTTTTATTTTCTACGAAATTGATAGAATGACAGGTATATAAAAAGAAGGTTGGATAGACAAAAAGTCGGGAATTAGAGGCTGGGGAGTACGGAAAGGATGGAGATATTAGAGAAAAAGAACCCTTTCAAGGATTGTGTAAAATAGATTAGATAAAATAATGACAATTGAGAAAGCTCTACAACCTAATTTTTGCTTGTTTACTTTTGTATTGGTCTAACATAGAGATTTATTAAAATCGTCTGAAATTGAAATGGACTGATAATTTTGGTTTTTAGTCATAACCGAAGTTGACTGCGAACAGTGCTGAAAATAAAGAAGATTTTCTAAGATGATGGGAAAATTTTTTGGTTTGTTTTGAAGCACTACTGTTTTGCTTCTTTATTATTGACTAATGACAACAGTATCCCCTGTTTGAAACAGATCCCGAGCGGCTAAAAACATCCACACCCATTCAGCCATGATTTGAAAAAAATAAATAAATAAATAAATAAATAAATAAAAATAAAAAAATTTTGCATGAGGTGAAAACGACGCTTGATCCTATACCATTTCGGAGAATTGGACAATGGTTGATCAGCTTCCGGGTAGTCCGGAATGTTTAGTAAGCAGGAGAAATTCTTCGAAACTATTGTCAAATTTTCGCCCTCTTATTTTGCACACGCTTCCACATCTTATTGATGTACAACTCAGGTTTAATGGAAACTGAAGTATAAAAACTGAATAGTTATAATACGCTTATAATAGAAATATATAAATATGCCAATGACTCGAACTGAACTGTGACGAAATTAGAGAGTTATTAACGAAAAAAATCATTGTTTAAAAGTAATATATTAAGTTCACCGTAGCACACTTGCTAGTATGACCTATAAAATAAACACAAATTTCATTTGTGAAAATCAGTTACTCATGCCAGAGGCTGAAATAGTGTAATCTAATATTATTGTACTAGGTCAGTTACACATATTAGCATGAAAAATTGAAAGTTTACCATCAGTGTCCTCTGTAGAAGTGTATGTTTAAAGAACACATAACTACACATGTACTCTAAAAATTATTTAATAAAAGACTAGATCAGTTTATATACATTCAACATGAGTGAAAAAATATATTTATTCACAGTTGACCAGGTAATATATCACATACAGCGAAGTACTTTTGATTAAAAAATAAAAAATAGCTTTAAATTATTGGAGTATAATTCATTAAAAATATATCTAAAATATATTCATTTTGTCACATTTCTTTATAAAAATAGACTAGACATTTTTACATCCACACAAATAAATAAAAACAAAACAGTGCCATGTCTTTTAAAGAGAAAATATCTTTTTTTTCTAATAAAGGCTTTAAATTGGTACAAATTTTTAATTTTTGAAATGGGCAATACATTAAATATTTTAATAATTTTTCCTTAACTTATTCCGTAAGGGTTTTACGTATTAAAATTATGCATATATTACTGCTATTTCATAAATGTTTTAAATTTTTTATTTTTGAGATTTACAACACTTTTCGAAAATATTTCGTCTTTCGTTCGATTTCGAAAATATATCGTCGGTCTAAAATATTTTAATAATTTTTGATTAACTTGTTCCTAAAGTGTTTTACGTATCAAAATTATTCATAGATTATTGTTATTTCATAAATTCTTTAAAAAATTTTATTTTTGAGATTGTCAACACTTTTCGGAAATATTTCGTTTTTCGTTTGATTCAGAATATATACCGTCGGTCTAAAATATTTTAATAATTTTTGATTGACTTGTTCCTAAAGTGTTTTACGTATCAAAATTGTGCATAGATTATTGTTACAATGTATATTTAATATAAAAAGAGATTAAAAATGTATAAGGTATTCTTACATGTACATAAATTATGCATAGATTATTGTTGCAATGTATATTTAATATAAAAAGAGATTAAAAATATATAAGGGATTCTTACATGTACATAAATTATGCATAGATTATTGTTACAATATATATTTAATATGAAAAGAGATTAAAAAATATACAAGGGATTCTTTCATTTACATAAATGCGTAAGAATACAGCCTTGTGACGTCTTAAACCAATATTGTTTTGGAGTTTCTATAGTATTTCTTTTGTATATAAGGTTTCAAAAATGCTTAATTTTTTAATTTTCAAATGGCAACACTATATATTTTAGTAATTTGCCGTTTTATGTCATTCCAAAATATTTTACATGCTAAGTGTCGGTTATATTGTTGTTGAAATACATATATAGTGTGAAGATAAAGAAAAAGTAAGTTAAAAGAAACTTATGAAATAAATAGTTGTTTAAGAGCTTCTTAAATAACTATTTAATTCAATAATATTTCATTAAAGTAAGTTTTTATCAGCTAACTATAACATTATTTCAGTTATTATGTTCATTAATAATTTGGATGATTTTTGGAGCTATATTTTAAAATGTTAAAGTGACTTGAAATTAACTCTAGATTTACGGATCGTGCCAATTTGACTCATTAAAAATTTGATCACTATATATATATATATATATATAACTTTAATATCACTTTTCAAAAACATGCGTTGGTTTTTAGTTAAGTAATAAAATATATGTAAACTTTCATTCCTCTTCCCCGCAGACCCCTTCATTTCGCATTATCAAATGTGGTATACCTATTTTCACGGTTGTGAGCCAATTTCACTCATTGAATGGTTTAACAGTTAATCGCATAACATGAAATTTATTGGTCCTATCAAGCCTGGGCAACAGTCAAGTTGCACGTGATTCGTTTCTCTTCTCATTCACGCAGATGGTCTCTCCAAGTTTTCTACAACATTTTAGATTTAGCAGCTATCAATCAATGCTTGGATTCTGTATAAAAAGACAACTCAAGTAAATATTTCCCGAAAAGATTTTATTTTCCAATTGGCTGAAGAGCTAAGAAGTGAATATAGAGAAGAAGTTGAGAACACTTCCTTTCCAATGACAGAAATTCATGCTCCTGACGCACGGAAGAATTGTCGAGTTCAACAATCATGCAAAAGAAACAGATGTAGAAACCATTGGGTTAAATGTAATAGAAATGTTTAAGAAAAATGTGTTTCAAAAACAGATTTTATATGTAAAAAAATATTTTCCATGAATTTTTTGATAGTAAACATTTTATTTAAATTAATTTGGAACTATTTTCTTTGCAAGAAACTTCAATTTTCTTGTATAAGTCAAACTGGCTCATTTCAGTAAAAATAGGTATATGATCAACATCCGTAAATCTATTGTTAAAACTATTTATAACAGCATAATTAAAAATAATCGTGCATGGCTTAAGAATTACAACATAATTTTAAAGATATTTTAGCAGTCTAGATAAATTTTTTTCTCAATCGGAATAAAATATGAATGATTAAAAAGTCTGTAATAACTGTTTTTAATAAGAAACCAAATTCTTAAAATCGAAGTTAAAATAATCGGATTAATTATCTTTTAATACAAAATTTCCTTCTATATAAGCAAAATTTGAATTTTTGAAATATGTTTAGTGTATCAAAGTTTTATAGCATAAATATATTAGACTATATTTACAATATAAGATTTAAAGGCACAGTGGATGAATAATTAAACATATTCTTTTCTGCAGTAAGGTAATATAAAAAATATTAAGAGGATTTTTTCAGGGAATATTTATCTTTCATTTACTTTTGATATAGAAACTAAATACACATTTCTTACATTCTTGTTTGATCTTAAGTTTTTGGATTTATACAAGTTAGTTAGATAATTCAAAGGAAAATTTCTTCAAAAGAACTAACCGTAAATAAAACAGTTAAACTATATTGGTTTATGAAGACTTTTTTGAAGTTTATATACAGTCTATTTCATAAGAGCGTGTCGCTCATAAATTTGTCAATAGATAGCGCGTAGATACCGGTTTAATTGCACGTGTTCTTCAAACATTAGAGAAGAATAATCTATAGTTATATTCTTTAACCGATTTGTTTTGCTGTGTTTAAATCGACAATTCCAAAATGAGTGCAGCGTATACGAGCCGTTTTGAAGCAGTGTTTCTGTGTAACCATCCAAAAGGACAAAAAATATCTTGGGCAGCTGCAACCCGGTACATGAGAAAGTTGGAATCGTTCGTCAAGAAGTGGGTAGCACGTTAAAAAGACGTTTGGATAATTAAGCAACGGTGAAGAGACATACTAACCAATGAAAACAAAGCATCCTATTTCGTCGTCAAGGATGAGAATTTAGATCTTCGCCAAAGCGTTTATTGTAGTGTGGAAGTTTTGGTTTTATTTTACCGTAATATCTCATGGAAAACAACAAAACAACAGTATTAAATTTTGAACAGAAAAAAAAAATTCTTTAGAATTTGTGATTGCAAAAAAGAATTTCATGTTAGTTCAACTTATTATAAACATAAAAAAGTATTAATTCAGAACTATCTTGCTTCAGATTAATTTGATAAAAAAAAAAGAACATGATAGCTATAAATATTCTAAATAGAATTAACAAAAAATTTAAACAACTGTCAATGATTATATAGTATAGTGTCAATATTGTTAAAAATATTAAATAAATGTAGATTATTAATTTAATAAATCTCTAATTAGATGGAGCCACGATGTATGGTATTGGATTACATACTTATTCCTTCTAGAATATTTTATCAAAATTTATAATTTATACCTACTAATTAAAAAAAAATGTTTTTACTACATTTTAAAAATCATTACATATTTACTTTGGATTGAGGAGAATGCTTGCTTGTAGCATTTAAAGAAATTATACATAGTAAAAAGTTAAAAAAAAAAAGGAATACTTTAAGTATTCCTTTTTAGATGTCAAACGGACTTAATAGGTATATGTTAAAAGTTAAAATGCGGACTGCAAGGTACCATTCTTAAATATTCAATAAACGAAATTACAAAAGTGTGCAAGGGTGTTTTATAAAATAAAACGCCAATTTAACGAACGTAATTTCTGTTTAGTACATTTTTTATAATAATTCTAGAAATAATTTAAAAATCCTAGGAAATGCCCTCTTTTATTCTCAGCACACAAATTGCTTGTTGTATAACTACAATTTATCAAAATATTTCAAATAACGATTTGTTTTCGGTATTTGATTGCAAGGGTGTTTTATAAAATAAAACGCCAATTTAACGAACGTAATTTCTGTTTAGTACCTTTTTTCTAACAATTCTAGAAATAATTTAAAAATGCTAGGAAATGCCCTCTTTTATTCTCAGCACACAAATTGCTTGTTGTATATATGCTGACTCAAGCAGCCTAATTTTTAGGCATTTAAATTTTTATGAAAAATTTAGTTTTATAAGAGAAAAATTTATAAGAAATATTCCAGATATTCCATAAAATATTTTCTACAATATTCAACATTTTATAAAGAATGATATTTAACGAATTTTTTTGAGAATTTTGAGTATTCGTTATATGGAAACTCAACCGTATTACGTATCAGGGCAACATGACGTCATGCTTATCACATAGCAGTAAATTGCCTTACAGATTTCGAAACTGAAAAATAAATATGGTAATAACTTTAGGTATATATGATAAATATTCTATTCTATATTAAAAATATAAATAAATAAATTTTCGATTATTTTCCTTTTTTGTTATTACGAATATACTCATTTCTACAAACTTAAGAATTACATTTGTAGAATTTTTGTGGAATTTGTAGAATTTTAAATCCATTTAACTAAACTGGTCCGTAAAAATTGAGTCTTTGGATTTTTCAGACAGTTTTTGCGTTGGCATGCATTTTGAATTTGTCCATCACAGTTACGAAAATCAAAAGTTCTAATTTTCAATAGTCTAAATTTCTGTATTCCCACGTCTTCAGCACCAACTTTCAATCGACAGATCTTTATATTTTATATACAATATATAACTATCCTCTAACAAAGGTTCACTTCCCGTTTCGTGACCATCAAGTGGCAAAAAGAACATTCTCAGGCACTAAACGAGTTTAAGGTAGTCAATATGCCAGTTCTGC
>CM063499.1:20383645-20386145 GCA_032207245.1 Pardosa pseudoannulata
TTAGACTACAATATAGCCCGTTATATGACAGGAATCGGTAAAATTTTTAATTTTCCAAAATTGTAAAGTACCCTATGAGGCAGATAAAAAAAATGGTATGTTTTTTAGTTGTGAATTATCTGGTACACGCTCAATAATTTGTTTATATTGACTGACCGCATGTTAGTTGCTAGCTTTAATTCATCTTGTCATATTACGTGATAGGATGGACAGCAGAGGTTTTAATTTTTGCAGTGATTATTTGGCGGTATGTATGAATGATGTTCAAATCTATCTGGTACATGCTCAATAATTTATCTTCATATTCCTGTAAAGTCTTCCGATACTGTGACTGCAATTTAGAATCATGTAGAATTCATTTAGAAAGATAATTCAAAGTTTTCTTAGCTACGTCGAAATTATCGTTAAGTTCTTTTCAATTTTTTTTTGCCACAGTAATTAATGGAAGTAAAGGAATGAAACTGTCATTTCCACTTTTCATAGGAGGTGATAAAATTTTCATTGCAACAAAAAATGATCGATGATTAAATTTAAAATTATCACATATGTACCTAATCTATTATTTAAGCCAAATATAAAAGAAAATTATTTAAGTAATAACTAAGTTCTGTGATTAAACTTGTGAAAATAATACAGATGATGTTTAAATAATTTAAATTAAGAAATGATTAAAGGAATTACGTCATAATGATAAAAAAATTTTATTTTTACCTATTTATTATGTGACAAACTGATAAATTTAATCACCTGCTCTTAACTGTGGAAAATAGAGCTTGAAATAATGGCATTAAATGCTAGAAAAGGGAAGAAGGGGTGGATTTCGAACGTTGCTAACGCTAACTAATCAAGAATCCGATACGGATGCTCTATCCATTGCAGGTACAACCGCTTCATAAAATCGAGGACAGACGGACAGATAATTTAGGCTTTTATTATATAGGGGATAATTTTATTGAAAAATTCATGTAGAATTCACGTTACAGATCGAGTCAGTTCCATCTTAAGAAATTGTGAATTTTTTAAAAAATTATAATAATTACGCAGCAGGAGAACCAGTACTAAACTTTCTATTGCATAAGTTTATGCAATTAAACCTATCTCGCAGTAGGGATTAAAAGATGAATTATATTTTTATCAAATAGTACTAATTGCGAAAGCTTTGGGTGCAGTGATAGCAAAAATAAAAGAACTTACATTCTCATTTATAAAGTTTTTGACAGATAAATGTTTAATTTAGCTTTATTTCTGGCTTAGAATTAAAATACTTATTATTTTCCTCTGGCCTAATTTCTGCCACTCTTCTTCTTCTTCTTCAATGGAGCGCCAGTCTAGGGTGAGCTATGGCTGTTCGCAAAATCGAGTTCCAGGCATCTCTTTTCTTGAATAGACTCTACCAGTTTTTGTTTTTTAGGATCTTTAAGTGTATTTCAAGGCAGTCAATCCACCGAATTCTTGGTCTTCCCCTTTTTCCAGCTCCCAATGATTTGGCCCCCAAGATCCTCTTGGTGGTTCGGTCGTCATTCATTCTAATCACGTGTCCTGCCCATTTCAAAAGTTGAATAGAAATGAATTTTATAATGTCTGGCTCCTTAAAAATCTTACATATTTCGGAATTTGTTTTTCTACTCCAGATGTCGTTGAATTTCGAACCTCCTAAAATGCTGCGGAGTACTTTTGTTTCGAAAACAGCCAGAGTTTCTTCCTTTCTTTCAGTTAATGCCCATGTTTCAGCAGCGTATGAGAGGATTGGTGGAATTAGTGTCTTATAAAGCAATAACTTTGTTCTTCTGTTTATGAGATTAGATTTGAGATATTTGTGGATAAAAAAAAAAAAAAAAAAAAAAAAAAACTGGTAGTAGCAGAAATTTTGTTTTTGCCATTTTAACAAATATTAAAGAGATGAATTGAACATATTTTTCAATTTTTATATTTATCTAACTTACTTACTGTGTCAAAGGTTTTGGAAATAAAGACATACAGTATAAAAAAGTAAAGTTTATAGTTATAAATTCAAAAATTGTGTAAACAAATATAAGTTCCAAAATTTTTTTATTACCAGATTTTTTTAAATTATTTATTTATTTATTTATTTATTTATTTATTTATTTATTTTTAATATTTATGTTTAGTCGGTTTTTACTAATGAAGTATTTTAGGTGAGAAAATTTGTTAGATAAAAATATTAAAATTTTTATACATCTAAGTTTTTTTTTATATTCTGTGAAATTCCGGAAACATTTGAGTTCTCTTATGCGACAGAAATTTAGAAACATATTTATTTATTAGAATTTTTAATCTTATAGGTAGGGGTGTTTATAATACACTTGATTAAAAAAAAAGAAACGCAGCAAAATTAAACAACCCGTAAATGACGCGTATAATATATAATTCCGTTATATATGGAATTTTTCAGTGCTGTTTATTGCTTGTAATATAATAGAATGCTTTGTAAAAAATCTGTTCTTAATTTTTAACTATTGTTTTAATGTTTAAAATCAGT
>CM063499.1:20391145-20396145 GCA_032207245.1 Pardosa pseudoannulata
TTCCCTCACCACATTTTCCAGCTGACTCAATAAAATGGTTCACTCCTACAATGACTAAATGGCTACAATAACGCTACTCTTTCTTGGAAAAAGAATTCGTCTGATATCTCGCTGTAAAGCCTAATACTATTCTCAAAGTGTTTTCATGTATCATTCATTCATACTCTGCTCTCGCCAGAGAAATCTTTTATCTAGTCTCTCTATATAAAAATGAATGTGTGTCTGTCTGTGTGTACTCGACTCAAAAACCATGATCCAATCGCCGTGAAAATTTGAGAAATTCTTAGGAATCCCTGGGAAGGTTTTTGTAAATTTTTAAATCGAAATCCATCCTTCCCCCTTTTCGAGCATTTTCCTGTCGTTATCCAAGCATTATTTTCCTCGGTAACGCAAACGATTCACAATTTATCGCATCATAACTAAGTGAAAGAAGCAATATTTCCAATGTGACGTTATCCAAGTAATTATTTAGCGCAGTTCCTCGGTTAAAAGCAGGAGATTGAAATTTTCAATTTATCGCATAATAAAGAGATAAAAACGATATTTTTTTTTCATTATGACGTCATCCTTTACATATCTCATTTATTCATTTCTTATTTTATATTATTTAAACATCGTCTGCGTAGTATCCATTCGATTTGATCTGGAAATTGAGATATAAAGTGATTCACTTTTCCTTTCTACGGTACGCAAGTTATAACATTTATATATAACTAATTTTAAATTTAATTCGTGGTTAATTTTTACGTTACAATGAAATATTTATCAACAATAAGGTGATTTCACGCAGTGGAGCAAATTCTCAAATTATGACATTTCGAGCTTTAGGTTCAAACTGAAGGGCAGTTTATTGTTTGTCTGTTGGCTGTTGTAAACATGAAGATGAATGGGAAGGGCAATACATTAGTTCGTGACGCTGCGACAAACTGCCTTATATTCTAACAACAAAAAGTACAAATTTCAGTGACTCTCATGGGTAAATAAAAACCTATTATTCCATATCCCAAAAAAAAATCTTTGTTTAAAAGTAATATATTAAGTTCACCGTAGCGAAGTACGGCACACTTGCTAGTCTTAAGTAAAGTTCCATCACGGACTCGCTGTTTCTTCAATGTTGCCACGACTGTATCATAATTAGGCAAGTTAATTAGACTTCTAACTCAGTCGGCAAAGGCAACGATCTCATAACTGAGAGTTTGCGGGTTTGGAACCCGAACCGGCCTAAGATCCGCCGTGTTCGTTAGAGGTGACTAAGGCACGTAATTAGGTTCGTGGTCACAATGTTCTTCAAGTCTCAATCAATACATCTGAGGGTGGCAGGTTAAGCCTATGGGTTTCTGCTTGATCCCTGCTTTAAAAATTACGAGGATCCACTTGAGCAAGAAGTCGCACGTTTACAGTTGAGTTTCCCGTGAAAACGAAAGGCGCAACCTTTTGCCTTAAAATCGTGCTTGGTTTGACGAAGTGGCACCGGACAACAACAATAACAATTAGGCTTCTCCTTACCTAGTAAGTTCAGGCAGTTAAAAAGTAATAGGGTCTTAAAAAATTCAAGTGTAGCCGGTGTATTATTTTTTTCCGTAACACACACACACACACACATATATATATATATCCCTCTAACGGTTCTCACGTACAATTCCGCCAAACCGATGATGTCTTTAAAGCGGTTGTCACGTACAATTTTCATGACTGGATCGGGACAGCCAATTTTGGGTGCTTACACTTCCGGTAGAAAATTGCTTGGCTCACTGGCGCCGTCTATTAACTAAAAACCTATTTAAGTAATCATGAGCACGTGTCGAGGATTCTTAGAACAACGTGTTAAACATGGAAGGTGAAAGAAATGTGGATAAATGAGCTGAAATAAATAAGATTTATTTGTTTTTATTTGTATGATCTTTTACTTTTTAAAATCATCCCCTATATAATAATAGCCTAAGTTATCTGTCCGTCTGTCCTCCAATTTATGAAGCGGTTGGACCTGGAATGGATAGAGGCATCCATTCAAAGAGAAAAAAGTTTATCTTCTCCTAAACTATCGATCCGATTCTAAAATAAATTTGCATAAATATGCTTCATATCACAGCAAAAAATACTGTCGTCTTTAAAACGTTCGAAATCCAACCCTTCCCCCCTTTTCGAGAGTTTAATGCCATTATTTCAAGCCCTATTTTCCCCAGTTAAGATCATCCGATTAAATTTATCCATTTATCACTTAATGAATAGGTAAAAATAACAATTTTTCTATCATTGTGACGTCATTACTTTAAACATCTCATTTAATCATTTCATATTTTAAACTATTTAAATATCGTCTACACTATTTTAGTATCTTTTATCACTGAACTTAGATATTACGTAAATGATTTTCTTTTATATTTGGCTTAAATAATAGATTAGGTACATGTCTGATAATTTTAAGATGAATCATCGATTATTTTTTGTTGCAATGAAAATTTTATCACCGGTATTAATGATAAATTCTTTTCATATAAGTCTAGGAGTCTATTTCACTGACTAATAAATATCTAACTTTTAATGTATATATTTGGAAATTAAAAAGTTTGTTCTTTTGTGTGTTTGTTTATTATACGTAACCACACGGTTTGACTAAATGAATTCAATTTGATTCTAAACTGCATTACAGGACGAGACTTTAGAGGAGTATGAAGATAAACAAATTAATGGACGTGTACCAGATAATTCTCAACCAGAAAAGAAACCAATTTTTTACATGTCTCATTGGGTACTTAACAGTTCTGGAATATTAAAAATTTTACTAATCCCGTCATATGATGGGCTATATGCTAGTTAACAATAACTGATAAAAATATGCAACCCCATTGCATTATTCAGAAAATGTTTGTTCTCAGTTTATTGTAATGGACAGTAAATAGCCTGATTTAAGCATGAAAAAATTACTCATTGAAATATACTTCATTGAATAATACTTCAATATAGTACTTTAGAAGCTTATATTTTTCTACCAAAGAATATCCAAGAAAAATTATCTTTTACTCTTTATTAAGTGAAATAATTATTCAACATTGCTGTACACTGTTTAGAGGAATAGTAAAATTTAAACTTATGAATATTCTTTAATAGAAAAATGTAAGTTTCTAAATTATTATATTATTATTATAACATTTTTCCAGAACAATGTTTGAATCTTTAAAAATTAGGCTGTTTACTGATCATTATAGACAGCTTGAGGTATAAAGTTTATAATAGCAAAAATTGATTTTAAAATAATAAAGAAAATTGACAGTAAAAAATAAAAATCAATTTTAAAAATTGTCAAAAATGTAAAAAAAAAATATTAGAAATAAAATAAAATATTAAATTATAAAAATAATAATAAATATTAAAATTAATAAATTTATTACAATAAAATATTAGAAATACTAGCACTTCTCAAGCTCATTTCTTAGCAGAAACTAATTTTATAAACTTAAAACGACAAAAACTAACAAAAATAAAAGTAAAAAATTAAATAAAATTCAAATAAAAAGGAGAAAATTAGCTGAAAATATTGACAAAAATGTAAATAATATAATAAAATAACTGTCCAATTAACTGAATAGTTTTAGTTAATATATTAGTGAATAGATGGCACCAGTGAGCCAAGCAGTTTTCTACCGGAAGTGTAAGCACCTAAAATTAGTTGTCCCGATCCACTCGTCAATTTTCGACCTCCAAAAACGTTCCGAAAATGGATGTATTGTACATTTCTGCCAGTGTTTAAGGTAGGAGGGTCAGGTGGTTTGTTTAGAAACTGCACCCCTACTCCCTGAGGCACAAAGACGCTGATAGCTTTTCATGGCTTTGTAAATCTATTTCGAAGTATTTCGTTTGCGGTAACAGATGTATCTCTAATTGCACCACTTAACACTAGATTGCCCGAGATTTCTTGTACACCTATATTGCCCCAAAACAGTCAAAATGACTGCATTGTGAAAAAATAACAAATATGTAAAGAAATTTATTAAAAATTGATTTTTAATATTTCTTATATTATTTACAATTAAACAACAAGTTATTAGTAAATATTAACAATAAAAAAATTTAATTTAAAAAAAAAAAATTTATGCATTATTATTTGTACATTCGACCTCCTGAAACGTATTTTCAGTTTCTTCATCAGAATCTGAACTAGTTAGCACCCTACACCTTTTCCCGGGCATATTGATGACACTTTCATTTTCATCATTGGTGATCGATTCTTCATCACTATCTTCAACATCAGATGTTTCACTTTGAATATAATCCGCTTCATCTACAGATGATAGTTCAGAATTTGTTGCATTTGATTCTATATCGGAGCACTCTTCACTTATGTTCGTTAGCTTTTAAAATAACTCATTTCTGTTCGACATTTTTTTTTTCATAAAGTTAGGGCGCAAAAGAAATAAAATAAACAACTTGTTAGAACAACACTTTATAAAGATTCGAATAACTAGTACTACTTTAGCTTACTGAGCAATTGACACTTATCAAGTATACGCCCAAATTGACAATTTATCATGCATCGGTATGTTACCGTAATCGAAAAAAAATGTTACTTCAATACAAAGCCGGACAGGTCATATAAGAAATTTACTCAATTCAATAAATAAAAATCTTTTGATTATTTAAAATTTCCCAAGCAGTCAAAATGACTGCTTCTGGGCAATATAGGTATAACACACATATATATATACGGAAATAAAGGAGGGCGGAAGTAACTACAATTATTCATAAACCCATTTATATGTTATAGAAAAAGTCACCAAATTCTAAGAAATTGTGTCATTATATTTTATAATTGTTTTTCTAATTGAAATTAAAAAACAGTCTAAATGACTGCCTTGAGCAATCTAGTGTTAAATAGCTTCGATGACTTTCGTTACAAAATATAAACAAATCTCTCAAAGAATATTTTTATTTATACTTTTAGAATCCATTATTACTTATGGGATGATCTTCGAGACTTGACGAGCTTTATGTGTATTAAAAAT
>CM063499.1:20401145-20423645 GCA_032207245.1 Pardosa pseudoannulata
GTTGTTGTATAAATTTGGGTTGTTTCTTCAATATCTGTACGTTTGTAATATATGAGTTTTCTGTTCTGAAAATTAATCAAATTATGCTGTTGTATAAATATGTGTTGTTTCTTCAATACCTGTACGTTTGTAATATATGAGTTTTAAGTTCTGAATATTAAGCAAATTATGCTGTTGTATAAATGTGTGTTGTTTCTTCAATACCTGTACTTTTGTAATATATAAGTTTTAAGTTCTGAATATTAATCAAATTATGCTGTTGTATAAATGTGTGTTGTTTCTTCAATACCTGTACTTTTGTAATATATGAGTTTTAAGTTCTGAATATTAAGCAAATTATGCTGTTGTATAAATGTGTGTTGTTTCTTCAATACCTGTACTTTTGTAATATATGAGTTTTAAGTTCTGAAAATTAATCAAACTATGCTGTTGTATAAATGTGTGTTGTTTCTTCAATACCTGTACTTTTGTAATATATGAGTTTTAAGTTCTGAATATTAATCAAATTATGCTGTTGTATAAATGTGTATTGTTTCTTCAATACCTGTACTTTTGTAATATATGAGTTTTAAGTTCTGAATATTAATCAAATTATGCTGTTGTATAAATGTGTGTTGTTTCTATATGTTCTGTATGCACTATGTTTGGCAATATTAGCTGTATGTTTGTAATATATGAGTTATACGTTCTTTAATGATCGAAATAAACTTACTTTAATGTTGTCCGTTTGTTTCGAAACCCACGCTCTGTATACATTTGAGTTTTTGGCTCGCTCTAATAATAATGAAATTTAACGCAAAACTCCACCATTTTTTTAAATCATAGACAATCAAACTGTTTTCGTACATTCAACTAAGTCGAAATTAAACACTGAGAACCAAAAGCGTTTATATCAGGATTATCCGAGTTAAAAATCACTTACAGGAAAGATGACAGATTTTCCACTTGATGTACCTGCGCAGCGGGAAACCACGGTACACAAAGAACCCCAGCTCGTATGACTAGAGTTTAAAAACAGTTTTCTACAGAGGTTCTGCGGTCCCAAAACCGAAAGCGCCTCTCCTTGAATGGAGAGAAATAATACCGTCGGGGAACTGAAGAGGTCCTATTAGATTTGGCTATAAAGATATTTTCATTTTTTGTCGACACCGGTGGCAACGCCTAGAATGAAAAAAAAAAAGAGAAAAAGATCTCGAAGTGGATTACACTATCGTAAACCATTGATGGGGAGGGGACAGGAACAATGTATGTGTCCCAGATGCGGATTTGAAAAAGCGGAGATGGAAAGAAAAGTTTTAAAATGCGTATAACAAAAATGGTCGTAAAAATAAACTGTTATTTTAAAATAGCTCTTTAAGTGGGAGGGATTAGTTTATGTATGGTAAAAGTTCAACTTTATTGCAGGCAGTTTCATCATGGATAAATATATTTTTGTAATTTTTCTGGAGGTAAAATAATAAATTTTCAATTCTTCATAGATTATTATATTTATTTTAAACCTCTATTCTGCTTTTTTACTTAAATATTTCTCCATAGGATTTATTCTCTATTTTTATTCCTTACAAATTTATACTAGTTTTTTTTCAAAGATTGGGAAGCTTTAACTCAGCTCATTTAATTTCTAATTACTTTTCTAAATTACACGTATTTATAATATTTATTAGTGATTTAAATTTAATTTTTTTGTCTCAAAATTAACAATTTTCCGCCACGAAAGTCATATTCTTCTAGATTTACTTATTATAGGATTTAGTTTCTATTTTTTCCTTTTAAAAACTGCTCCAACTTTTCAAATGCAAAAAAAAAAAGAAAAATCTATTTTTTTCTTGATTATTTTTTGAAAATTTCTTCAAATTTTTTAGTATTGATGAGGTAGTTCTCCAGGTTACTTAGTTCCCTTAGTCTACTTTCTTTCTTTTGAATATACTCCAAGCATTTGTTTAATAATAAATTGAGTTATTCACATATACTATTTGATTTAATCTACTCTTCTATTTTTTTATTTAAATATTTCTCCATATGATTTATTTCCTATTTTTTCCTTTTAAATTTATTCAAGGTTTTTTTTTACGATTGGGAAGATTTAATTCAGATCATTTAATTTCTAATTACTTTTTCAAATTACTCCAACTTATAAAATTTATTAGTGATTTAAATTTAATTTTTTTCTCCCAAAATTAACAGTTTTCCTCCACTAAAATAATGCTTTTCTAGTAGATTTAGTTATTAGAGGATTTAGTTTCTATTTTTTCTTTTTAAAAACTACTCCCTCTTTTCAAATACAAAAAAGAAAGAAAAAAACTATTTTTTTACTGATTATTTAGTTTTTGATTATTTTTTAAAAATTTCTTCAAATTTTTTAGTATTCATGAGGTAGTTCTCCAGGTTACTTAGTTCCTTAATCTACTTTCTTACTTTTGAATATACTCCAACCATTTGTTTAATAATAAATTTTGAGTTCTTCACATATTATTCTATTTGTTTTAAACTACTCTTCTGCTATTTTGTTTAAATATTTCTCCATATGATTTATTTTCTATTTTTATTCCTTATAAATTTATTCTAGTTTTTTTCAGAGATTGGGAAGATTTAACTCATTATTTAATATCTAATTACTTTTCTAAATTACTCCAACTTATAATATTTATTAGTGATTTAAATTTAATTTTTTTCTCTCAAAATTAACAGTTTTCCCCCACTAAAGTAATACTTTTCTAGTATATTTGGTTATTAGAGGATTTAGTTTCTATTTTTTCCTTTTAAAAATTACTCCAGCTTTTCAAATAGAAAAAAGAAAGAAAAAACTATTTATTACCTTTTTATTCAGATATTTTTTTGATTATTTTTTATTCCTTCAATTTTTTTCAATGATTGGGAAGATTTAACTCAGATCATTTAATATCTAATTACTTTTCTAAATTACTCCAACTTATAATATTTATTAGTGGTTTAATTTATTTTTTTTCTCCCAAAATTAACAGTTTTCCCCCACCAAAGTCATACATTTCTAGATTTTCTTATTAGATGATTTAGTTTCTATTTTTTTCCTTTTAAAAATTACTCCAGCTTTTCAAATGCAAAAAAAGAAAGAAAAAAACTATTTTTTCTTGATTATTTAGTTTTTGGTTATCTTTTGGAAATTTCTTCAATTTTTTTACTATTTATGAGGTATTTATTCAGGTTACTTAGTTCCTTAGTCTACTTTCTTACTTTTGAATATACTCCAAGCATTTGTTTTATAATAAATTTTGAGTTCTTCACATATTATTCTATTTGTTTTAAACTACTCTTCTGCCTTTTTATTTAGATATTTCTCCATATGATTTATTTTCTATTTTTATTTCTTACAAACTTATTCTATTTTTTCTAAGATTGAGAAGATTTAATTCAGATCATTTAATTTTTTATTACTTTTCTAAATTACTCAAACTTATAATATTTATTAGTGATTTAAATTAATTTTTTTCTCTCAAAATTAACAGTCTTCCCCCACTAAAGTAATACTTTTCTAAAACATTTAGTTATTAGAGGATTTAGTTTCTATTTTTTCCTTTTAGAAATTACTCCAGCTTTTCAAATAAAAAAATAAAATAAAAACTATTTTTTTCTGATTATTTAGTTTTTGATAATTTTTTTGGGAAATTACTCATTTATTTTAGTATTGATGAGGTATTTATTCAGGTTACTTAGTTTCTTAGTCTACTTTCTTTATTTTGAATATACTCCAAGCATTCGTTTAAGGTTAGGAATTGTTTTTTCTAGATGATTTTTTTTTCAATTTCTTTTCAATTTAAAATATTGCATCTCATTTATATAACTTTTTATAAATGTCTAATTTTTTATACATACTTCCTAATGCAATTTTGAGGACTTTACAAAATCCAGGTGAAACAAAATGAAACTGATCTAAAAACACTAAATATATGTATGCCATTGTAGATTAGATAAAACAAATTCAAAATTTTGAGTTACTTACAAACTTTTTTTTTGTATTACACCTATTTTTTTTCTTATAAGTACAATGTTTTTGCATATACTTTCCTCTGTAGTTTCAAGGAATATATTTATACATTACAAACGATAAAAAGGTTGAAGCAAATAAAAAAAGTCCCGAACTATGTTTACATTCATTGATTAGATTTAAAAAATGCAGAACAAATTCCTTAGTTTTGGTTTAGTTACTAACGTTTTGCTTCGAAATTACTCCAACTTCTTTTACAAGTAATAGTTTGATTTTTATACATATTTTCTCATTCAATTTTGAAGAAATATTTTTACAAAATAAAGATACTAAAAAATTCTGAATAATTATAATTCTATGAAGATGTGTTTAAGGGAATTTTCTGCATTTAAAGATCCAGAACTAGTTCTACAGTTTTGGTTTCTAACTTTATCCATCGAAATTACTCCCTTTTCAAATAACTACTGTTCGCTTAGCCATTGAACTGATACGTGTTCTAATAATAATAAAAAAGTAAACCCGTATGAACGTAAGATGAAATGTAACTATTCTACAAAATATAGGCTACAGGTAGATAGGCTACAACTTAGAAATTAGCAGATCGCTTATAATAACTTTTCACTATATATTTCATTTAAAAAACTGTTATCAGCCTATTAAAAATGCTTTTGTTTGGTACCATCTCCAAAATTTTATTGTTGTGCGACTTATATTAACTACTAACTCCCGAATACAAACATACTAGATATTGCCAATACCAAAAAAGTAATATTCATGATAAAAAAAAACATGACGGCTATTTTTGGTGAAATAATATAAAGATTTTGACACTCGGTTGTCAGTTTAAAAATTTGTTGTTAAATAAATAGACTGGTATATTTCAGACGAATTGAATTTAGGTGATACCTTACGAACTTTTAGTTCAAAGAATTCTCTGAAATATTCAGAAATATTTAAAATTTTATCAAATTCATCCTCAATTTCTAATTTAGCGAGGTTTAACAGTTTTGTTAAAGAAGTTGATGCTCGCAAATAGCTATTAATCTTTAGTTTGTAAAACGTACATTTGCCTGATGCAAATTTTTACCACAGTTAGTAAAAATAGTTTAGAAAGATGTCTTTTCTATTTTCGTATTAAAAATATTAATCCCCTTGTATTTTTTATTCCATGCCATGGTACGGACAATAAATCAAAAGTTAACTCGTCCTGTAGGTAACAGTCTATTTTTTATACATATTTCTGTCTTAAGGCGTTATTAGAAAACAACATGTACATGTTGAAAAAGCACCAGATACAGGTTATAATTACCTGATCCCTAATTTCTTTTCCCGTTGAAGAATTCGCAGATTTTTAGAGTGATAGTGAAAAATTTTCATTTTATTAAAGGCCGTAACACTAGTTATAACCTAAACAAAAATAAATCAGATGGAAAATTTTTAATGTAACACAAAATCCCTACAAGAATATCCTTAACTGAAAAAGTTGCTTTTTTAACACGTAGATATTGACGAGTGATAAGGCTTCTACAATGTTGATGATGTAACACCAGGACAGCAGGTTGGGTCTTTTTGATCCCAAAACTATTTTGTGACCAATTTTCTCTTACACATAAATATTGATGTATGATAAGCCTTTATAATTTTGATGATATAACAATAGAATTGCAGGTTAGTTCTTTTTGATCCCCCAAACATTTTGTGACCAATTTTCTTAAACACGTAGATATTAACGTGTGATAAGACTTTTGTAATTTTGATGATACATTAGAACCACAGGTTGGGGTCTTTTTGATCCCCAAAGTATTTTGTGACCAATTTTCTTACACACGTAGATATTAACGTGTGATAAGACTTTTGTAATTTTGATGATTTAACACCAGAATCGCAGGTTGGGCCGTTTTGATCCAAAAACTATTTTGTGACCAATTTTCTCAAACATGTAGATATTGACGTGTGTTAATACTTTTGTAATTTCGAAGATAAAACACCAGAATCGCAGGTTGAGCCGTTTTGAACCAAAAACTATTTTGTGACCAATTTTCTCAAACACGTAGATATTGTCGTGTGATAAGGCTTTTATAATTTTGATGATATAACACTAGAATTGCAGATTTGTTCTTTTTGATCCAAAAACTATTTTGTCACCAATTTTCTCAAACACGTAGATAATGACGAGGGATAAATCTTTAACAATTTTGATGATATAACACTAGAACCGCAGGTTGGTTCTTTATGATCAAAAAAACTATTTTGTGACCAATTTTCTCAAACACGTAGATATTGACGTGTGATAAGGCTTTTGCGATTTTGATGATAGAACACTAGAACCGGAGGTTAGGTCTTTTTGATCCAAAAATTATTCTGAGACCAATTTTCTCAAACACTTAGATATTGGCGTGTGATAAGGCTTTTACAATTTTCATGATAGAACAATGGATCCGTAGGCTGGTTCTTTTTGATCCAAAAACTATTCTGTGACCAATTTTCTCAAACATTTAGATATTAACCAGTGATAAGGCTTTTACAATTTTGATGATATAACGCTAGAACCGCAGGTTGGGTCTTTTTGATCCCAAAACTATTTTGTGACCAATTTTCTCAAACACGTAGATATTAATGTGTGATAAGGCTTTTACAATTTTGATGATAGAACACTAGAACCACAGGTTGGGTCTTTTTGATCCAAAAACTATTCTGTGAACAATTTTCTCAAACATTTAGATATTAACCAGTGATAAGGCTTTTACAATTTTGATGATATAACACTAGAACCGCAGGTTGGGTCTTTTTGATCCAAAAGCTATTCTGTAACCAATTTTCTCTAATACTTAGATATTGACGTGTGATAAGGCTTTTATAACTTTTATGATATAACACCAGAACCGCAGGTTGTGTCTTTTTAATCCCAAAACTATTTTGTGACCAATTTTTTCAAATACGTAGATATTGACGTGTGATAAGGCTTTTGCAATTTTGATGATAGAACACTAGAACCTTGCATTGGGTCTTTTTGATCCAAAAGCTATTTTGTGACCAATTTTCTCAAACACGTAGATATTAACCAGTGATAAGGCTTTTACAATTTTGATGATATAACACTAGAACCGCAGGTTGGGTCTTTTTGATCCAAAAGCTATTTTGTGACCAATTTTCTTAAAATGTTGCTAACGAAATTGAAATAATTTTCTTGACTTTTTCTAATCGTATACCGATCGGTATATGGAATCATAATATTGAAGAATCGGTGCATCTGTGCATATGCGAAAAATAGTTCATTACTAAGCCTCCATGTGTGGAAACGAAACTATAGCTATTTCTTCTAACTGTAGTGTGCCGATATGTAGAAAATATACAAAATAAATATAAAATATTGTTGCTCAAACTGCGCCTGAACTGTGTACGAAACATTGATTGGTAAGAAAATAAATAATTCCCTTAAAGTTTATATATTTGTCTAATTATATACTTTTTGATATTGTAATATTTTATTACTTTTTATCAATTATTATAAAAATTTAATGTCTTAAATTAAATAAATGACATTGCGTATAAATACAGCTTACTTTCTTAATATCAGCACGTATTAATCGGGGTAAGTTTGACCAATTCTGCGGTTTTAGGTATACCGAAACTCCAACGGTTATAGTGTTAAGGTATCCGTCTATGTTAAAAACGTCATTTTTGCCAAAAATCATAATTTTTTTTTTGTTTCTCTATTGTAAAATTTCAACTTTTTGGCTTCTAAATCTGTTTTTGTTTTGTCTCTACGGCATTATAAAAAAAGTTACAGCTGTCAAAACAAAATGGAAGTAGCGACTTCGGAACCGGAAGTTGTGAATTTAAAGCCTTTTAAAGAGCATTTTTTGGACAAATTTTTTAATTTTTATGACGATTAGTTTAAACATTTTTCTAGTATTTTTAATAATTAGCAACTTGGCAATTAGAAAGTTTTAAAACAAGAAAGTGTGGGGAATTTTAAACATGTATTTTAATTTTTTAATAGTTAAAGTTGCTTTCATAAACTTCAAATGCGTTTTTCTCAGAACGTTATTTTTAATAAAATGTTGAAACTTGAAATGTGATTTCTCAAAAAGTTCTTAAAATATTTCGTTGAAAATTATTATGAAAGATTTTGATAGTATTTACTAGTAAATGATCTAAGAGCTTTAAATTTGGATAATTTTTAATGATGTTACTCTCATAGTTAGATATAAAGGTAATGAAAATTCGTTAAAAATTCAATGTGTATGATTTTGAAGGACCAAAATTTTTTACCAAATGTAAATTAAGCAAAGATTTTAGGTGATTCACTAGTCCAGTGTATAAGAAATGTGTTGCATCAAAAAATATTGAAATAATTTAATTTATTAAAAAATTAGACCTTTTGAAAAAACCCGATTTTTTTTACTAAATTTTCTTCATTTATTAGAAATTTTATAAAAATTTCTCCAGGAATAAATTTTTTAAGTGCAATTCTCTATGATAATATAAAAAATAAATCTAAAAATGTAAAAACATGAACTAGTTTCTACGTTTAAAGAAAAAAGTTCTCCGAGCGTAGACGGATACCTTAATGTAATTTTACAAAAAACAGACTATGAAACAAAATTCTAGGGAATAATGATAAAATATGGTTCCCTAAGCATGTATTACCAGTGATAATCTGATTTAACAAATTCAGAACAAGTTCGAGAGTTTCGGTTTTCATGTCCTGAAAGATACAACTCAGCACATCCGTAAGCACTCTGATCTGATCCCCGTTTCTGTTCACCTGGTTATCAGTTCGCAAAACAAATCCACCTCTCTTCCACTCGAATAGGCAGAGCATGACTGCCTGGGAACGCGGTGCCTCGATTTTTCACACAGACGCGTGCGGGAGGGTCTTTTCCCACCCACATTCACCCTCCCCATTGGCACGCGACTGTGAAATGCGCGGGAAAGGGAGTGGCGGGAAAAAGTTTCTACCATGGAGGCTAGGGATGGATGTTCAGAAGATGCCGAAGATCTTCCAAGTGAGAGCGGATTGTGAGTCTAAACTCGGAAACGAATAAGAGTGGTTGAAAATGATACTTTGCCAAAATAGAATATACAGTTGGTATTATATTTTTCTATTGGAGGTAAAAATAGGAAAGGAACCTCAGAGAAGACGAAAAATGAAGACTTTAATTTGCATATGACGAGGAAAGATTGAAAAATTTAAAAGAGATTACAAAAGAACGTAATTTTCTTTCTAAACAATCCAAATTCAACGATGGAGTTCTTGAGGATAAATCGGAGAAAATCTAGACGATATACTAACTAGAAAAGAGTGGACGCTTAACTAAATCAAAAGTTGAACAAACTTGATGGATTTGTAAGCGACAAAAATCGAATTAGAAGAAGATATCTGATTTACCCAAGAAAAAATAAATGGTAAGAGAATCAATCCGATAAAAAGAAGAATTGCGAACTTCCTGATTATATTTATGAACTGATGAATTATTTGCAGTAGATCGAAATTTTTAGTAAGGATGAGGCAAGTTGGGAAAAAATATTTACATTTTAATAGTCATTCAAGAAAGACCAAGCCGATGAAAGAGGAATTAACTCCTTGGACTATAAAGGAAATAATCAAGTTAGAAGAAGAAATTTGATTTACCCAAGAAATAATAAAGCAAAAATCAATCCGATAAAAAGAATTATCAACTCCCTGCTGATCTTTTTTTTTATGAACTGATGAATTATTTGGAGTAGATAGAGAATTTTTAGCAAGGATAAGGCAAGTTGGATATATTTATATTTTAATAATCATTCAAGAAAATCCAACCCGATAAAAGAGGAATTAACTTCTTCGACTACGACTTCTGATAAATGAAATAACCAAATCAGAGAAAGAAATTGGAATTAACTGGAAAAAATTAAAGCAAGAATCAATCCCATGAAAACAAGAATCGCGAACTTCCTGCAGATTTTTTATAAACTAATGAATTGTTTGCAGTAGATCGAAAATTTTTAGCAAGGATGAGGCAAGTTGGGAAAAAATATTTACATTTTAATAGTCATTCAAGAAAGATCAAGCCGATAAATGAGTAATTAACTCCTTGGACTATTACACCTGATAAATGAAATAATCAAATTAGTGGAAGAATTTTTATTTGACGGAGAAAAAAATTAAAACAAGAATCATTCCCATGAAAAGAGGAATCGGCAACTTCCTGCAGATCTTTTATGAACTAATGAATTGTTTGCAGGAAATCGAAAATTTCTAGCAAGGGTTAGGAAAGTTGGAAAAAAATATTTACATTTTAATAATCATTCAAGAAAGACCAAGCCGATAAATGAGTAATTAACTTCTTGGACTATGACTCCTGATAAATGAAATAATAAAATTAGAGATAGAAATTTGATTTAACGTGAAAAAAAATTAAAGCAAGAATCAATCCCATGACAAGAATAATCGCCAACTTCTTACAGATCTTATATGAACTGATGAATTGCTTTCAGGAAATTGAGAATTTCTAGCAAGGATGAGGCAAGTTGGAAAAAAATATTTACATTGTAATAATCATTCAAGAAAGGCCAAGCCGATAAATGAGGAATTAACTCCTTGGACTATGACTCCTGATAAATGAAATAATCAGATTAAAGGTAGAAATTTGATTTAACGGGAAAAAATTAAAGCAAGAAGTATCCCATGAAAAGAGGAATCGGCAACTTCCTGCAGATCTTTTATGAACTAATGAAATATTTGCAGTAAATCTAGAATTTCTAGCACGGATGAGGCAAGTTGAAAAAAAAATACTTACATTTGAATAATCATTCAAGAAAGAACAAGCCGATAAAAGAGGAATTAACTCCTTGGACTACGACTCCTGATAAATGAAATAACCAAATCAGAGGAAGAAATTTGATTTAACTGGAAAAAATTAAAGCAAGAATCAATCCCATGAAAACAAGAATCGCGAACTTCCTGCAGATCTTATATGAACTGATGAATTGTTTGCAGGAAATCGAGAATTTATAGTAAGGATAGGGCAAGTTGGAAAAAAAATATTTACATTTTAATAATCATTCAAGAAAGACCAAGCCGATAAATGAGTAATTAACTTCTTGGACTATGACTCCTGATAAATGAAATAATAAAATTAAAGGTAGAAATTTGATTTAACGGGAAAAAATTAAAGCAAGAATCAATCCCATGAAAAAAAGAATCGCCAATTTCCTGCAGATTTTTTATAAACTAATGAATTGTTTGCAGTAGATCGAAAATTTTTAGCAAGGATGAGGCAAGTTGGAAAAAATACTTACATTTTAATAATCATTCAAGAAAGACCAAGCCGATAAATGAGGAATTAACTTCTTGGACTGTGACTCCTGATAAATGAAATAATCAAATGAAAGGAAGAAATTTGATTTAACCGGAAAAAAATAAAGCAAGAATCAATCCCATGAAAACAAGAATCGCCAACTTCCTGCAGATCTTTATGAACTGATGAATTATTTGCAGTAAATCTAGAATTTCTAGCAAGGATGAGGCAAGTTGTAAGAAAATACTTACATTTTAATAATCATTCAAGAAAAGCCAAGCCGATAAAAGAGGAATTAACTCCTTATACTATGACTCTTGAAAAATGAAATAATCAGATTAGAGGTAGAAATTTGATTTAACGGGAAAAAATTAAAGCAAGAATCAATCCCATGGAAAAAAGAATCATCAACTTCCTGCAGATGTTTTATGAACTGGTGAACTGTTTGCAGTAGTTCGAGAATTTATAGTAAGGGTAAGGCAAATTGAAAAAATAAATTGCCTTTTAATAATCATTCAAGATTTTAAAAATTATCAAAAGTCGATAATTACAGAAGATTTTCGATAGAAAAATTAGAGTTTGAGCAAATTCGATAGATCTGTACATGACAAAAATAAAATTATAAGAAAGAATTGCTGTTGCCGGAGTGATAATAAAACATAAGTCAAGCCAATAAAAAAGAAATCAACTCTTTGGACTATAAAGTAAATAATCAAGTTAGAAGAAGAAATTTGATTTGCCTGAGAAAAAATAAAGCAAAAATCAATCCGATAAACAGAAGAATTATCTTGTCCATCAGAAAAAGTTCGTTGGACAGCGTTGCCTTGTCCGAAGATGGCTACTCCGCGGTAAGCAACCCCTTTTGACCAATGGGTCGAAGGACGGTCACTCCGCTTTCGGCTCTAGGTCAGCTTCTCTCTGGTGTTTCTGAACTGTAACTCTTCGTTACACCTTGAAAAGAATGGAGTGAGTAATTAAGGTGAAAAATACAGAATCAACAACATTCTGGAGCATCTACAGATCTATTATCCAACAGACTATTCACAAAAGATCAAGAATTTCAAGAAATAATGAAGAAAATGAAAAGAAAGACAAATATTCATAATAAATATTCAAAACTTTAGTTTGAAAACTGAGTGAAAAGTCAATTTTACTGTCTGAAGAAAATCGGCGTTGAAAAGAAAAAACATGTTTGACAAAGTGGATGAAAAAAGCAATACCAACAAAGAAACAATATGATCAAAATGAAAGAAAGATCAGAATGTTTTAAAGATGGAATGAATAAGAACTAGCTGTAAGGCATCATATATTTGCAACTAATAGCGACAAAAGATAAACCTATGAGAAAACTCATACTGAAATATATAAAACTGAACACAAACACAAAAAAATTCAGAACTAATCTCATGAAAATAATTTGTTTTAGAACTGTGTTGGCTAGAATAAAATATCAACGAAATTATGGAAATTAAAAGTTTCTTTGACGCCAGATAAATTAGTAAAATTTATGTGAGAGAAAACAGAGTGTTTTATTTTAGAAAAGTAATTTAAAGGAAAAATAATTTAAAAAATAGATAATGGGATGAAAAATAATGTAAAGTTATTAGAAGATTTATGGGAGAAAAACTGACTACTTCTTATACATTTTCTTTTAAGATGGGTAATAGAAATACTTAACCCATTTGCATCATATCCAAAAATGGAAAATGTTTGTTGTAAGCAAAAATTATTTTTATTGCTTCAAAATGAATCTGTTTTAAAACTTAATCATAAAGTAATAATGTTAGAAATGCTGAAAACTCCCTAAAAAATTCGGGTATGTATGCACTTTTGTAATAATAAGCAGGTAGATTCGGCGTATGTATGCACGTCTGATGCAAATGGGTTCAGAGAGAGTTGAAACTGACACCTAAAGAATCAAAACTAGGAAAACAAATAGAAAATAATGATTGAGAACTGAGAATAATAATCTCATAGCTGAGTAGACTGGAAGAAACATATAAAGGATGATTGAAAAAGAAAAAAATTAACTATATGCATTTGAAGAAGATTTCCGCGAAAACAAAATTCTTGTTGTCTTTGTTGAGGCACGGAGGCAACTGGCAAAATTTATGAGAGAACTAATAGAATAATACATGCTTTTTTAAGAGAGCCCAAAGAAAAGTCTATTGAAAAACTCACGCTGGCATTCATAGAATTTGAGCTTAAGAAGAAGTGAGGAATTAATCTTAGGAGAATAATAATCTCATAGCTGAGTAGACTGGAAGAAACATACAAGGGCTGATTGAAAAAGAAAAAAATTAGCCATATGCCATTGAAGAAGATTTCCCGGAAAATAAAATTCCTGTTGAGGCACGGAGGCAACTGGCAAAATTTATGAGAGAGAACACAGGGTGTTTACTTTTAGAAAATATATTGGAAACAATTAAATCCTTAGAAGGTATTCAGAATAATAATGGAGCTTTTGGAAGAGAGAGAAGCATGACGTAGAGGCACTATTAGTGGATGAAGAGGAATTATGAAAAACAACAGGTTGGTTTGGCTTGCAAAACAAGCGGTAATGAGATTGAGTCCTACTGTTTAAAGCTGATTTCGAAAGGTCATGCCAGGATCAGGACTCGAATCTGGTACCGAAAGTAAACGCACTATCGAAATAGCTATCGTTGGAATAAACCTTAAGAGAGCATTCTGGCGCAGGTATTTATCCTGCATGATCTCTGACTACACAAGGAGATGTTTAGAACATTTCCGTGCTCGAACCCATCACTTCGAGATTGTGGTACTGCATGTTAACCATTAAACCAAAGGAAATGCTTTGCTATAGGAGTAGATAAATATGGACTAACGTATAATCTAAGTCATTCGTATCTATCCTGCCTTTTGAACGAAATACAACGACTTGATAAGTTCAGTCATGAGCATTAATGGTTGGTGCAACATTTTAAATTGTTCTAAGTCCACGCATGTGCTCATTATATCGTATGATGGAAAGGAGTATGGTAAAGAAGAACACCGTGAAAGGATATCACACCATGTCGCAAAGATCTAACAGAGCTTTTAGAAGGAGTAAGTGCAAAAATCATGAGTTTTAGCATGCAGAGTATTAACATATTGATGCCGAGATATGTGAAAGGTGACTTCCGCGTCACACTGATGTCTGAAGTCATCAGAAAGAGGAATTTATCGTACCAAATTCCCATCTCTGGTGACCTTTGACGTCATTATGACGCGGAAGTCGCTTATGGCATATCTCGATCTCAATATGATAAAATCCGTAAAATATTAATTTAACATATGTAATTTTCAGTTTTCGAACGTGAAAAATCTTAAATTATAAAAAGGTAAAATAAAATATATGTAATAAAGACTCAAAAAATAAAATAAATAAGTAAATAAAAATTGAAATTTTGATTTTTTAAATCTTTTCTACTAAATCTAGAATGTTTTTGTACCACTCAACCGATGAAAAATCTCATTTATCAATTAACAAAAAATATCGGTTTTCTAAATTCATTATTTTTTAAATAACAAAAAGTTATAAATAACGTTGATTTTGTGGCAGATATTTTAAGGTATAAAATAGAAAAATGATGACTGCCATGCCTACAAACTGAGGATAAAATAGGAAAAAGAAGTTATTTGAGAAAGAGACAAATTGCTAAAGTTAGTGTTTTAATTTCAACAATAAATCGTGAACATAATTGGAAAAAAAAATCTGCGTAATCTTATAAGGAATCAGATATTACAAAAAATAACAATCCTTGAAATTTGGGTTTTATAAAACTTTTCTATTAAATTCAGAATATTTTTATGTCTCTAAACCCATGGAAAAATCTCATTTATCAATTAACAAAAATATCAGTTTTCTAATTCATTATTTTTTAAATCATAAAAGTTAAAAATAAGGTTGATTTTGTGGCAGATAAAAGGCAGATTTATTAAGGTAATAACAATAATTGAAATTTTAATTTTTAAAATTTTTCTATTATATTAAAATAAATTGTGTGACTTAATCCATAAAAAAATCTCACTTAACACATAGCAAAAATATCATATTTTTAAATTTTTATTATTTTTTTAAATAAGAAGCTTAAAATAAAGTTGATTTTGTAGCCGTTAAAATGTACCGACTTCCTTCAGGCAGAAAATGAAGAATTGATGACTTCAATGTCTACAAACTAAGTTCAAAATCAGGAAAATAAAAGTTTATTGAGATAGGGGCAAACAGGAAAAATAAGTGTTTTGATTTCAACGAAAAATCTTTTCATAATCAGAAAGAAATCTAAACAATGTTGTACGGAATCGGATACTGCAAAAAGGGACAATTGAAATTTTGTTTTTTATTAAACTTTTCACTTAATTCTAGAAAATTTTTGTATCACTCAATACGTAGAAAAATATCACTAATTAACAAAGAAATCATATTTCTAAATTTAATATTTTTAATTATTAGAAATTGAAAATAATATTTATTTTGTAGCAGATAAAAAGTACCAGATCCCTTAAGAAAGAAAATGAAGAAATAATGACTTCAATGCCTAAAAACTAAGGGTAAAATCGGGAAAAGAAGTTCTTTGAGAAAAAGACAAACTGTTATAGATAGTGCTTCAATTTTAACAAAAAATCGTGAGTATAGTTGGAAAAAAATCTGCACAATCTTGTACAGAATCAGATATTACAATAAATAACATTAACTGAAATTTCGTTTTAATAAAATCTTTTCGATTAAATCCAGAATATTTTTGTGCCACTTAACCCATGGAAAAATCTCATTTAGCAATTAACAAAAATATCAGTTTTATAATTCTTTATTTTTTAAATCACAAAAAGTTAAAAATAATGTTGATTTTGTGCAGATAAAACACAGATTTTTTAAGTTATAAAATAGAGAAATGAAGACTTCCACGCCTTCAAACTGAAGGTAAAATAGGAAAAAGAAGCTACTTGATAAAGGGACAAATTGTAAAAGGTGGTGCTTTCATTTCAAATAATAAAAATATTAAAAAAAATTTAAATATTAAATAATAATAAAAGTAAAATAAAATATGCTTAATAAAAAAGCAAAAACATTAAATAAATAAAATAATAATAATAATAATAATTGAAATGTTGATTTTTTAAATCTTTTCTATTAAATCCAGAATATTTTTGTGCCACTCAACCTATGGAAAAATCTCATTTATCAATTAACAAAAATATCACTTTGCTAAATTCATTATTTTTTAAATCACAAAAAGTTAAAAATAACGTTGATTTTGTGCAGATAAAACACAGATTTTTTAAGTTATAAAATAGAGAAATGAAGACTTCCATGGCTACAAACTGAGGGTAAAAGAGGAAAAAGAAGTTTTTTGAGAAAGAGACAAATTACTAAAGTTAGCGTTTTAATTTCAACAAAAAAATCTGCGCAATCTTGTACAGAATTAGATATTACAAAATATAACAATAATTGTTTTGTATCTATAATTTTTTTCTATTAATTCCAGAATATTTTTGTGCCACTTAACCCATGGAAAAATCTCATTTATCAATTAACAAAAATATCAGTTTTCTAAATTCATTATTTTTAAAACATAACAAATTAAAAATAATGTTGATTTTGTGGCAGATGAAAGGCAGATTTTTTAAGATATAAAATGGAGAAATGATGACTGCCATGCCTACAAACTGAGGATAAAATCGCAAAAGGAAGTTATTTGAGAAAGAGACAAATTGCTAAAGTTAGGGTTTTAATTTCAACAATAAATCGTGAACATAATTGGGAAAAAAATCTGCGCAATCTTGTACGGAATCAGATATTACAAAAAATAACAGTCATTGAAATTTTGGTTTTATAAAATATTTTAATTAAATCCAGAATACTTGCTGACGCTCAACCCATGGAAAAATCTCATTTAGCAATTAACAAAAATATCAGTTTTCGAAATTTATTATTTTTTAAATCATAAAAAGTTAAAATAACGTTGATTTTGTGGCAGATTTTTTAAGTTGTAAAATAGAGAAATGATGACTTCCATGGCTACAAACTGAGGACAAGATAGAAAAAAGAATTTATTTGAGAAAGAGACAAATTACTAAAGTTAGCGTTTTAATTTCAACAAAAAATCTGCGCAATCTTGTACAGAATCAGATATTACAATAAATAACATTAACTGAAATTTCGTTTTAATATAACTTTTCTATTAAATCCCAAATATTTTTGTGTCCCTGAACCTATGGAAAAATCTCATTTATCAATTAACAAAAGTATCATTTTTTAAAATTTCTTATTTTTTAAAACGCAAACAGTTTAAAAAAACTTTGATTTTGTGGCAGATAAAAGGCAGATTTTTTAAGATATAAAATGGAAAAATGATGACTTCCACGCCTTCAAACTGAGAGTAAAATAGGAAAAAGAAGCTACTTGATAAAGGGACAAATTGCTAAAGTTAGGGTTTTAATTTCAACAATAAATCGTGAACATAATTGGGAAAAAAATCTGCGCAATCTTGTACGGAATCAGATATTACAAAAAATAACAGTCATTGAAATTTTGGTTTTATAAAATATTTTAATTAAATCCAGTATATTTCTGACGCTCAACCCATGGAAAAATATGATTTAGTAATTGAAAAAAAAACAGTTTTCATAAATTCATTATTTTTTAAATCATAAAAGTTAAAAATTACGCTGATTTTGTTTCAGATAAAAGGCAGATTTTTAAGGTATAATATAGAGAAATGATGACTGCTATGCCTACAAACTGAGGATAAATTAGGAAAAGAAGTTATTTGAGAAAGAGACAAATTGCTAAAGTTAGGGTTTTAATTTCAACAATAAATCGTGAACATAATTGGGAAAAAAATCTGCGCAATCTTGTACGGAATCAGATATTACAAAAAATAACAGTCATTGAAATTTTGGTTTTATAAAACTTTTCTATTAAATTCAGACTATTTTTATGACACTCAATCAGTGGAAAAATCTCATTTAGCAATTAACAAAAATATAATTTTTATAAATTCATTATTTTTAAAACATAAAGAGTTAAAAATAACGTTGATTTTGTTGCATATAAAAGGCATATTTATTAAGGTATAAAATGGAGAAATAATGACTTCCTGCAAACTGAGGATAAAATAGGAAAAAGAAGTTATTTGAGAAACAGACAAATTGCTAAAGTTAGTGTTTTAATTTCAACACAAAAAGTGAACAGAATTGTAAAAAAATCTGCTCAATCTTCTACAGAATCAGATATTACAAAAAAAACAATAATTGAAATTTTGTTTCTATAACCTGTTCTATTAAATCCAGAATATTTTTGTGCCACTTAACCCATGGAAAAATCTCATTTAGCAATTAACAAAAATATCATTTTTTAAAATTCCTTATTTTTAAAATCATAAAAAGTTAAAATAACGTTGATTTTGGGACAGATAAAAGACAGATATTTTTAGTCATAAAATGGAAAAATGATGACTTCCATGACTTCAAACTGGGATTAAAATAGGAAAAAGAAATTATTTGATAGAGAGGCAAATTGTAAAAGGTAGTGCTTTGATTTCAACGAAAATTCTTAATAAAAAAGTAAAATAAAATATAAGTAATAAAAACGCAAAAAATTAAATAGATAAAAATAAAAATAAATAAAAATAGAAATTTTGATTTTTTAAAACTTTTCTATTAAACCCAGAATATTTTTATGTCAATCAATCCATGGAAAAATCTCATTTAGCAATTAACAAAGATATCCTTTTTATAAATTCATTAATTTTTAAATCATAAAAATTTAAAAACAAGGTTGATCTTGTAGCAGATAAAAGGCAGATTTTTAAGGTATAAAATAGAGAAATAATGACTTCCATGCCTAAAAACAGAGGGTAAAATAGGAAAAAGAAGTTATTTGATAGAGAGGCAAATTGTAAAATGTAGTGCTCTGATTTCAACTAAAAATTTAAATAATAAATAATTAAAATAAAATATACGTAATAAAAACGCAAAAAGATTAAGTAAATTTAAAAAAAAAATTAATAATAATTGAAATTTTGATTTTTTAAATCTTTTCTATTAAATCTAGAATATTTTTGTACCACTCATCCCATGGAAAAATATCATTTAACAATAAAAATTTTTTTTTCTTTAAATCACAAAAAGTTAAAAATAACTCGATTTTGTGGCAAATAAAAGGCAGATTTTTTGAGTTATAAAATGGGGAAATGATGATTTCCATGCCTACAAACTGAGGGTAAAAGAGGAAAAAGAAGTTTTTTGAGAAACAGACAAATTGTAACAGGTAGTTCTTTGATTTCAATGAAAAATCATGAACATAATTGAAAAAAAAATCTGCGAAATCTTGTACAGAATCAGATATTACAAAATATAGCAATAATTGTAATTATAGTTTTATAAAACTTTTCTATTAAATTCAGACTATTTTTATGACACTCAATCCGTGGAAAAATCTCAAAGTTTGACCCAGTTTTAGGAACGAAACTCCATTCTAGCGCTTTGGTTATTGGGAGAAGATTTGGTATTAGTTACTGCATTACTAGCTGATAAAAATTTACAGAAAAAGGAAAAGTATTTTTTGAGAGGCAAAATATGAAGCATCTAATAACTACTAACAACTACATAAATTTATATTATCAAAATGATAAAAATTTTAAAGATTTTTTTTTTTTTTTTTTTTTGGTATGGAGAGGGCAGTTCTAGAAAAAAAATCTTATAGCGTATTTCCTTCAGTGTTATCATTAACTAACTTTTTGTTTTAAAAAATGTTACATCACTTTCAAAGAAAAAACGGGTTAAATTCCTTCATCAACTTAAATCAATTGATGATAAATCAATAGATACATATATACGAGGGTTATTCTGAAATTTTTGAGATACTCTCAGAAGAAAATTTACAAAAAAAAGTTTAATTTTAGAATACAAAGTATTTTAACACAGTAGACGATTTTTTGCTGAGTGACTTCAACTTGTTTAGCGTAGAATAAATTTTAAACAGAAGAGAAAATGGAGTTGACGCGAGAACATTTTCGCGCTATGACAGTTTACGATTTTAAAGCAGGAATAAATCAAGGAGATTGCTTTCAACGGTTGCAATTGGCATTTGGTGATGAATCTCCAGCTCGTGCTACTGTATTCAGATGGTTTAAAGAATTTAGCAGAGGTCGCAATTTTCTTCAGGATGAAGAACATACAGGAAGGCCGCCGTCGGCAGTAATCCCGGATAATGTGTCTGCCATAAAAAATGTTAATGGGTGATAATTGCTGTACCTATCAAATTATACAGAAGAAACGTAACATTGGATCCGCATCCGATACACAAAATTATCAATGAAGTATTAAGTATGAAAAAAGTAGTTTGCCTTTGTGTTCCCCGTAATCTAACTGAGAACCAAAAAGGAGAGCTTGTCAGAATCAGTTAAGAAACTCTTAAATTGTTAAATGGTTGTGGCTACCGTATCATTTCTAAAATTGTAACTGTTGATGAAACGTACATACCACTTTTTGACGGTCCAACAAGTCAAGAAAGCAAAGTATGGGTCTTTGAAGATGATCCTACGCCAACAATGGTAAAAAGACAACGCGCACTGAAAAAAGTGATGTATGCCGTTTTCTTCAGAAGTACGGGATTAGTCAAAGCCATCAAGTTGGAAGGACAGAAGACAGTCAGAGCAAGCTGATATACCTCTAAATGTCTTCCACAAATTCTACAAGAAGTGAAAGTTAGGGGACTAATGCTTCACCATGACAATGCATCTTCACATACAGACGGATTAACAGTTGGGTTTCTTAAAGAAAAACGAATTAAAGTGATAGAATATCCGCCGTATTCCCTTGATCTAGCTATGTGTGACTTTTGGTTATTCTTTAATTAAAAAAAGATCTTATGTGAACGTCGTTTTCAATCAGACGAAGAGATTGATGTGGTTATAAATGAATTTTTTTCATCTATTCCAAAAAATGAATGGCTTGTGGCATTTAATTTGTGGAAAATTCGTCTACAAAAGTTCATTGATGCCGGAGGAGACTACTTTGAACACACCCAAAATTTTGTAAGTATAACTTTAAAAATCTAGTTCTATCTCAAAAATTTCACAGTGACCCTCGTATTTGCATTGTTCCTCTATATTTGTAGAGCTTTAGGACAAGTGGCCAGGGGTCATATGACCTAAGACTGTATTGGACACTAACAAAATATACAGTTGCAATTATTTAACCATTAATCGCTAATCCCGTAAAATTCTCCTTGCACCGTGCATTTCATTCAAGACATGACCCAACTATCGTGATAGGGGACAGTTAGGGCGTCCATTGATTGGTCCAGTTGTCAGTCCATGCCATTATTTTCCATTCACAGAACGGGGGAGCAGAGCTTTAATGGAATTGCCTTCTTTCGATGCCATTGTAGACGCGGTGTCCCTATTTGATTAAGGTCTCATAAAATTCCGGTCACGAACTGGAAGCTATAAAGTTCTTAATTGAGGAAAATCTCTGAATAAAGACGCGTTTACACGTCCGTATCTTCAGTTGCGTGCAGAGTGAATATTGACTGAATTTTGTCTGCTGGGGAACCATTATTGCGGCTCTTCGTTTGTGCATAGTATGGATTAAAAACAAAATGGTAAAACAGTAAAATATATGAGTTGTCAGTTCTCAAACTCAATCAATAGGTCTTTGTTTAATGAGTTGCCGTGTGGTAAAAAATTTGACTACAGTGCTACACGAGTCAAATCGTAATAACTCCTACACTCACCTACGAGACATTTTTAACACTAAAATGCCATTAAACTCCTTTCGAAACCAAGCCAAGTATAATATTTTATAAATTACAGTATTACCTATAATACTCTCTCTCTACCTGTATATATATATATATATATATATATATATATATATATATACGCATATATATATATATATATATACATATATATACATATATATATATACGCATATATATACATATATATACATATATATATACATATATAAGCTATAATTACATACACTGCGATATATATTGTTTTAATAAATCATATAATTATATTTAATTAGGTTCAGTAATATAGATGCAACACTAGAATATATATACATATATATACATATATATATACATATATATATATATATATATACATATATATATACATACATATATACATATATATATATATACATACATACATATATATACATATATATATATATACATATATAAGCTATAATTATATACACTGCGATATATATTGTTTTAATAAATCATAT
>CM063499.1:20428645-20436145 GCA_032207245.1 Pardosa pseudoannulata
GAAAATCCACTCATTCCGCGAAATCAATATCTATATCGAGTCACGTCCATATTGAAAACTCCCCTCCCCTCCAGCTTATTTCATTCACTGGAAACCCGATTCGCTCCTTCCCACGGTACAGACCATTCCGCCACGTGCTGGAACGTCGCTCGCCCTGTTGACAAGAGAGGGCGAAATGGAAGTTTGGGAGATCGGTGCATTAGCGCCGCTTCCGCCCCCGACCATTTCGGGTGACGTCACTCCAGCTATGGTGACAGGTAGTTGTCTTTTATTACTTGTTGCATGTCGTGGAGGGGGAGGGGGTTTCCAATAGCACGGGAAGGATTGTTTACAAGTGAGAACGGGCTGCGATAGGTGGAGTAGTCCCGTTTTAAGCAAAAGAGAAATTGACCGGTAGTATTAAAATAAAGTGAAAGCAAACAGTGGTTTGCGAAAGCTAAAATGGTATACCATTTTTAAGTGAGACAGATTTTTTACTTGAGTGAAGTAAAGGAAGTGCTGTAATTGCGAAGAACGTCAGTGTTCAGTGTTGACCACGTCTGAATTAACTGTGAAAAGGCCGAACTATGGCCGAATAGGCAAACTACTGCTGGAGTTCTTGTATTCGAATTCTGTTGTTAGCATGGATGTTTGTAGTAGTTCAAAAGCGTCTTTAACCCTTTAGCGAACAGTGGTTTCGTACCAAAACCACCTATTAAACATCTTTCTTTTAAACTTTACTTTTTCGAGTACTTTACTTTACATTTTTATAATTATTTACAGTTAAATCTCATACATCTGTGACGTATGGAAGCCAATAATGATCAAAATCAAGAGCTTCTGCAATTAAAAAAAAAACTTTTTAGAGACATGAATGATTTTTCGATTTTTTTTTTTTTTATGTTTTTGACATTTTAAATTTACAACCGATGATAACTCTACATTTATTTATTTATTTATTTTAAATATATGTATTTAAACTTTCTGTGCCTGAGAAGTCAGTAATTCAATTTACCCTTCTTATGATCCCAAATAAAAGTATCTATACAAACAATATTTATAAATTGTTAAGATATTTATTTATTATATCCCCTATATAATAATAGCCTAAGTTGTCTGTCCGCGAATTTCTGAAGCGGTTGTACCTGGAATGGACACAGGAATCCATATTGGATTTTTCATGAGTTAGGGTTAGCGAAATTGAAAAAGAGTTCGAAATTCACCCCATCCCCCCTTTTCGAACGTTTAATGCTATTATTTCAAGCCTTATCCTTCCTCTTATCCTATACGAAATTCATTCTTGATAGGATGGCAAAAGCGGAGAGTAATATTTAAATTTCTGGACTTTTTCTACTTGACTATCTGACTTCATATACTCTAATTAGTTCACTCGCAACGAGCAGGCGTTGTACGTTTGGTAGTATGTCCGCCCACTTGATCGTCGCACTTCTGGGATTGACGGTTCTATCCCCGACGCAGCCAATTTTGTTTAATGTCTAATAAATTTAATATTTTCTGCTTTTTCTTTTAAATTTTTATTCCTAAAGTTGTTTTATTATTTTTAAAATAAATTTTTACTATTTTTTCAACTTTTTGTAATTTTTATTATTTTTACTAGCATATAACCCGTCATATGACGGGATCAGTAAAATTTTTAATTTTTCAGAATTGTAGAGTAACCTATGAGGCAGGTAAAAAAAAATGGTTTGTTTTTTGGCTGAGAATTATCGTTCAACAAAGATAATCGATTTAAACTATCACATATGTGTGATAAAATTTTCCATTGCAACAAAAAATAATCGACGATTCAACTTAAAATTATCACATATCTACCGAATCTATTACAGTGAGGTCATCCATATTGGATTTTTGATGAGTTAGGGTTTGCAAAATTCAAAGCGAGTAAAGTTTATCTTTTCCTAAACTACAGATCCGTTTCTGAAATAAATTGGTATGAATAATCTTCGTATCACAGCGAAAAATACTGTCCTCTTTAAAACGTTCGAAATCCACCCCGTCCCATTTTCGAGCGTTTATTGTCATTATATCAAGCCTCATTTTAAGAACAACGATTAAATTTATCAATTTATCACATAATAAACAGGTAAAAATAACAATTTTTTTCCTAGCATTATGACTTCATTCCTTTAACCATCTCATTTAATCATTTCTTATTTTAAATTATTTAAATATTTTCTCCATTATTTTCATGCGTTTTATCACTAAACTAAGGTATTACATAAATATTTTCTTTTTTATTTGACTTAAATAATAGATTAAATACATATGTGATAATTTTAATCGATTATTTTTGTTGAAAGGTAATTCTCAGAAAAAAAAAAACATTTTTACCTGCCTCATAGGGGTTTTTTACGATTCTGGAAAATTAAAAACTTTACTGATCCCGTCATATGACGGGCTATATGCTAGTCATTTTAAGAATTCTTATTTATTGTTCTTTTAGTATAGTTAAAATTTTCAAAAGTAAAAGTATAATGTTCAAGCTATACAAGGGGAGGGGTTAGTCAATTAAACACCTCCTCAAATTTTCCTAAGGAATGTAAAGAAAACATCATATATTTTACATTTACAAGGTTCATAGATAACATTTATAAACTAATTACACTAAATTCCAATGAATTTATTTTGGTGACTTTTAAACACTAAACATAATATAAAACGGGTCAAATGACCCATAAGGTTTATGTAAAAAATGTGATGGGATGAATTAAAAATTCTTATTCTTTGTCTTCGCAATACATAAAAATTGACAATATACAATTTTGTTTAATTATAATAAAGTTGATTTGTCTATTTTCTTCCAATTTTCATATTTCATACATTTATAATCAGAAAAATAAAGTCGGGTCATTTGACCGGCTATGGTAGAAATAGGTATGTATTAAGTGTTGGTATGTTTAGTGTTAAAGGGTTAAGTAGTGTGTACAGGTCTCATTAACCCTCATGTAGTAAAACAGTACATAGTAGCAGACTAAACCACTTCAGGAATTTAACATTTATTCATTGTAAAACCATTGTAAATCACATCGATTTCAAGTGGATTTAATAAAAATTTAATTGCTGGTTTTAATGCTACTAAAACTTCAATTATTTTAGCAGAATTTTTAATTTTATTTTTATAGTTAACCTCTTGCTTTATGAATCGAGCGACGATTGTGTGTGCCAATTTCGATGAAAGCTTTCCTCATGTGTCGTGACCAGAAGTAGTTTCATCACTAACTAAATTTTGCACACGTTTTCTTACAGGACAAACTACAGTGCTATCTTCAGATGTATCCAAATCGGTATGTGTTTCAGTTTCTAAGGTGTAATCAGGACATTTTTCCAGCACCGTTATTAGTATCAATTTTCCTTTTTGCCATTAGGTTAAATTTTTAGATTTTTAAGCACAAACAGTTAATTATTTGTTGTATATAATATAATACTCTATTGCAATTACGCTTAAGAATAAATGACCATCTTTTATATTGTAACTGTAACAAACAATAACGCAAAAACAAAAACTTTATCGCCTAAAATCAATAAAATTATTGTTTTTAGGCGATACAAGTTTTTACGTGTGGATGTCTAACACAAGCTTTTCCCTTTTTGCCAGAAAGAATCATCACGTATCTGACAACACATTGTTTTGTCAATCATTTTTTGTTTTTGTCTGGCGACACATTGTTTTTAGGTGTGGATGTCTAGCACAAGCTTTTCACTTTTTGCCAGACAGAATCATCACGTGTGTGATACAAAGTTCTCATTTTAGGCACAGCAGTGCGATCACGTCTCCCATACGTTGTTTTAAGGCAAAGGGTTAAAAATGGAGAGATACAACAATCTTAAATACAAATTTCAAGCATTCACAATATCACTAATTGTTTTTCAGTTATGCCCGACAGCATTATTACTGTAACGTAATGGAGGTATGGTAGGCGAAGCCGTCAATGAAGCAGGCTAGAAAACTGTTTAATCTAGACTAAATATTTTATTCAGGTGAATAAATTATGTACAGCTATGTACAGGGTTCAGTAGATTTCTAAATATTCTGGGATCTCGTGCTGAGATGACATTCACACAATAAGGATGCGTGGGTACTGGGTACAGTGTGGCTAGGGCTTCTAAATCACGGGAATTGTTCTCAAATCAGTGCCGGTAATAAACGCTGACACTATCTACTCCAGGCTGACGATTAGTACATCGGCTTTCACACCAAGGTTCAAAGCTCAGAATGCGTATCACGCTGGGGTTCGTGAAGGAAACTCGGGATGCAAGACGATCCCAAAATGAGAGCAAGGGTCACTCTCGGCTACCTACTTCTAAGCACGAAGTGGAAAAAAATAGTAAAATAACGGGAATGGGATTCCCAAGTCGAAGGTCGACTTCTTAGCAAACAGAGACGCTGGCGGTCTCTAATCAAGCAAACTCCGGAAATTGGAGAGACGAGTGGACTCCTCTAGAGCTCCACACAACAACTCCAAAAGCAAGTCTCAAGAAGAAGCTTCAAGAAGAAAAAGCCCCGTCTTGGCTCCGTCACTCTTCTTTTATAGCGGTCCCGTCTCCCCTTACGCGATTCTTCGGGAAACTTCCAGAAGCAGGATGATGCAATCTTGCGGTCACTTCCCGCCTGAATCAGCTGTTTCGTTTCCATATGTGGCCGAAAAGCCGTCTTTAAATCAGCAGACCCAAATAACTTAATTGTCTTTTTCGCTACCGCTAATATGCACACATGTGGCACTGTAATTATTCACAATCATTTCACCGAGTCTTTTCACTCAACAGTCTCACAAAGTCTCAGACGCGCTGGCTCCAGCACAGGGACAGTTTTCAATTAAGTCCGGGACCTAGTACACAACGGGTATTCTTAGACCACCCGTTTCTGCCTGCCGCTAACCGTAATTGTCCGCTGCGAAAGGTCACCTTCCGCTCCTCTTTCTTCAGGGTCATGTAGCGAATTGTTACACTATACATTATATAGCAATTTTCTCAAACAGGATCTGGAGTCAAAAAGGTTATGAACAATTAAATATTACAACAGTCCTAAATATAAAAATTCAGCATTATGCAGTTATTGCTAAAACATTTATATAGATACTTAGTTGTAAACAATTATTTCCGTTTACATGGAAACAGGTAGAAATAAAGCAATAAAAATTTCTTAATATTCTGCAAATAATAGATTGCAATAATTTAATTTTTGTTTTTACGGGCTTGTTTAACCTGTTCAGGACCAGGATCACATATATGTGTCACATATATCTGATACGAGCTTTTCACTTTTGGCCAGAAAGAATCATCACGTGTGTGATACAAGGTTCTCATTTTAGGCACAGCAGTACGATCAGGTCTCCCATGCGTTGTTTTAAGGCAAAGGGTTAACGGTAGCTGCAGGACGAATATCAGATTTGAATACGGATTTTTAAAGTGGAAATGAATCATTGCCTATGACTGCATACACTTATACAATTCAAGAAATTTAAACTATAACAAATCTTTTTCACTTATTAGTTGAGCCGCAATGACATCTTTAAACCAATTGGAAGAAGTCTAGTCATTACATTTGTATGTATGTAAAATGAAACTTTTATTTTGAAAATTTTAAATATTCATTTTGACTATCTATGAGCTGATTTTAACTAGTTTCGCTGTATATGCGTACCGGACAGTTCACTACCAATTAATTAACTGTAGGAGAATGAAATATTAATGCTTTGTGTTTGGTTGGTTGGTTTGAACGGTCTACTTTTTTGCAACACGAGGGCAAATGAGATCGGGACCTACTACTTAAAGCCTATTCCGAACGGCTACAAACATCCATGCCACAGTGGGACTTGAACCACACGAACTCCAGTTCCGAAGGTCAGTGCCCTAACGATTCGGCCATCTTTCGGCATGCTTTGTGTTTGTTTCATCACTTTATTGTGTCTTTCTCATTCATAATTTGAACCAGGGTTAGGTTTGGAACATACCCTAAGGACATCAGTCACAACAGGTTGATATTTTTGTTTTGAGGTCTCTTAAAACATCAAGTTGTGCATTTCTTCTTTTGATGTTAATCTGCACTATGTGTAACGAAAAATTTCAATAGGTCGGATACTAACGCTGTCGGGCGTAACTCTAAAACGAATGGCTGCAAAATACTGAAATTTTGTATTTAGTATTTAATACACTCACTTTAATGAAGAAGTTATATTTGAAAAGCTTCATGGTTTCCCAAATGGGATGAGGGGAAAGGATGGGAGTACTTTATTGAAGTATCAAATGTAATTTACTTATAATTTTGAGATAGTAATAAAATAAGTACTAACACAAGATGTCCAGAAAAATGACTTCAGAATAAATATACAGGGTGTCCCAAAACTCAGCTAGATTTCTCGTTGGGAGTACATAAAATCTGCCCAAAGAAGCGTTCCTGTACGATCCATAGTTTACGATAAAAATACGAAAAAAAAGTATGACGTCAAGGAAAAAACATTTTATTGTACATATCAACAACAGTATTTGCATATCTGTCCAGATGTAGTGGTGTTTTCACCATTGTAATGCTACTTCTGTAGCGAATCGAAAAATAAACTCCAAAAAAGTAAACTTTAGTTAAAAATCTTTTAATATGAAAATGACGTGTATAATAAAAATAATAGTAACAAAAGAAACAAAGCAAATCAGGGCAGATACAATGCTTGCAGCATGCAATTGAAGATTCATCCGGCGAACGTTCTTGTGGTCTGGTAAGCTGGATCTCACAGTCGAATGCAGAAGTGCTTCCGAGGGCGAAATACGACGGATTCTACTGCCGCATGAGAATGCTCTCCTCGTTTTTTCTCACCTGGCTGCAACTTATAAGGCAGACGGTTGGTGGCACGTACGCGTCTGCGCACGCAGATCTTCTGCCGCTTGTCAAAACTTTGCACACTCTAATTAAAATACAAATAAAGACAATTGGTGGCAACAAAATAATTATAATTTGTGGACACCACACAGACGATAATGTTTAAAACGTTCGCGCGCATATCACGTCATGCATGCAATGGAATGACGGTAAACCGCCGTAGAATGGGCATTTCAAAGGCTGCATCTTGCAGCTACAAGTAGTCTTCGTATGGTGGCCATATATTCCGTTCGTGACTACTGTGACATGTACCTGATGTACGGCCGATGTAATGGAAATGCCTTACGAACTGTTAGGGAGTATGCCCGTGCATATACTGCTGTTGATATGTTCAATAAAGTGTTTTTTCTTTGCACCGAAAGTGACGTCATACTTTGTTTTTCGTATTTTTCTCGTAAACTATGGATCGTACAGGAACGCTTCTTTGGGGAGTTTTTATGTACTCCCAACGAGGAATCTAGCTGTGCAGAGTTTATGCGGTCGTTTCGGAACACCCTGTATAGGCATAATGGAAATTATAGAGAATAAATAAATAAATCATTATTAGAAAATTTTAAAAAATTAAAAACATACATAAGCATAACAGACATTTAATAAAATATTAATTAATAAGATCATTACAATTTATT
>CM063499.1:20446145-20458645 GCA_032207245.1 Pardosa pseudoannulata
TGCGTTGTGTTTCATCAGGACAACGCCAGGCCGCACACGTCTGTAGTGACTCGCCAGAAACTCAGGGATCTTGGTTGGGAAGTTTTAATGCATCCACCATATAGTTTGGACCTGGCACCAAGCGGTTACCACCTTTTTTTCGCATTTCAAAACTTCGTGTGTGATAAGAACTTGAGATCAAGAGAAGATTGGGAAAATCGATTACTAGAGCTTTTTCGCCAATAAGGACCAAGACTTCTATGAGAGAAGCATTATGAAGCTATCTTTAAAATGGCAACAAATTATACAATGAAAGGGTGCATATTTTGACCCAAATCGGACAATCCAAAACATGTTATATAAAGTCATTAATTTCACACAAAAATAATGGATTTCTTTTTCCCCAACCTAATATATTATAAACATATTATGTGTAATTACAATGGTTAATGTCAATTGATACACCTGCAACATAACAGCATTCGACTGAAGATATAATCTGCACCCAATATAAGAGAAAATAACCCCTTCCCCTAAGCACATTGTTATCTCCTCTTGGACGACACTCTAAAAGCAGGGACATGATCGACGATTGGTCGAGAATGGCGCATGACTCTGATAACACGTCCAGATTACGTACAGGGTGACAATTGCTGAATAAGGGACGATGGTTGTAGGGGGGAGAGGGATTTGTTTTAAAAAATTTGCTTCCACCCTCCCTTCCCTATCTTCGCTTGCTTCGGGGCGGAAAATTGATTGAAATTCCATTATCAGGATTGGAGGGAGGTTTTAATGAAAAAATTGGAGGGTGAAGCTTAAATCCTTCGCTTAGTGGTTGTAGCCAGGGTCATATTACCGGTAGCGTAAAAGAGGTACATGGGCTTACAAATTTTAGAAGTCCAAACATTCAATGTTACTGAACTAAAATTAAGTACAGAAGACCCCGATTGATGTGATCAGTTCGGGACACCATGATTTTAATAACAATAATCGATTGATAACAATAAACGATATGCAAAATTAGATAAATTCCGCCCCCCCCCCTTTAATTCACACCAAACCAAAGTCTTAGAGCCTTTTCAACTTGCTGATTTTTACTCCAGCTCTATTACGTTTGTACTCCGTATTTTCATTTTGTTTATCTTTTCTAGTAAGTTTATCACGATTTTTCCAAATTTTGCACAATAGAGGCTGTGAAATGTTTAACTGCCCTGCAGTATTGCGCTGACTCATTTTTGGCAACCTGTCATAACGATTTAAAATTTCCATCTTTTGTTTTCTTCGGAACCAGCGTTCACGGGTTCGAATCCCGCTGATGGCATGGATGTTCGTAGCCGTTCGGAATCGGCTTTAAACAGTAGGTCCCGGTCTCATTAGCCTCCGTGTGCAAAACAGTAGATCGTAGTGCTCCAAACCAAACCAAACCATCTTTTGTTTTAATGTTAAATCATTTCGCTTTCTGGCTTCCATATCGACAAGCTGCTTGTAAGCGAGCAAGGCCTAAAATGGGAATACGCTCCTTCTCAGTTCCGATAAGAATATGTTGCCTTCTGCTTATCTGACAACCACTGACCACCAGCAGGGTGTGCGTCTTTCTGAAAAATTCCAGGAACTTGAAAAGCCGCACTCCTATGTTCATTCCCCATTTCCCAAGGCGGAAAAGGGAGAATTCTGGGAAATTCAAACAACGAAGTGGAAGAAACGAATGGGTTCCTTCTGAATACATTGTTAATATTCCTTTGCCAGTTAAAATCAGGTTGGAAAACTGATAACATTAACCTATGTAACGATCATATAAAGCGATAAATTTAATATGCAAATGAATAGAGAAAATCAGGGCCAAGTGATTGTGATAACAATAAGCGATTAATAACATTAACCGATATCACATTAAGCGGAGTCCACTGCATATGCCTTGTTTAAAATCAGAATATAACTATCCTTAAAAGAAAAAGCAGTTATAGTCTTGTGAAAATTTGTATATGTAGGTTGTAAAATCAGCATACAAAATAATAATCAGTAGAAATTCATGGCAGAATTACTGGCGTTAACCAATATTTTTTGTGGGGGGGAGAGGAGGTTAAATAAATACTGAAAGTCTTTTTCTTCTTCTTTCTTATCCCTCTGATCTGAATCAGAACAAATCCATAAGATTGTTCGCTTTAAGTGCATCCAAGACGTAGGTAAGTCTCCTCAAAAGATCCCTGCGATTTTGTAGGGAGGGGAGAGGAGGTTAAATAAATACTGAAAGTCTTTTTCTTCTTCTTTCTTATCCCTCTGATCTGAATCAGAACAAATCCATAAGATTGTTCGCTTTAAGTACATCCAAGATGCAGGTAAGTCTCCTCAAAATATCCCTGCGTAACAAGCCAATGCACTTGATCAGGTGTTGTGTAGTGGTCTCTTCAATATTAAACTTAGTGCAAATAGAAAAAATCCTAGTACCATTGAGAACTTGAACATATGCCCTGAAATCCGTTAAGCTAAGGCAGTTTTGTCATCCTCAAAAACAATTAAATCACCACTGAAAAGATCTTTAATATGAGTTCTGCGAAACTATAGGGCTCCCTGGAACTTTGACAGAGATCCACAAGTGATCACTATTTGCTCAGTCCAATAAAATTTTGATAAGATTATAAAAGATTGAATACTTAAAGTACCCCTGAAAGAAACTTGAGGAATGAGTAGATCTATCCACTCTTTGTGAGGCAGTACTTCATAATTCTTTCAAAATCAACTCTTCAGGAGTCGGGAAAATTTTAAGGACTTCGAAACAAAATCCCTTTCATCTGAGTTATTTTTCACTCTTCCAGTTCTTATTGTACACGAACGATTCATTTCATTAAATACCATCTCTACATTTTAACTAGGGTATCTATTTTCTCCGAGCATTTTACAGAAGGATTTTTTAAACAAAAAGTTATCGGAATGTGTCCCATTTAAACTAGGGAACAGGGAAAGTGCATTTATTTATCCCATTAGTAAATTTTCTATATATTTAAAACTATATACAAAACTATCCATGAAAAGAAAGTTTTGAAAGAACCCAGATTTGTGAATCCATTCACTTAACTACACTTCGTTGAGTTAAACTTCTCAAACACAACTCTTAAAGAGTCGTACCATTTATAGGCTCTTCAAAATCAAATCCTCTTCATCCCAGTCATTTTTCACTCTTCCACATTTTTTTACATTTTATAAAGAACCTTGATAAATGAGTAGATCTATGCACTGTTAATGATGCAGAACTTCATAATATTTTTAAAATTAACTCTTCCGTAATCTTGGAAGTTTCACACACTTCGAAATAAAATCCCTTTCATCCAAATCAATTTTCACTCTTCCAGTTCTTATTGTGCAGGCACGATTCATTTTATTAAATACCATCTCTACATTTTAACTAGGGTGTCTGTTTCCGCCGAGCATTTTACAGAAGGATTTTTTAAACAAAAAGTTATCAGAATGTGTACTTGGAACTTTATGTTCCATTTAAATTAGGGACGAGGGAAAGTGCATTTATTTTTGCCATTTGTGCATTTTCTATATTATTAAAACTATATACAAAAATATTCATGAAAAGAAAGGCTTGAAAAAACCCAGATTCGGGAATCCATTCACTTAACTACACTTCGTTGAGTTAAACATCTCAAACACAACTCTTTAAGAGTCGTACCATTTATAAGCTCTTCAAAATCATCCGAGTCATTTTTCACTCTTCCACATTTGAGTGCATGCCGGATTCATTTCACTAAATACCATCTTCACATTGCAATTACGGTATATGCTTTCCTGAGTGCTTTATAAATAGATTTTTTTAATAAAGAAGTAATCAATGGAACGTGTAACTGGAACTTAATATTCCTTTAAAAAAAAAAAAAAAAAAAAAAAAAAAGAAGGGAATACACGAGCACCCATTTTCCCCTACTAGCACATTTCAGCGCACTCGATATCTCTACATTTGAAAACAAAAACATCCCTGAAATGGAAGGTTTGAAAGAACTGGAGGAGAAAGACGAAGGGGGGATATAAAATGCTCCCATTTTTGCCCTTCGGGACCCGCATTTTAGGGCAGTGCAACACTATACGCAGCGCACGCTCGCCGTGCAGACCAATGGGAAACGCGAACCATCCCGCCGTCCGGTCACGTGGCAGCACAATGGCGGCGCCCAGTGTAGGCACGTGGCCTTACAGGCACTTGTCCGTCGCCATTATTAGAACGGGCCAATTTAATCCGATTAGAGGAAAGCGAAATGTCCCAGGGTAAAAAAGGTAGGGGGGTAGAAGGCGGTGGACCTGTGAGGTCTGTTCCCCGTATTTTTGCTTCTACAAGCACAAATCGTGATTTGTTGGTTAGATGAGGGTGTGACGCATATTACAACGAGATGCCCTAATCCAGCAATTTACAGCAATAGACCTTTGGAGTAATGAGGGGAAAAAAGCAGTTCATGTTTCGTTACTTTGCTGATTAATATATGTCCATTCTCTTAATGCGTCCAAACGCCAAGTTTGCCGTGCAGCGGATTCTGTGTGAAACATGGGCACGTTGTTGCAGAAACACAACCCGCGTACACCCAAACCCTTAAATTGTTTAAATCGTTGGATCTGTCGTAGGTAGAGTTGTGAGCAGTGGAAAAAAAACCCGGTTTAAATCCAGGAAACCACCGGGTTTATTGGGAAGGGAATTTTGAAAATTTCCAAAACATGGGAATTTTGAAGTATTTTGAAGTCACCAATTCCTATGACACAATGAGAACCACCATTTTTTTCTATCTTTGTTGTAGACTTCAAAAGTTGATATTTTCACAAGATTTAACTATTATATGCTATAAAAAAATTGAATAACTGGAATTAACTAACTATATTTGGCAAGGTATCGTGTTTAGCATAAAAGTATGGGTATATTTTTCCTTGAGAAATATCCAATATTTTTATTACATAAATATTAGGCAATAATCTGTAGTGTTACAAAACCCATAAATCATTATTTTTCTTGGATAACATCTCTCTAACTCTCTCTCTCTCTCACACTCTCTCACTCTCTCTCTCTCTCTATATATATATATATACACACAGTCAAACCTGTCTATCTCGAATCTCTTGGGAGTAAAAAAAAATTCGAGATAAACAGGTTTCGAGATACACAGGTTTTATGAAAATTTCTTTACGCACTACAAAAGATTGAAAATTTGAAGTACTTTTAATTTTATTTACATGCACGGCTCTTTTTCATTGTTTTGCAGCCGTTTTCGAAGTTCTTTTGTGTGATATCATTGTTTTTCATGATAGTAAAATAGTACTATATGGAATTCCAAATTTAGCGGCGACTACGCTTTTCTTCACAGAAGGGTTTTCCTTCAAAAATGGCAGAATTTCCATTTTCTTTCGATGGTTAAAACATTCAATTTTCTTTTAACACCTGCCATTTTCAGCTCTAAAACTGAGACAGCAAGTTGCGAGATGAGACTTTAGTCATTAGGCTATAGACTGAGAACCAGGTCTAATTCAAAAAAGAAATTTCTCCCGTCTCCTAGTCCCCCCCCCTCCTCAACCCCGAGCCTTTATTATTCCAGAGCAGAGAATCCGATTTTAGTACAATTCCCACCCAGTCCCTGACCAAATAACCGAAAACTAGAAGTGTATTTCCTGGAAATGGGAACTTGTGCTGTAATCAACGGAATAAGGCTCTAAACTGGAATGTTGTGTTTCTTACGAAAATTCGAGATAGACAGGTTTGGGAAAAAAATAGTTTGAGATATGTTTGGAAAATGTGTTAAATTTTTTTTGAAAATGTGGGGAAATTGAAAAAATTCGAGACAGACAGGTTTTCAAGATAAGCAGGTTTCGAGATAGACAGGTTTGACTGTATATGTATATATGTATACGTGTATATATATATATATATGTATATATGTATATATATATATATATATATATATATATATATATATATATATAATGTGTGTGTGTGTCTGTAAGAATTTGATACAAAATGTAACAGTGTCATTGATTACACCTTTAAATGATATATGCATTACAAAAAAAATAATAAACTGTTATTTTAAATTTAAATATATTTATTTTTATATTATAAATAGAGGGGAAAAAGTTTAGCATAAAGCAATTTACATAATAAATAAGGATAAAAAGTAATGTATATAATTATTATATTAGCAATTAAAATTGAAGCAACCAGTTATGTGTTTGATAAGACTAAAAGGGTCATTAATTACATAAGTACAACTATAAAATGATTTAAATGCTCATTGCTATTATTTCTTGAATATATATATATATATATATATATATATATATTCAAGAAATAATTGCAATGAGGATTATATATATGCATATATATATATATATATATATATATATATATATATATATATATATATATATATATATATATATATATATTGCCAAAAGTAAAAAAAATAATCTTACAAATAATAGGCTAGTTCTTAAATAGCCACTGTTGAAAAAATAAAATTAAAGCATTGTTAAAATGATTTTTTTCCCAAAGTTTCCAAGATTCGGGGTTTATTTCACAAAATTCCGGGTTTATTCCCACCTCTTCAAAATTCAGCGTTTTTTACATCTCTAGTCGTAGGGGACGGCAAAGAAGTATGGTTGGGCTGCGTTTGGAACGCTACAGTTTTTTGCTACAAGAAAACTGAGACCTATTACTTAAAGTTGATTCCCACTGGCTACGAACGGGGTTTGAACCCGCGTCCTCCTGTTTCGAATGCCAGCACCAAGCAATGGAGAATCTTTACGTGACGTCATGACAGTGCATCTTAACTCTTTGAAAGCAAAACATTTACTTGTTTCCCTTAAACTTTCCTACGCGTTGTTTTAGGGTATATACAGTGGGCTCCGCTTTAATGTGATCAGTTTGGGACATCGTGATTTTCGATAACAATAAACGATTGATAACAATAAACAATATGCAGAATTAGATAAATTTCCCCCCCTCCCTTTAATTCAAAAGTACTAAATTTCTGTGAATTCCCTTGTAAACAATATTTTCGAGTGTCTTCCATCTCTGGAACCAACCATTTGTTGCAACAAAATCTTTTTTTTTCCCATTTTCACAGCTAAGCATATTGCTTTTTGTTCCATAACAGGTCCGTTGACTGGAGCATCGTGTTCTCGAACATTTTCAAACCGGTCTTAGAGCCAGTGGCTTGCGGTCCATATGTGCAGAGTGTGCACTGCACACCCTGGCAAAATTATGAGGGACAATAATTTTCTGCACCTATGTCTATCTATCTTTATATGGTATATAATAAATATTATAATATATTCAAATATTACGTTGATTTGCTTGCTTGATTCCGCAGTGCTTGCGGTACTAGATGCTGCCCCAAGTGCGCGCAAACGAATGTAGGAAGTTCTGATGTGTACGCACTGCGCACTAAATTGAAAATCACGCTTTATATGTATGGGCTACTGGAGAAGAACAGCATACTATGGCACTGAGGCAAGTGCAGATATTTTTCCTGCACTTGGCATTCAGAATCATCCGAAGGTACGGTTTATTAACCGTTGTATTAGAGCGGGGACTTACGTGATGAAGCGCTTTCGGTTTTTTAACTGATTAACTGGCCATACGATTTTGCAGACGGTTAATGTTTACTAATTAAAAAAAAACTATGCAACGACAATTTTTAGTTTTTCTAGAAAATATTTTCGACAGTTTGTTTATAAATTGAAAAAATAGAAATTTATTTAATTAAATGTCTATCAAAAATAATTGTATAAATATAGACAAACCTTTTATAAAATTTATGTTTTCTTCTCTTTAATTCATCGGTTAATATTACCTAAAGCGTTTTGATTGATGCATAAAATAGCTAAAGAATTCATTTTGATTGACTCAGTAATTTTCGTAAATAACGTTTTAATACTGAAAATGGCTTTTTCTAGAGATGAAGCGACACTTAGGGCTGGTCTGACCAAAGTCGCTTAACGGCTAACCACGATCAACCCATCGAACGAACCAATGATGGGTCAATTCTCCGTTTAAACAGAGATTAATCGCGGTTAATCGTTGAACGACTTTGGTGAAACCAGCCCTTAATTTAATACGGTATTAAACGTAGGTTAATTTTTAACTAGGTTTCGGCATTTCGAGGTTTCGTTTGGAGCGCTACGGTCTGCTTTTTTGAAACACGAGTGCTAATGAGACCGGAACCTACTGCTTAAAGCCGATTCCGAATGGTTACGAAGATCCATGCAATAGTGGGATTCGAACCCACGAAGTACGGTACCGAAGATCAGAGAGCTGACCATTCTGCTCTTGTTCGGCTTTAGTTTTACTAGGACTTCTTATACTTCTTTTTAGATCAGGACGAAAGAAAACAGTGTAGTTAGAGTGAATATATTCATTGGTTAAAATCCGGGTACACCTAAAACATCTTAAACCTTTGGCCGAACGATGGCCGATTGGTTAGGGTGCTGACCTTCTTTACCAGAGTTCATGGGTTCAAATCCCACGGTGGCATGGATGTTCGTACCCGTTCGGAATCTGCTTTAAGCTGTAGGTCCCGATTTCATTAGCCCTCGTGTTGCAAAAAGTAGACCGTAGCACTCCAAACCAAACCATCTTAAACCTTTGTTTTAAGGTATATGGTCCTCGTTGGTGCAGACGATTGATTGCTTAAAAGGATTATTTAAATTTCAATATTTATACAATATAATTCCCAAATTTCCAGTCAAATTTCCACTAGCAAGTTTATTCCTGTCTTAATAATTTGAAATCAAACGACTTTTATTTACTGCGGTATTAATCGTAGGTTAATTTTAACTAACCATTCTTTAACCATAACGAAAGAAAATAATGATAGCCAAAGAGAAAATAATCATTCGTTCAAAAAAAATAGTATTTAAATTTCAATATTCATCTGATAAATTCTTAAATTTTTAACCAAATGTCTCTCGGCTGAAAAGCCACTCCCATCTTAAGGTATCCATCTACTTTAAAAACGTCGTTTTTGCCAAAAATCATAATTTTTTTTATTTCTCTATTGTAAAATTTCAACTTTTAGGCTTCTAAATCTGTTTTTGTTTTGTCTCTACAGAATTTTAAAGAAAAGTTACAGCTGTTTAAACATCAGTGACAGCTGTCAAAACAAAACGGAAGTAGCGACTTCGGAACCGGAAGTTGTGAATTTAAACCCTTTTTAAAGAGCATTTTTTGGACAAAACTTTTTAAATTTTCATGAAGATTAGTTTAAACATTTTTCTAGTATTTTTAATAATTAGCAACTTTGCAATTAGAAAGTTTTGAAGCAAGAAAGTGTGGGGAATTTTAAACATGTATTTTAATTTTTTAATAGTTAAAGTTGCTTTCATAAACTTCAAATGCGTTTTTCACAGAACGGTATTTTTAATAAAATGTTGAAACTTGAAATGTGATTTCTCAAAAAGTTCTTAAAATATTTTGTTGAAAATTATTATGAATGCTTTTGATAGTATTTACTAGTAAATGACCTAAAAGCTTTAAATTTGGATAATTTTTAATGATGTTACACTCATAGTTAGATATAAAGGTAATGAAAATTCGTTAAAAATTCAATGTGTATGATTTTGAAGGACCAAAATTTTTTACCAAATGTAAATTGAGCAAAGATTTTAGGTGATTCACTAATCCAGTGTATAAGAAATGTGTTGCATCAAAAAATATTAAAGTAATTTAATTTATTAAAAAATTAGACCTTTTGCAAAAACCCGATTTTTTTTACTAAATTTTCTTCATTTATTAGAAATTTTACAAAAACTTCTCCAGAAATAAATTTTTTAAGTGCAATTCTCTATGATAATATAAAAAATAAATCTAAAAATGTAAAAACATGAACTACTGTCAACGTTTAAAGAAAAAAGTTCTCCGAACGTAGACGGATACCTTAATAAATTGAACTGAAATGAAATTTTATTTAATACGGTATCGCCGGTTATACTTAATCAGCTATTCCTAAACCGTAACAAAAGGATAAACAATAATACGAAAATTAATCCCAGCGGATTAATTTATTGGCAACTCCGAGCTGTTACTACAGCTTCCCTCCATTTAGCCCTACGATGGCTGCGTCATAGATGCGGTCGATTTCTATTTGTTAAAGACTGTCGCCGTTTTACCCCCATTAGCTGCTGAAGGCGAACCTTTATTTACAGGTTCGTTTCTCCCGTGAGTCAATGCCTTGCTTAACTGTACTGCGCCACGTGCATGGCACGCTTTCGGATGTTTAACAGGAGTTTGAAATCGACAATACTGTTGTTTTGCTGGTGATAAATTGGTAAGGAAGAGAAGAAAATAGGCATAGTATCGTGTACAGTAGAACCTTGATTATTCAGACTGAATGGTGCCATAATCATATCGAATAATCAAAAACTCGATTAACCCTATTGATTATTATAGGAAAATCAAAGGAACCACGACTTGCTTGAACGCCTATTAAATATGCACTTTTTTTTATTTTACTTGCATAATGTATCATTAAAATTATCATTTGCGAGTACCTAATTGTTGAAATTAAAATGCGTTCTAAAAATTAAGGTGTTTGAGTAGAAAGCAAGTACTTCTACTTGGCAGGGAATGGCATCACTAATATACTACAAATTGATTTTTTTTTTTAGCTTTTATGTGTATATTTCGTTAGTTTGGTTTGGTTTGGTTTGGAGTGCTATGGTTTACTTTTATGCAACACGAGGACTAATGAGACCGGGACCTACAGTTTAAAGCCGATTCCGAACGGCTACGAACTTCCATGCCACAGCGGGATTCGAACCCATGAACTCTGGTACCGAAGGACAGCACCTAACCAATCGGCCATCGTTCGGCGTATATTTCGTTAGAAACCGAAAATTTTGCCGATTGCAGTGCTTCCATCTGTATAAAGAAATAATATATCCCCTATGTAATAATAGCCTAAGTTATTTGTCCGTCCGTCCTTAAATTTATGAAGCAGTTGGACCTGGAATGGATAGAGGCATCCATATTGAATTCTTGGTGTGTCAAGGTTAGCAAAATTCAAAGCGAGTCCAAAAAATTCGAAATCCAACCCCTTTCCCCTTTTCAATCCTTTAATGTCGTTATTTCAAGCCCTATTTTCCCGGTTAAGAGCAGGCGATGAAATTCAAAAATATATCACATTAGAAGTAGATGAAAACAACATTTTTTAAACATTATGACGTCATTCCTTTAACCATCTCATTATTTAATCATTTCTCATTTTAAATTGTTTAAATATTAACTGCATTATTTTTATAAGTTTTATCACTGAACTTAGATATAAAACAAATAATTTTCTTGTATATTTGGCTTAAATAATAGATTAGATACATATGTGATAATTTTAAATTGAATCATCGATTATTTTTTGTTGCAATGAAAATTTTATCACCGGTATTAACAACAAATTATTTTCATAAAAGTCTAGGACTCTGTTTCACGGACTAATAAATATCTAGCGTTTAAGTTATATATCTTTAAAAATTAAGAAGTTTGTTCATTTGTGTGTTTGCTTTCTATACATAATCACACGGTTTGCAATCGATTCGCTCAATTTTGGACATCATTCATATGTATCGTGAACTAATCAATGTCAATATTAAAATCTCAGTCCATCCAATCACGTAATATGGATAGATAAATTAAAGTTGGCAACTAACATGGTGTCAGTAAATATAAACAAATTATTAAGCGTGTACCAGATAATTCACAGCCAAAAAATAAACCCTATTTTACCTAAATCATAAAGTACCTTACAATTCTGGAAAATTAAAAATTTTACTGATCTCGTCATATGACGGGCTATATGCTAGTATATAATATGCATATACATATACACGTACATATATATATCGTGATCCAGTGTTAAGGAGAATGGAAAACAGCCTTTCTTGATAATAACAAGTATATTAAATCATCTTTTCATTTAAAGCAAAACTAGAGCCATTTTGAAGACACGCGTAGAGTGTGTTCACAGTTCCATGTTCACACGCCAACTGACTGTTACCTATTTGCAAACTCATCAAATGCTTCCAAAAAGCTTCCGCCTGAACTGATTATCCTAAAAGCTTACGCGAGCGTAGGTCTTTTTCATTCATTTTATTATTATAAAAGAGTTCCCTTTTTAAAATCGTTTATAACTCAATAAATTTCTAAGTACCTCTTTATTAAACCTGACATATATATATATATATATATATATGTGTATATATATATATGTATATATATGTATATATATATATATGTATATGTATATATGTATATATATGTATATATATATACACTCATGTCCATAAATTAAGGATAATGAAGTTCAGGCAATGAAAGAGACAAAAGCAAAACAAATTTGACTTATTTGTAAAGTCTATTTATTAAACAAAAGGTAAAGAGCAAAAAAGATGCTATATGTTTGACATAATTAATAAAAATTGCGATTTTTACTCCCTGGAGCAAATTTCAAAAAAGAACCTATTTACAGAAAACAGTATAACATGGTTAGTATGATGGT
>CM063499.1:20463645-20476877 GCA_032207245.1 Pardosa pseudoannulata
ACATTAATATACCTTGCTATATTACGTGGTAGAATAGGAAGCACAGGTTTTGGCAGCAACAGTTCTAATTTTGTTAGTAGTAATAAATGTTTTCCAAAATTAAGGAAATTTTTGACAAACCACATAGTTTTGTATGAAACAGAAACACACATTCATATCGACAACCGTATTAATATGAAGATAACTATATAAAAGGATAGGTTTTTACTTACCCATGAGAGTTGCTGAAATTTGTACTTTTTCTTGTTAAAATATTGTTGATAAACATTTCATTGTAACGTAAAAATTAACTAATAATTAAATTTAAAATAAGTTCTTATATAAAAATGCTATAATTTGTGTCACATAGAAATGAAAGTTAATCACTTTATATCTCAATTTCCGGGTCAAATCGAATGGATACTACGCAGACGATGTTTAAGTAATATAAAATAAGAAATGAATAATTCAGATATTTAAAGTAATGACGTCATAATGATAAAAAAATATCGTTTTCACCTATTTGTTATGTGAAAATTTTAATCTCCTGCTTTTAACCGAGGAAAACTGCGCTTAAAACAAATACATGGTATTAACGGAATGACGTCACATTGCTAGAAATGATTGCTTCTTTCATTTAGTTATGATGTGATAAATTAAAAAGTTAATCGTTTGCGTTTAACCAGGGAAAATAATGCATGGAATAATGACATAAAATGCTCGAAAAAGGAGGAACGAATGGATTTCGAAAGTTAAAAATTTACAAAAACCTTTCCAGGGATGTACCTAATAATTTCCCAAATTTTCACGGCGATTGGATGCATGGTTTTTGAATCTATTGAGTACAGACAGACAGACACAAATTCATTTTTATATATATATACTTGTGTGATTGATATATCAGTGGATAGAGCACTGGATTCATAAACCACGTGTCCTGAGTTCGATTCCCACTGGTAGCTGTATATTACCAAAAATTAAACAAGAATGAAACTGTACAACTATATACCTCATGACAAAAGAACTTATCTTGATATTTCGTAACCAAAATCTATTTTTCGACTGTTGAAAGATGAATAATATTTCAAAATATATTCAATTTGTCAAAAAATGCAAGACATCATAACTCAGTTTACAGAGTAATGCACTTAGAAACAGGAATATCATCAATATCCTCTTTTAACTGTATAGTTGTAAAAAATGTTTACCGAAAGTATATTAGAGTAGAAAAATTTTTAACAAAAAAAATTAAGTAGATTTTTCATAATACAAAATTATTGCTAAATAATCTACTCTATAGTTTTTTAAATTATGAACACTCATCTCCTAATATTCTTCTTTCATCTTTAAGCTGTTTCATTTTGTTGTCGTAGTCATTTTTATGACTACTGTAAAAAATATCTATATTAGTCAAATCGACATAGATAATATAGTTAATCTACCGCTTTCAAGGTCTTGAACACTCAAAATTATTTGCTAAATACTACACTAAAATTTACAACAAAAAATCTTAAATATACTCTTCGAAATAAAAAAAAATATTTTTCAGCCTACAACACATAATAAATTTATCGCAGTAATCTAAATAATATCAGTCACCAAAAAATCTTAAATAGATTCTTTGAATTACGAAATAGATTTTTGGCATTCGACATATAAATATTTATGTAACTAATCAAAATTATATAACTATTTTCCCTTCCACCATAGCCCAGTGGATAGAGCATTGGTCTTGTAAAGCAGGGGTCTTGTGTTCGATCCTCACTTGTGGCTGTAGATTAGCGTAATATCAATGAGAATGAAATTGTACAGCGGTGTCGTTTCCAACACATTTTATTCGTTTAATATTCCGTCACTGGAATGTAATTTTTCGACTATTGAAAGACGAAAAATATTTCAAAATATGCTATTTAGTCACAACAATGCCAGACATCATCGCTCAGTTGATAGAGTAATAGACATATAAAGAGGAATAAGTTCAATATCCTGTGGTTCCTCGATAGTTGCAAATATTTTTTACCGTAAATGAATTACAGTAGTAAAATTTTCAACAAAAATCTCAACTAGATTCTTTGAGTTACAAAATAAATATTTTTCATTCGGCGTATAACTATTTATGGAATTTATGTAAATTCTTTCGCTATTTTGTGTGCCACCATAGCTCAGTGGATAGAGCACTGGTCTTGTAAACCAGGGGTCGTGAGTTCGATCCTCACTGGTGGCTGTAGATTAGCGTAATTTCAATGAGGTTAAAACTGTACATCGTTGTTGTTTCAGACGCGTTTTATTCGTTTGATAATTCGTCACTGGAATGTAATTTTTCGACTATTGAAAGACGAAAAATGTTTCAAAATATACTTTTTAGTCACAACAATGCGAGACATCATCGCTCAGTTGATAGAGTAATAGACAAATAAAGAGGAATAAGTTCAATATCCTGTGGTTCCTCGATAGTTGCAAATATTGTTTACCGTAAATGAATTACAGTAAAAAAATTTTCAACAAAAATCTCAACTAGATTCTTTGAGTTACAAAATAAATATTTGGCATTCGGCGTATAACTATTTATGGAATTTATGTAAATTCTTTCGCTATTTTGTGTGCCACCATAGCTCAGTGGATAGAGCACTGGTCTTGTAAACCAGGGGTCGTGAGTTCGATCCTCACTGGTGGCTGTAGATTAGCGTAATCTCAATTAGAATGTAACTGTGCAGCGGTGTAGTTTCAATCAAATTTTAGTTTTTTGATATTTCGTAACTGGAATGTAATTTTTCGTCTATTAAAAGATGAATAATGTTTCACAATATACTGTCTTGTCACAAAAATGCGAGACATCATAGCTCAGTTGATAGAGTAATAGACATGTAAAGACGAATAAGTTCAATATCCTGTAGTTCCTGGATAGTTGCAAATATTGTTTACCGTAAATGAATTACAGTAGTAAAATTTTCAACAAAAAATCTTAACTAGATTCTTTGAATTACAAAATAAATATTTGGCATTCGGCGTATAACTATTTATGGAATTTATGTAAATTCTATCGCTATTTTGTGTGCCACCATAGCTCAGTGGATAGAGCACTGGTCTTGTAAACCAGGGGTCGTGAGTTCGATCCTCACTGGTGGCTGTAGATTAGCGTAATTTCAATGAGAATGAAACTGTACAGCGGTGTGGTTTCCGACACATTTTATTAGTTTGATATTTCGTCACTGGAATGTAATTTTTCGACTATTGAAAGACGAAAAATATTTCAAAATATACTGTTTAGTCACAACAATGCCAGACATCATCGCTCAGTTTATAGAGTAATAGACATATGAAGAGGAATAAGTTCAATATCCTGTGGTTCCTCGATAGTTGCAAATATTTTTTACCGTAAATGAATTACAGTAATAAAATTTTCAACAAAAATCTCAACTAGATTCTTTGAGTTACAAAATAAATATTTGGCATTCGGCGTATAACTATTTATGGAATTTATGTAAATTCTTTCGCTATTTTGTGTGCCACCATAGCTCAGTGGATAGAGCACTGGTCTTGTAAACCAGGGGTCGTGAGTTCGATCCTCACTGGTGGCTGTAGATTAGCGTAATTTCAATGAGAATGAAACTGTACAGCGGTGTTGTTTCCAACACATTTTTTTCGTTTGATATTTCTTCACTGGATTGTAATTTTTCGAATAGTGAAAGACGAAAAATGTTTCAAAATATAATGTTTAGTCACACCAATGCGAGACATCATCGCTCAGTTGATAGAGTAATAGACATATAAAGAGGAATAAGTTCAATATCCTGTGGTTCCTCGATAGTTGCAAATGATTTTTACCGTAAATGAATTACAGTAATAAAATTTTCAACAAAAATCTCAACTAGATTCTTTGAGTTACAAAATAAATATTTTTCATTCGGCGTATAACTATTTATGGAATTTATGTAAATTCTTTCGCTATTTTGTGTGCCACCATAGCTCAGTGGATAGAGCACTGGTCTTGTAAACCAGGGGTCGTGAGTTCGATCCTCACTGGTGGCTGTAGATTAGCGTAATTTCAATGAGAATGAAACTGTACAGCGGTGTGGTTTCCGACACATTTTATTAGTTTGATATTTCGTCACTGGAATGTAAATTTTCGACTATTGAAAGACGAAAAATGTTTCAAAATATACTTTTTAGTCACAACAATGCGAGACATCATCGCTCAGTTGATAGAGTAATAGACAAATAAAGAGGAATAAGTTCAATATCCTGTGGTTCCTCGATAGTTACAAATATTGTTTACCGTAAATGAATTACAGTAGTAAAATTTTCAACAAAAATCTCAACTAGATTCTTTGAGTTACAAAATAAATATTTGGCATTCGGCGTATAACTATTTATGGAATTTATGTAAATTCTTTCGCTATTTTGTGTGCCACCATAGCTCAGTGGATAGAGCACTGGTCTTGTAAACCAGGGGTCGTGAGTTCGATCCTCACTGGTGGCTGTAGATTAGCGTAATTTCAATGAGAATGAAACTGTACAGCGGTGTGGTTTCCGACACATTTTATTAGTTTGATATTTCGTAACTGCAATGTAATTTTTCGTCTATTGAAAGATGAATAATATTTCACAATATACTGTCTTGTCACAAAAATGCGAGACATCATAGCTCAGTTGATAGAGTAATAGACATATAAAGTCGAATAAGTTCAATATCCTGTAGTTCCTGGATAGTAGCAAATATTGTTTACCGTAAATGAATTACAGTAGTAAAATTTTCAACAAAAAATCTTAACTAGATTCTTTGAGTTACAAAATAAATATTTGGCATTCGGCGTATAACTATTTATGGAATTTATGTAAATTCTTTCGCTATTTTGTGTGCCACCATAGCTCAGTGGATAGAGCACTGGTCTTGTAAACCAGGGGTCGTGAGTTCGATCCTCACTGGTGGCTGTAGATTAGCGTAATTTCAATGAGAATGAAACTGTACAGCGGTGTGGTTTCCGACACATTTTATTAGTTTGATATTTCGTCACTGGAATGTAATTTTTCGACTATTGAAAGACGAAAAATATTTCAAAATATACTGTTTAGTCACAACAATGCGAGACATCATCGCTCAGTTGATAGAGTAATAGACATATAAAGAGGAAAAAGTTCAATATCATTTGGTTCCTCGATAGTTGCAAATGATTTTTACCGTAAATGAATTACAGTAATAAAATTTTCAACAAAAATCTCAACTAGATACTTTGAGTTACAAAATAAATATTTGGCATTCGTCTTATAACTATTTATGGAATTTATGTAAATTCTATAGCTATTTTGTGTGCCACCATAGCTCAGTGGATAGAGCACTGGTCTTGTAAACCAGGGGTCGTGAGTTCGATCCTCACTGGTGGCTGTAGATTAGCGTAATTTCAATGAGAATGAAACTGTACAGCGGTGTTGTTTCCAACACGTTTTATTCGTTTGATATTTCGTCACTGGAATGTAATTTTTCGACTATTGAAAGACGAAAAATGTTTCAAAATATACTTTTTAGTCACAACAATGCGAGACATCATCGCTCAGTTGATAGAGTAATAGACAAATAAAGAGGAATAAGTTCAATATCCTGTGGTTCCTCGATAGTTGCAAATATTGTTTACCGTAAATGAATTACAGTAGTAAAATTTTCAACAAAAATCTCAACTAGATTCTTTGAGTTACAAAATAAATATTTGGCATTCGGCGTATAACTATTTATGGAATTTATGTAAATTCTTTCGCTATTTTGTGTGCCACCATAGCTCAGTGGATAGAGCACTGGTCTTGTAAACCAGGGGTCTTGAGTTCGATCCTCACTGGTTGCTGTAGATTAGCGTTATTTCAATGAGAATGAAACTGTACAGCGGTGTTGTTTCCAACACATTTTTTTCGTTTGATATTTCTTCACTGGATTGTAATTTTTCGAATATTGAAAGACGAAAAATGTTTCAAAATATAATGTTTAGTCCCAACAATGCGAGACATCATCGCTCAGTTGATAGAGTAATAGACATATAAAGAGGAATAAGTTCAATATCCTGTGGTTCCTCGATAGTTGCAAATATTGTTTACCGTAAATGAATTACAGTAAAAAAATTTTCAACAAAAATCTCAACTAGATTCTTTGAGTTACAAAATAAATATTTGGCATTCGTCTTATAACTATTTATGGAATTTATGTAAATTCTATAGCTATTTTGTGTGCCACCATAGCTCAGTGGATAGAGCACTGGTCTTGTAAACCAGGGGTCGTGAGTTCGATCCTCACTGGTGGCTGTAGATTAGCGTAATTTCAATGAGAATGAAACTGTACAGCGGTGTTGTTTCCAACAAATTTTTGTGTCTTGATATTTCGTAACTGGAATGTAATTTTTCGTCTATTGAAAGACGAAAATATTTCAAAATATACTGTTTAGTCACAACAATGCGAGACATCATCGCTCAGTTGATAGAGTAATAGACATATAAAGAGGAATAAGTTCAATATCCTGTGGTTCCTCGATAGTTGCAAATGATTTTTACCGTAAATGAATTACAGTAATAAAATTTTCAACAAAAATCTCAACTAGATTCTTTGAGTTACAAAATAAATATTTTTCATTCGGCGTATAACTATTTATGGAATTTATGTAAATTCTTTCGCTATTTTGTGTGCCACCATAGCTCAGTGGATAGAGCACTGGTCTTGTAAACCAGGGGTCGTGAGTTCGATCCTCACTGGTGGCTGTAGATTAGCGTAATTTCAATGAGAATGAAACTGTACAGCGGTGTTGTTTCCAACACGTTTTATTCGTTTGATATTTCGTCACTGGAATGTAATTTTTCGTCTATTGAAAGATGAATAATGTTTCAAAATATACTGTCTTGGCACAAAAATGCGAGACATCATAGCTCAGTTGATAGAGTAATAGACATATAAATACGAATAAGTTCAATATCCTGTAGTTCCTGGATAGTTGCAAATATTGTTTACCGTAAATGAATTATAGTAGTAAAATTTTCAACAAAAAATCTTAACTAGATTCGTTGAATTACAAAATAAATATTTGGCATTCGGCGTATAATTATTTATGGAATTTATGTAAATTCTTTCGCTATTTTGTGTGCCACCATAGCTCAGTGGATAGAGCACTGGTCTTGTAAACCAGGGGTCGTGAGTTCGATCCTCACTGGTGGCTGTAGATTAGCGTAATATCAACGAGAATGTAACTGTACAGCGGTGTAGTTTCCAACACATTTTTATTCTTTTGATATTTCGTCAATGGAATGTAATTTTTCGGCTATTGAAAGAAGAAATGTGTTTCAAAATATACTGTTTAGTCACAACAATGCGAGACATCATAGCTCAGTTGATAGAGTAATAGACATGTAAAGACGAATAAGTTCAATATCCTGTAGTTCCTCGATAGTTGCAAATGTTTTTTACCGTAAATGAATTACAGTAATAAAATTTTCAACAAAAATCTCAACTAGATTCTTTGAGTTACAAAATAAATATTTGCCATTCGGCGTATAACTATTTATGGAATTTATGTGAATTCTTTCGCTATTTTGTGTGCCACCATAGCTCAGTGGATAGAGCACTGGTCTTGTAAACCAGGGGTCGTGAGTTCGATCCTCACTGGTGGCTGAAGATTAGCCTAATTTCAATTCGAATGTAACTGTACACCGGTGTAGTTTCCAGAATTTTATTCTTTTGATATTGCGTAACTGGAATGTAATTTTTCGTCTATTGAAAGATGAAAATATTTCAAAATATACTGTCTTGGCACAAAAATGCTAGACATTATAGCTCAGTTGATAGAGTAATAGACATATAAATACGAATAAGTTCAATATCCTGTAGTTCCTGGATAGTTGCAAATATTGTTTACCGTAAATGAATTATAGTAGTAAAATTTTCAACAAAAAATCTTAACTAGATTCTTTGAATTACAAAATAAATATTTGGCATTCGGCGTATAATTATTTATGGAATTTATGTGAATTCTTTCGCTATTTTGTGTGCCACCATAGCTCAGTGGATAGAGCACTGGTCTTGTAAACCAGGGGTCGTGAGTTCGATCCTCACTGGTGGCTGTAGATTAGCGTAATTTCAATTCGAAAGTAACTGTACAGCGGTGTAGTTTCCAGCAAATTTTAGTCTTTTTATATTTCGTAACTGGAATGTAATTTTTCGTCTATTGAAAGATGAAAAAATGTTTCAAAATATAATGTTTAGTCACACCAATGCGAGACATCATCGCTCAGTTGATAGAGTAATAGACAAATAAAGAGGAATAAGTTCAATATCCTGTGGTTCCTCGATAGTTACAAATATTGTTTACCGTAAATGAATTACAGTAGTAAAATTTTCAACAAAAATCTCAACTAGATTCTTTGAGTTACAAAATAAATATTTGGCATTCGGCGTATAACTATTTATGGAATTTATGTAAATTCTTTCGCTATTTTGTGTGCCACCATAGCTCAGTGGATAGAGCACTGGTCTTGTAAACCAGGGGTCGTGAGTTCGATCCTCACTGGTGGCTGTAGATTAGCGTAATTTCAATGAGAATGAAACTGTACAGCGGTGTTGTTTCCAACACGTTTTATTCGTTTGATATTTCGTCACTGGAATGTAATTTTTCGACTATTGAAAGACGAAAAATGTTTCAAAATATACTGTTTAGTCACAACAATGCGAGACATCATCGCTCAGTTGATAGAGTAATAGACATATAAATACGAATAAGTTCAATATCCTGTAGTTCCTGGATAGTTGCAAATATTGTTTACCGTAAATGAATTACAGTAGTAAAATTTTCAACAAAAATCTCAACTAGATTCTTTGAGTTACAAAATAAATATTTGGCATTCGGCGTATAACTATTTATGGAATTTATGTAAATTCTTTCGCTATTTTGTGTGCCACCATAGCTCAGTGGATAGAGCACTGGTCTTGTAAACCAGGGGTCGTGAGTTCGATCCTCACTGGTGGCTGTAGATTAGCGTAATCTCAATTAGAATGTAACTGTCCAGCGGTGTAGTTTCCAGCAAATTTTAGTGTTTTGATATTTCGTAACTGGAATGTAATTTTTCGTCTATTGAAAGACGAAAAATGTTTCAAAATATACTGTTTAGTCACAACAATGCGAGACATCATAGCTCAGTTGATAGAGTAATAGACATGTAAAGACGAATAAGTTCAATATCCTGTAGTTCCTGGATAGTAGCAAATATTGTTTACCGTAAATGAATTACAGTAGTAAAATTTTCAACAAAAAATCTTAACTAGATTCTTTGAATTACAAAATAAATATTTTTCATTCGGCGTATAACTATTTATGGAATTTATGTAAATTCTTTCGCTATTTTGTGTGCCACCATAGCTCAGTGGATAGAGCACTGGTCTTGTAAACCAGGGGTCGTGAGTTCGATCCTCACTGGTGGCTGTAGATTAGCGTAATTTCAATGAGATTAAAACTGTACAGCGGTTTTGTTTCCAACACGTTTTATTCGTTTGATATTTCGTCACTGGAATGTAATTTTTCGACTATTGAAAGACGAAAAATGTTTCAAATATACTGTTTAGTCACAACAATGCGAGACATCTTCGCTCAGTTGATAGAGTAATAGACATATAAAGAGGAATTAAATCAATATCCTGTGGTTCCTCTATAGTTTCAAACATTGTTTACCGTAAATGAATTACAATAGTAAAATTTTCAACTGAAATCTCAACTAGATTCTTTGAGTTACAAAATAAATATTTTTCATTCGGCGTATAACTATTTATGGAATTTATGTAAATTCTTTCGCTATTTTGTGTGCCACCATAGCTCAGTGGATAGAGCACTGGTCTTGTAAACCAGGGGTCGTGAGTTCGATCCTCACTGGTGGCTGTAGATTAGCGTAATTTCAATGAGAATGAAACTGTACAGCGGTGTTGTTTCCAACACGTTTTATTCGTTTGATATTTCGTCACTGGAATGTAATTTTTCGACTATTGAAAGACGAAAAATATTTCAAAATATACTGTTTAGTCACAACATTGCCAGACATCATCGCTCAGTTTATAGAGTAATAGACATATAAAGAGGAATAAGTTCAATATCCTGTGGTTCCTCGATAGTTGCAAAAATTTTTTACCGTAAATGAATTACAGTAAAATAATTTTCAACAAAAATTTCAACTAGATTCTTTGATTTACAAAATAAATATTTGTCATTCGGCGTATAACTATTTATGGAATTTATGTAAATTCTATCGCTATATCGTGTGAAACCATAGCTCAGTGGATAGAGCATTGGTCTTGTAAACCAGGGGTCGTGAGTTCGATCCTCACTGGTGGCTGTAGATTAGCGTAATTTCAATGAGAATGAAACTGTAAAGCGGTGTAGTTTCCAGCATACTTTAGTCTTTTGATATTTCGTAACTGGAATGTAATTTTTCGTCTATTAAAAGATGAATAATTTCAAAATATACTGTTTAGTCACAACAATGCCAGACATCATAGCTCAGTTGATAGAGTAATAGACATAAAGTCGAATAAGTTCAATATCCTGTAGTTCCTTGATATTTGGAAATATTGTTTACCGTAAATGAATTACAGTAATAAAATTTTCAACAAAAATCTCAACTAGATTCTTTGAGTTACAAAATAAATATTTTTCATTCGGCGTATAACTATTTATGGAATTTATGTAAATTCTTTCGCTATTTTGTGTGCCACCATAGCTCAGTGGATAGAGCACTGGTCTTGTAAACCAGGGGTCGTGAGTTCGATCCTCACTGGTGGCTGTAGATTAGCGTAATTTCAATGAGAATGAAACTGTACAGCGGTGTTGTTTCCAACACGTTTTATTCGTTTGATATTTCGTCACTGGAATGTAATTTTTCGACTATTGAAAGACGAAAAATGTTTCAAATATACTGTTTAGTCACAACAATGCCAGACATCATCGCTCAGTTGATAGAGTAATAGACATATAAAGAGGAATAAGTTCAATATCCTGTGGTTCCTCGATAGTTGCAAATATTTTTTACCGTAAATGAATTACAGTAGTAAAATTTTCAACAAAAATCTCAACTAGATTCTTTGAGTTACAAAATAAATATTTGGCATTCGGCGTATAACTATTTATGGAATTTATGTAAATTCTTTCGCTATTTTGTGTGCCACCATAGCTCAGTGGATAGAGCACTGGTCTTGTAAACCAGGGGTCGTGAGTTCGATCCTCACTGGTGGCTGTAGATTAGCGTAATTTCAATGAGGTTAAAACTGTACATCGTTGTTGTTTCCAACGCGTTTTATTCGTTTGATAATTCGTCACTGGAATGTAATTTTTCGACTATTGAAAGACGAAAAATGTTTCAAAATATACTTTTTAGTCACAACAATGCGAGACATCATCGCTCAGTTGATAGAGTAATAGACAAATAAAGAGGAATAAGTTCAATATCCTGTGGTTCCTCGATAGTTGCAAATATTGTTTACCGTAAATGAATTACAATAGTAAAATTTTCAACTGAAATCTCAACTAGATTCTTTGAGTTACAAAATAAATATTTTTCATTCGGCGTATAACTATTTATGGAATTTATGTAAATTCTTTCGCTATTTTGTGTGCCACCATAGCTCAGTGGATAGAGCACTGGTCTTGTAAACCAGGGGTCGTGAGTTCGATCCTCACTGGTGGCTGTAGATTAGCGTAATTTCAATGAGAATGAAACTGTACAGCGGTGTTGTTTCCAACACATTTTTTTCGTTTGATATTTCTTCACTGGATTGTAATTTTTCGAATATTGAAAGACGAAAAATGTTTCAAAATATAATGTTTAGTCACAACAATGCGAGACATCATCGCTCAGTTGATAGAGTAATAGACAAATAAAGAGGAATAAGTTCAATATCCTGTGGTTCCTCGATAGTTGCAAATATTGTTTACCGTAAATGAATTACAGTAAAAAAATTTTCAACAAAAATCTCAACTAGATTCTTTGAGTTACAAAATAAATATTTGGCATTCGTCTTATAACTATTTATGGAATTTATGTAAATTCTATAGCTATTTTGTGTGCCACCATAGCTCAGTGGATAGAGCACTGGTCTTGTAAACCAGGGGTCGTGAGTTCGATCCTCACTGGTGGCTGTAGATTAGCGTAATTTCAATGAGAATGAAACTGTACAGCGGTGTGGTTTCCGACACATTTTATTAGTTTGATATTTCGTCACTGGAATGTAAATTTTCGACTATTGAAAGACGAAAATATTTCAAAATATACTGTTTAGTCACAACAATGCCAGACATCATTGCTGACTTGATAGAAAAATAGACATATAAAGAGGAATAAGTTCAATATCCTGTGGTTCCTCGATAGTTGCAAATATTGTTTACCGTAAATGAATTACAGTAGTAAAATTTTCAACAAAAATCTCAACTAGATTCTTTGAGTTACAAAATAAATATTTTTCATTCGGCGTATAACTATTTATGGAATTTATGTAAATTCTTTCGCTATTTTGTGTGCCACCATAGCTCAGTGGATAGAGCACTGGTCTTGTAAACCAGGGGTCGTGAGTTCGATCCTCACTGGTGGCTGTAGATTAGCGTAATTTCAATGAGGTTAAAACTGTACATCGTTGTTGTTTCAGACGCGTTTTATTCGTTTGATAATTCGTCACTGGAATGTAATTTTTCGACTATTGAAAGACGAAAAATGTTTCAAAATATACTTTTTAGTCACAACAATGCGAGACATCATCGCTCAGTTGATAGAGTAATAGACAAATAAAGAGGAATAAGTTCAATATCCTGTGGTTCCTCGATAGTTACAAATATTGTTTACCGTAAATGAATTACAGTAGTAAAATTTTCAACAAAAATCTCAACTAGATTCTTTGGGCCGAACGCTGGCCGATTGGTTAGGGCGCTGATCGTCGGTACCGGAGTTCGTGGGTTCGAATAACACTATGGCATGGATGTTCGTAGCCGTTCGGAATCGGCTTTAAGCAGTAGGTCCCGAGTTCGATAGCCCTCACAGGTGGCTGTAGATTAGTAAACAGTAGACTGCGTACAGCGTTGTTGTTTCCAAACCAAACCCAATATCGTCCAGAATTTCTTTGAGTTACAAAATGTCTTTAAAATATTTGCCATTCGGCGTATAACTATTTGATAGAGAATTTTATAAGTTTGAATTCTTTCGCTATTTCGTGTGCCACCATAGCTCAGTGGATAGAGCACTGGTCTTGTAAACCAGGG
>CM063499.1:20476977-20549477 GCA_032207245.1 Pardosa pseudoannulata
TCTATTATATTTTCTACTAAATCCAGAATATTTTGTGCTCCTCACCCCATGGAAAAATCTCATTTATTAATTAAAAAAAATATCAGTTTTCTAAGTTCATTATTTTTTAAATCCCAAAAAGTTAAAAATAATGTTGATTTTGTGCAAATAAAAGATAGATTTTTTAAGGAATTTTTCCATACCTACAAACTGAGGTAAAAGAGGAAAAAGTAGTTTTTTGAGAAATGGGCAAATTGTAACAGGTAGTCCTTTGATTTCAACGAAAAATCGTGAACATAATTGAAAAAAAAAAATCTCTGAAATCTTGTACGGAATTAGATATTACAAAAAATAACAATTATTGAAATTTTAGTTTTATAAAACTTTTTTATTAAAACCAGAATATTTTTATGTTACTGAACCCATGGAAAAATTTCAAAGTTTGACCCAGTTTTAAGAGCGAAGCTCTGTGGTTCTAGCGCTTTGGTTATTGGGAGAAGATTTGGTATTAGTTACTGCATTACTAGCTGATAAAAATTTACAGAAAAAGGAAAAGTATTTTTTGAGAGCAAAATATGAAGCATCTAATAACTACTAACAACTACATAAATTTATATTGTCAAAATAATAAAAATTTTAAAGATTTTTTTTTTTTTTTTTTTTTTTTTTTTGGTATGGTGAGGGCAGTTCTAGAAAAAAAAATCTTATAGCGTATTTCCTTAAGTGTTATCATTAACTAACTTTTTGTTTTAAAAAATGTTACACCACTTTCAAAGAAAAAACGGGTTAAATTCCTCCATCAACTTATATAAATTGATCAATAGATACATATATACGAGGGTTACTCTGAAATTTTTGAGATACGCTCAGAAGAAAATTTACAAAAAAAAGTTTAATTTTAGAATACAAAGTGTTTTAACACAGTAGACGATTTTTTGCTGACTGACTTCAACTTGTTTAGCATAGAATAAATTTTAAACAGAAGAGAAAATGGAGTTGACGCGAGAACATTTTCGCGCTATGACAGTTTACGATTTTAAAGCAGGAATAAATCGAGAAGAATGTTTTCAACGGTTGCAATTGGCATTTGGTGATGAATCTCCAGCTCGTGCTACTGTATTCAGATGGTTTAAAGAATTTAGCAGAGGTCGCAATTTTCTTCAGGATGAAGAACACACAGGAAGGCTGCCGTCGGCAGTAATCCCGGATAATGTGTCTGCCATACGAAAATTGTTAATGGATGATAATCGCTGTACCTATCAAATTATACAGAAGGAACGTAACATTGGATCCGCACCGATACACAAAATTATTAATGAAGAATTACATATGAAAAAAGTAGTTTATCGTTCGGTTTCCCATAATCTAACTGAGAACCAAAAAGGAGAGCTTGTCAGAATCAGTTAAGAAACTCTTAAATTGCTAAATAATGGTGGCTACCCTATCATTTCTAAAATTGTAACTGTTGATGAAACATACATACCACTTTTTGACGGTCCAACAAGTCAAGAAAGCAAAGTATGGGTCTTTGAAGATGATCCTACGCCAACAATGGTAAAAAGACAACGCGCACTGAAAAAAGTGATGTATGCCGTTTTCTTCAGAAGTACGGGATTGGTCAAAGCCATCAAGTTGGAAGGACAGAAGACAGTCAGAGCAAGCTGATATACCTCTAAATGTCTTCCACAAATTCTACAAGAAGTGAATGTTAGGGGACTAAAGCTTCACCATGACGATGCATCTTCACATAAAGCCGGATTAACAGTTGAGTTTCTTAAAGAAAAACAAATTAAAGTGATAGAATATCCTCCGTATTCCCTTGATCTAGCTATGTGTGACTTTTGGTTATTCTTTAATTAAAAAAAGATCTTATGTGAACGTCGTTTTCAATCAGACGAAGAGATTGATGTGGCTATAAATGAATTTTTTCATCTATTCCAAGAAATGAATGGCTTGAGGCATTTAATCTGTGGAAAATTCGTCTACAAAAGTGCATTGATGCCGCAGGAGACTACTTTGAATACACCTAAAATTTTGTAAGTATAACTTTAAAAATCTAGTTCTATCTCAAAAATTTCACAGTGACCCTCGTATTTGCATTGTCCCTCTATGTTTGTAGAGCTTTAGGACAAGTGGCCAGGGGTCCTATGAGCTAAGACTGTACTGGACACTAACAAAATATACAGTTGCAATTATTTAACCATTAATCGCTAATCCCGTAAAATTCTCCTTGTACCGTGCATTTCATTCAAGACATGACCCAACTATCGTGATAGGGGACAGTTAGGGCGTCCATTGATTGGTCCAGTTGTCAGTCCATGCCATTATTTTCCATTCACAGAACGGGGGAGCAGAGCTTTAATGGAATTGCCTTCTTTCGATGCCATTGTAGACGCGGTGTCCCTATTTGATTAAGGTCTCATAAAATTCCGGTCACGAACTGGAACCTATAAAGTTCTTAATTGAGGTAAAATCTCTGAATAAAGACGCGTTACACGTCCGTATCTTCAGTTGCGTGCAGAGTGAATATTGACTGAATTTTGTCTGCTGGGGAACCATTATTGCAGCTCTTTGTTTGCGCATAGTATGAATTAAAAACAAAATGGTAAACCGGTAAAATAGACGAGTTGTCAGTTCTCAAAATCAAGCAATAGGTACTTGTTGAATGAGTTTCCATGTAGTAGAAAATTGGACTGTAGTGCTACACAATGTCAAATCATAATATCTCCAACACTGACCTACGAGACTTTTTTAACACTATAAGGCCATTGGATTCCTTTCGAAACCATGCCATCTATAATATTTTACAAATTATAATATTACCTATAATACTCTCTCTACTTATATATATATATATATATCTATATATATATATATATAAATATATATTGTGTGTGTGTGTGTGTACATACATGTATATATATGTATATATGTTATACATATATATAAATATAATATATATATATAATTTATATATAATATATACATGTATATATAATATATATATATATATATAATATATTTTGTGTGTGTGTGTGTACATACATGTATATATATTATATATGTTTATATATATATATATATATATATATATATATATATATATTATATATATATATATATATAATATATATAATATATATATATATATATATATATATATATATATATATATTAATATATATATATATATATATATATATAATATATATATATATATAATATATATATATATATAGAATATATACATATATAATATATGTGTTTATATACATACATATATATATATGTATATATTTTATATATATATATTATACATATATACATACATATAATATATATATATAAACATAATATATAAATTATATATATAATTTATAACACATAATATGTATATATATATATATATATATATATATATATACATGTGTGTATGTGTGTAAACATACATATTCAGACTGTTCTACTTTCTTGTCAGAGCAAATAGCAAGGCTCTGGGCGTTCTAGTGTAAACGGCCTTTCCGGATATAGTTGTCTTTATAGTGTTGTCTTTATATATAGAGCAAAGCATCGAATGATCCCGAAAACACACTTCTATTACAAATTTCACAAACGTGAGAGTTCAAGCGGATTCTTTCCCATAAGACAAACAGCTTAGACAACGTTATCAAAAATGAAGTTAGATCATTTAAGTCAGTTCAAAAATGTGGTCAGTGGACAGAAAATTTGCTTTTATGTAAGCATTAGTTTTGGGAGACTGGTAAAAAGATTTTAAGTCGGTGAACACTCCTTCAAATCTGATATTTTTTGCCTGGAAAATAAGGTAGGATAGAATGAGAAGGGGAAAAAGAAATTTTAGAAAGATATTTTAGGTGTAATAATTTTGATGTATTTCATATCTTTATATATAAAATTCTTCTGTACGTGTGTTTGTCATAGAACTCCTCCTAAATGGCTGGATAGATTTTGATGAAATTTTGTGTATGTAATTAAGTTGATTCGAGAATGATAAAGATTCACAATTTGTCCGATAGAAAATGTTTTTTTATTAAATATCCATTGCGTGATTATTGAGATTATCATAAGGCCGCTTGAAACACTTTACTGCCGACGTATCTGTGCCGACGTATCAGCGCAATGGGTTTCAACACAAATCCCAGGATTGCATCCCTGTACAGGTGATGCAGGAATTTTAATTTAATCTAATTAAATTTATGTTTCTGTACCTACAAAGCACACATAAACGTCGAGTTATGCAGTTCGGTGAAGTTCATCAAATATATTTGTAAATAAGTTATTAAGATTAAAAATACATTTCAAGATTTATTTTTTGTACGTTAAAAAATATATATCTGCTATGAAAACAGTTTGAGTTTTTTCTTTCTTGCTTTTATATAAGAAAATTTCAAGTTTATGCTCAACACATTTAAATTTACAGAGACGCTCACACGCAATTGATAATTCGAGTTGTGACGGCTGTATGCGCGGTGGCGTCAATTTTTAAAATAACTTTTTTCTTTACTTTGTTTCAATGTATAATTTACTTAAAAACATTTTACAATTTTTGGATTTACAGAGTTAAAATAGGACAATGGGTGTCGGGTCTTTTTATCTAGTATATATATATATATATATATATATATATATATATATAAATATATACATACATACATATATATATATATACATATATATATATATATATATACATATATATACATATATATATACAGTATATATACATATATATATATATACATATATATACATATATAATATATATATATATATATATATAAATATAAATGTATGTATGCATGTATATATATATATATAATATATATATATATATATATATATATATATATATATATATATATATATAGTGTAATTAAAAATAAAATCCCTATTTCGCTACAAAATATTTAAAATATTTTTCTATTAATTAACAAGAGTTGTTAGAAAAATTTTGCTTAAATTTTTAAATTGTATTGTTATCTGCAACTGTCAATTAAATTAATTAAAACATGCGAGATAAATTTAATCTACAACATAAATATATTAATGCAATGATACCATGTTTTAAAAATTTTCACTTCATGTAAAAAAATTTATTTTAACTTTTTCTCATTTGAACATGCATCATTAAAAAATTTATGCATTGAATATTTTTTATTAAAGATATTAAAGAGATTGGGATACAAATTAGAAAACAAAATTTCATTTCTACTTATTTTAGTTTGACTCTCTCGTTCTCTTGAACCTCATATAAGGTTCCTAATTTTTATGTGTCCCATACCTTCTCATGCATCTTGATGCATTCTAAGAATTTCTCTATTTTGACTAATCGTACAATTTTTTTAGCTTAACGCTCTTGCTCACCTGAAACTGATATGAGGTTCCTAATTTATAAGGGTCTCATACTTCTTACAGAGTCTTCATGGATTTTAAAAAATTGTCTGTTTTGTCCAATCTTACAGCTAAATCCTCAGTTGAATTCTTTTGCTATCCTGAACATCATATGATGTTCGTAATTTGTGGGAGTCTCATTATATATCAGAATCATTTATATATCAGAAAGCATTACCCTCTCCATTGTTACTAGTACAAATTATATATTAGAGATTGACATTAATAAAATATAGTCTTTAATTCTTAATACTGTTTCCCCTTTCTTATCTAGTTATATTCTTTTAAAAACTCTTTCGTTATATCATTATGAAAAATGCATGTTTTCAAAGTTTATACAAGTTTAATGCTCACTACCCGTAATGTAACTATAAGTTTGAATTTTTTTTAGTACATTACGTTTACAATCTTATAATTCCAGTACTAATGATATCGGAATATTAAGTTATTAATACCCGAACAATTCTGTCCATTATGCATGTTAAATATCAAATCGGTGGATTCCTGAGAGTTAATTTACATCTAAATAGCTTTAATACTACAGACTTTCTTCATTAATAACTTTGTATTTTTAATCATAGAAGGTAACATAAAAAAATAAATAAAAACATACGCTATAATGTATATCAATAAATAAATAAATAAATGATATGTATAAATATCAATACAAATATATATATATATATATAATTATAATATATATATATGTATATATGTATATATATATGTATGTATATGTATATATCTATATATGTATGTATATGTATGTATATATATATATATTTTATATATATATATATAATTGTATGTTTATATATGTATATATATATGTATATATATACTATATATATATATATAAATATTATATATATATATATAATATAAACATATATAAATAATATATTATATATATATAAACATATATATATATACATATATTTATATAAGTTTATATATATATATATATACATATATATATATATATATATATATATATATATATATATATATATTTATATAAATATAACATATATATATTATATAAATATATAAACATATATATATAATATACAAACAATATATATATATACAAAAATATATTATATATATATATATAAAACAATTTATATTTATAATATATATAATATAAATATATATATATATATAATATATTATATATATATATAAACATATATTATAATATATAACATATAAATATAAACATATATATATATATACAATATTTATATAATAAATATAGTATATACATATATATAATATATATATAATATATATATATATATATATATATTTATATATATATATATTATATATAACTAAAGAGAGGAGAGAGAGAGAACTCCACTTTTGCATTAGTTATCAGAATTAACCGAGCACAAAACACTTTTTTAAACTATCACTAACATTTTACGTTAATAGTTGTCTAACTTTATAAAAGGTTTTAACTTTTGAGTGAACGTAATCGGCAGGAAAAATATCCACTGATTTCATTCTAAATACTTAAACCCCGCACAAAATTAAAAGTATTTAAATCCCACTTTTACAATAGTATCAGACTTAACTGAGCACACAGCAGTGTTTTGACTAGCACTAAAACATTTTACTTAAAAATATGTCTAACTTTATAAAATGGTATTAACTTTTGTACGACACAATCGGCTGGAAAAATATCCACTGATTTCATTCGATTTCATCGCACGATTAGAATGCTCTTTTCCTACTAGAGCCTATCTGGAAGAAGGAAAAATCTTGCTGTCTTGGAGAAATCCACAGGTCATTACTCTGGATGGTGCGGTTCGTTTCGAACTTTCGTTGTGACGTCATTTTGACTCCATCTTGCGGACATTATGTGAGCAAATGATCAAGCTGGAGTCAAAGTGACATCATTGAACGTTCGACCCGACTCGCAAGCCCCATGATCGTTGAGTTTAGCTAATTACTCAGCTGTGATGTCCCGAAATTTTAAAAATGCAAAAACTTGCTGGTTTGAAGAAATTCATAATCGTTGAGTTTAGGTGATTACTTAGCTGTGATGTCCAAAAATTTTAAATGTGCAAATATATAAATATTGAATCTTTGAAGATTGAAAGGTGATGTGTTAAAACGAAATTTAAAGCTGAAACATTCATAAAGCTAATATATCTCAAACAAGAATTGAATTTCAAAGAGTTTAAAAGAGTTGGGATGGATTGCACCGTCATGGAATTCGTTTTAAAGCGGTGGCAACCACTTCGCAAGATGATAGCCCAGGAGGTAAAAGCCGAGAGTGGTTCGCTCACCTCGTCAGACACATCAACCTATTTACTTCTCTCAACAAGGTATTATTTAAACGGAAAATCCACTCATTCCTCGAAATCAATATCTATATCGAGTCACGTCCATATTGAAAACTCCCCTCCCCTCCAGCTTATTTCATTCACTGGAAACCCGATTCGCTCCTTCCCACGGTGCAGACCATTCCGCCACGTGCTGGAACGTCGCTCGCCCTGTTGACAAGAGAGGGCGAAATGGAAGTTTGGGAGATCGGTGCATTAGCGCCGCTTCCGCCCCCGACCATTTCGGGTGACGTCACTCCAGCTATGGTGACAGGTAGTTGTCTTTTATTACTTGTTGCATGTCGTGGAGGGGGAGGGGGTTTCCAATAGCACGGGAAGGATTGTTTACAAGTGAGAACGGGCTGCGATAGGTGGAGTAGTCCCGTTTTAAGCAAAAGAGAAATTGACCGGTAGTATTAAAATAAAGTGAAAGCAAACAGTGGTTTGCTAAAGCCAAAATGGTATACCATTTTTAAGTGAGACAGATTTTTTACTTGAGTGAAGTAAAGGAAGTGCTGTAATTGCGAAGAACGTCAGTGTTCAGTGTTGACCACGTCTGAATTAACTGTGAAAAGGCCGAACTATGGCCGAATAGGCAAACTACTGCTGGAGTTCTTGTATTCGAATTCTGTTGTTAGCATGGATGTTTGTAGTAGTTCAAAAGCGTCTTTAACCCTTTAGCGAACAGTGGTTTCGTACCAAAACCACCTATTAAACATCTTTCTTTTAAACTTTACTTTTTAGAGTACTTTACTTTACATTTTTATAATTATTTACAGTTAAATCTCATACATCTGTGACGTATGGAAGCCAATAATGTAGAATCAAGAGCTTCTGCAATTAAAAAAAAAACTTTTTAGAGACATGAATGATTTTTCGATTTTTTTTTTTTTATGTTTTTGACATTTTAAATTTACAACCGATGATAACTCTACATTTATTTATTTATTTATTTTAAATATATGTATTTAAACTTTCTGTGCCTGAGAAGTCAGTAATTCAATTTACCCTTCTTATGATCCCAAATAAAAGTATCTATACAAACAACATTTATAAATTGTTAAGATATTTATTTATTATATCCCCTATATAATAATAGCCTAAGTTGTCTGTCCGCGAATTTCTGAAGCGGTTGTACCTGGAATGGACACAGGAATCCATATTGGATTTTTCATGAGTTAGGGTTAGCAAAATTGAAAGCGAGTTCGAAATCCACCCCATCCCCCCTTTTCGAGCGTTTAATGCTATTATTTCAAGCCTTATCCTTCCTCTTATCCTATACGAAATTCATTTTTGATAGGATGGCAAAAGCGGAGAGTAATATTTAAATTTCTAGACTGTTTCTACTTGACTACCTGTCTTCATATACTCTAATTAGTTCACTCGCAACGAGCAGGCGTTGTACGTTTGGTAGAATGTCAGCCCACTTGATCGTCGTACTTCTGGGATTGACGGTTCTATCCCCGACGCAGCCAATTTTGTTTAATGTCTAATAAATTTAATATTTTCTGCTTTTTCTTTTAAATTTTTATTCCGAAAGTTGTTTTATTATTTTTAAAATAAATTTTTACTATTTTTTCAACTTTTTGTAATTTTTATTATTTTTACTAGCATATAACCCGTATCCCCCCCCCCCCCACCCCCCACCCCCCCAAAAAAAAAGAAAAACAAAAGAGAGAAGAAAGAAAAAAAAAAAAAAAAAAAAAAATATATGACGGGGATCAGTAAAATTTTTAATTTTTCAGAATTGTAAAGTAACCTATGAGGCAGGTAAAAAAATGGTTTGTTTTTTGGCTGAGAATTATCGTTCAACAAAGATAATCGATTAAAACTATCACATATGTGTGATAAAATTTTCCATTGCAACAAAAAATAATCGATGATTCAACTTAAAATTATCACATATCTACCTAATCTATTACATTGAGGATCATCCATATTGGATTTTTGATGAGTTAGGGTTTGCAAAATTCAAAGCGAGTAAAGTTTATCTTTTCCTAAACTATAGATCCGATTCTGAAGTAAATTGGTATGAATAAGCTTCGTATCACAGCGAAAAATACTGTCCTCTTTAAAACGTTCGAAATCCACCCCGTCCCATTTTCGAGCGTTTATTGCCATTATATCAAGCCCCATTTTAAGAACAAGCGATTAAATTTATCAATTTATCACATAATAAATAGGTAAAAATAACAATTTTTTTCTAGCATTATGACTTCATTCCTTTAACCATCTCATTTAATCATTTCTTATTTTAAATTATTTAAATATTTTCTCCATTATTTTCATACGTTTTATCACTAAACTTAGATATTACATAAATAATTTTCTTTTTTATTTGACTTAAATAATAGATTAAATACATATGTGATAATTTTAATCGATTATTTTTGTTGAAAGGTAATTCTCAGAAAAAAAAATTACCTGCCTCATAGGGTTTTTTACAATTCTGGAAAATTAAAAATTTTACTGATCCCGTCATATGACGGGCTATATGCTAGTCATTTTAAAAATTCTTATTTATTGTTCTTTTAGTATAGTTAAAATTTTCAAAAGTAAAAGTATAATGTTCAAGCTATACAAGGGGAGGGGTTAGTCAATTAAACAACTCCTCAAACTTTCCTAAGGAATGTAAAGAAAACTTATCATATATTTTACATTTAGAAGGTTCATAGATAACATTTATAAAATAGTTACACTAAATTCCAATGAATTTATTTTGGTGTATTTTAAAGGGTTAAGTAGTGTGTATAGGTCTCATTAACCCTCGTGTTGTAAAACAGTACACAGTAGCAGGCTAAACCGCTTCAGGAAGTTAACGTTTATTCATTGTAAAACCATTGTAAATCACATCGATTTCAAGTGGATTTAATACAAATTTATTTGCTGGTTTGAATGCTACTAAAACTTATTAATAAATAAATTATTTTAGCAGAATTTTTAATTTAATTTTTATAGTTAATCTCTTGCCTTATGAATCAAGCGACGATTGTGCGTGCCAATTTCGATGAAAGCTTTTCTCGTGCTTCGTGACCAGAAGTAGTTTCATCACTAACTTAATTTTGCACACGTTTTTTTACAGGACATACTACAATGCTATGTTCAGATGTATCCAAATCGGTATCTGTTTCAGTTTCTAAGGTGTAATCAGGACACTTTACAGCACCGTTATTTGTATCAATTTTCCTTTTTGCCATTAGGTTAAATTTTTAGATTTTTTTAAAGAATTTTTTTAAGCACCAACTGTTAATTATTTATTGCATATAATATAATACTCTATTACAATTACGCTTAAGAATAAATGACCATCTTTTATATTGTAACTGTAACAAACAATAACGCAAAAACAAAAACTTTATCGCCTAAAAACAATAAAATTATTGTTTTTAGGCGATACAAGTTTTTACGCTTGGATGTCTGACACAAGCTTTTCACTTTTTGCCAGAAAGAATCATCACGTGTCTGACAACACATTGTTTTGTCAATCATTTTTTGCTTTTGTCTGGTGACACATTGTTTTTAGGTGTGGATGTCTAGCACAAGCTTTTCACTTTTTGCCAGACAGAATTATCACGTGTGTGATACAAAGTTCTCATTTTAGGCACAGCAGTGCGATCACGTCTCCCATACGTTGTTTTAAGGCAAAGGGTTAAAAATGGAGAGATACAACAATCTTAAATACAAATTTCAAGCATTCACAATATCACTAATTGTTTTTCAGTTATGCCCGACAGCATTATTATTGTAAAGTACTGGAGATATGGTAGGCGAAGCCGTCAATGAAACAGGCTAGAAAACTGTTTAATCTAGACTAAATATTTTATTCAGGTGAATAAATTATGTACAGCTATGTACAGGTTCAGTAGATTTCTAAATATTCTGGGATCTCGTGCTGAGATGACATTCACACAATAAGGATGCGTGGGTACTGGGTACAGTGTGGCTAGGGCTTCTAAATCACTGGAATTGTTCGCTAATTAGTGCCGGTAATAAACGCTGACACTATCACCTCCGGGCTGACGATTAGTACAGTCGGCTTTCACACCAAGGTTCGAAGCTCAGAGTGCGTATCACGCTGGGGTTCGTGAAGGAAACTCGGGATGCAAGACGATCCAAAATGAGAGCAAGGGTCACTCTCGGCTACCTACTTCTATGCACGAAGTAGAAAAAAAATAGTAAAATAACGGGAATGGGATTCCCAAGTCGAAGGTCGACTTCTTAGCAAACAGAGACGCTGGCGGTCTCTAATCAAGCAAACTCCGGAAATCGGAGATACGAGCGGACTCCTCTCGAGCTCCACACAACAGCTCCAAAAGCAACTCTCAAGAAGAAGCCTCAAGAAGAAAAAGCCCCGTCTTGGCACCGCCACTCTTCTTTTATAGCGGTCCCGGCTCCCCTTACGCGATTCTTCGGGAAACTTCCAGAAGCAGGATGATGCAATCTTGCGGTCACTTCCCGCCTGAATCAGCTGTTTCGTTTCCATATGTGGCCGAAAAGCCGTCTTTAAATCAGCCGACCCAAACAACTTAATTGCCTTTTTCGCTACCGCTAATGGGCACACATGTGGCACTGTAATTATTCACAATCATTTCACCGAGTCTTTTCACTCAACAGTCTCACAAAGTCTCAGACGCGCTGGCTCCAGCACACGGACAGTTTTCAATTAAGTCCGGGACCTAGTACACAACGTGTATTGTTAGACCACCCGTTTCTACCTGCCGCTAACCGTAATTGTCCGCTGCGAAAGGTCACCTTCCGCTCCTCTTTCTTTAGGGTCATGTAACGGATCGTTACAGTATACTATATAGCAATTTTGCAAAAGGGATCTGGAGTCAAAAAGGTTATGAACAATTAAATATTACAACAGTCCTAAATACAAAAATTCAACATTATATAGTTATTGCTAAAACATTTATATAGGTACTTAGTTGTAAACAATTATTTCCGTTTACATGGAAACAGGTAGAAATAAAACAATAAAAATTTCTTAATTTTCTGCAAATAATAGATTGCAACAATTTAATTTTTGTTTTTACGGGCTTGTTTAACCTGTTCAGGACCAGGTTTGGTTTGGTTTGGAGCTCTACGATCTACTTTTTGAAACACGAGGGCTAATGAGACCGGGACCTATTGCTTAAAGCCGATTCCGACCGACTACGAACATCTATGCCATAGTGGGACTCGAACCCACGAACTCTGGTTCCGAAGGCCAGCACCCTAACCATTCGGCCATTGTTCGGCTGTTCAGGGCCAGGATCACATATATGTGTCACATATATTTGATACTAGCTTTTCACTTAGACCATAAAGAATCATCACGTGTGTGATACGAGGATCTCATTTTAGGCACAGCAGTACGATCCCGTCTTCCATACGTCGTTTTAAGGCAAAGAGTTCACGGTGGCTATAGGACGAATATCAGAATTTAATACGTTTTTTTTTAAAGTGGAAATGAATCATTACCTATGACTGCATACACTTATACAATTCAAGAAATTTAAACTTTAACAAATCTTTTTCACTTAGTAGTTGAGCCGCAATGACTTTTTGAAACCAATTGTAAGAAGTCTAGGCATTACATTTGTATGTATGTTAAATGAAACTTTTATTTTGAAACTTTAAATATTCATTTTGACTGTCTGTGAGCTGATTGTAACTAGTTTCGTTGTGTATACGTACCGGATAGTTCACTACCAATTAATTAACTTTAGGAAATTGAAATATTAATCTTTGTGTTTGGTTGGTTGGTTTGAACTTTTTTGCTAGACGAGGACTAATGAGACCGGGACCTACTACTTAAGGCCGACTCCGAACGACTACGAATATCTATGCCACAATGGGACTCAAACCCACGAAAACCAGTTCCGAAGGTCACTGCCCTAACCATTCGGGCATCGTTCGGCATGCTTTGTGTTTGTTTCATCACTTTATTGTGTCTTTCTCATTCATAATTTGAACCAGGGTTAGGTTTGAAACATACCCTAGGGCAGGGTTTCTCAACCTGTGATTCATGGACCCCTTAAGGGACCATGGGTCATATTTTGGGGGCCCGCCGACTGCTCCTATTTTTTAAAATGTTTGCATCAATATTTAAAAAACTTTTTGTGACGGGCAAACTCTGTAAGCCGTCTGTCTGTGGTTTCCCAATAGAGACTTCTACAATACGAGGAAAAAAACATTCGCAAACCATATAAAATTTGAAATTTTTAAAAACACAAAATAGCCTTTGAATTTTACTTCACTTGGAAATAAAGTGACGTTAAAATCAGTTCAAAGTTCTTGCAAATTTTTAAGACAAAATAGTTGTTTTACTTTTTCATTTGAATTCTTAATGTTTAATTTGATTATTTGATATTTTTTGTAGCCCAAAATGTCCAGAAAAAGGAAGTATGATGAAAATTAATGGAATAAATATAAAAGATGAGTTGTGGATTCGTAATCCTTTTTTTTGTGATGTTGACTGTATCGATGACATGAACCTTACCAAAGATGAGCTAATTGATTTGAAAACAAAGTGTTTGTTAAAATTTGGATTTAGTTTAAAGAACTATTGGAGAGTTTTGGTCTTCTTTATGAGAAGCCTACCCATTTATTCTAAAACGAGCTATGGCAGCCATTATTCTGTTTGCTACAGTATATATTTGCGAAGCGGGATTTTCCACACTTGTCACAATAAAAATAAAACATCGAAATCGACTGAATATGGAACATGATATACACGTTGCTGTGTCGAAAACCATCCCTCTATTCAATCTGTTAATCAAGGAAAAGCAGCAATAGCCTTCATATTAAAAATTGTAATTTTTTCAAATTTTTTATGCTATTAAAATAAAAATATTAAAATAATTAAATAATAAAACAGAATTTTTTTGTAATAAATGATGTTTAAGCAATTTTTGTTTTTCACAGAGGGGTCCGTGACATATTTAAAATTGTCCATTATGCCAAAAAGGTTAAGAAACACTGCCCTAGAAACATCAGTCACAACAGGTTGATATTTTTGTTTTGAGGTCTCTTAAAACATCAAGTTGTGCATTTCTTCTTTTGATGTTAATCTGCACTATGTGTAACGAAAAATTTCAATAGGTCGGATACTAACGCTGTCGGGCGTAACTCTAAAACGAATGGCTGCAAAATACTGAAATTTTGGTTTGGTTTGGTTTGGTTTGGAGCACTACGGTCTACTGTTTTGCACAGGAGGGCTAATGAGACCGGGACTTACAGTTTAAAGCCGATTCCGAACAAACCTCCATGCCATCAGAGGGATTCGAACCCACGAACTCCGGTTCCGAAGAGCAGCGCTCTACCATTCGGCCATCGTTCGGCGCTGAAATTTTGTATTTAGGACTTAATACAATTACTTCCATGACGAAGCTATTTTTGAAAAGCTTCTTGGTTTCCCAAATGGGATGAGATGAAAGTATGGGAGTACTTTATTGAAATTTCAAATGTAATTTACATATAATTTTGAGATAGTAATAAAATAAGTTTTGAGGTATAGTAATAAAATAAGTTTTGAGGTATAATAATTAGAGGTATAGATATTAATTAGAGGAGTAGATAGTAATAAAATAAGTTTATATATCTATTGTGTAACCATTTTTCTGGACACAAAATGTCCAGAAAAATGACACAACACAATAGATGTACTACACAATAATTACACAATAGATATATAAGCATAAAGGAAATTATAGAGAATAAATACATAAAGCATTATTATAAAATTAAAAACATTACATAAACATAACAAACACATAATAAAATATTAACTAATAAGATCATTACAATTTATTGAAGTTTTAATAATGTATTCAAGCTTCGCTCTTATATAAGTGACACATTTCTAAGAGTCAGAACTTTGTTATGGTCTGTACAATATTTACAGACAGGTCTTTCCTCATATTACAGTCTCTAGAATTATAATATTTTTAAACTTAAATGACCCACACCAACAAACAATACTGAAAGATTAGACTGCCAAAGTCTAAGAGAGTAGGGAAAATTTTTTTCAACATTATTAACTTAAAATTATGCACTTATTAATTAATTTAAAATTTATATATTAATTTCTGTTTCCGTTTTCGTCAGAATTTAAATTGTATAAAAGAGTAGTTTGCATTTAATATATTATAGATTTCCTATAATTTTATCCTGTAGTTTTTATCTAGTCTTTTAAAATATTAGATTTGTATTTCCTTTTTTAAGTCTACATTTTACTTGCATGTAATGCTATGGGTTACGCATTATTTTGCATTTACAATTTGTTGAATCTAGTTTTTTAATTTTATACAAGTACGTTGGAAAATTCTTATGTCCAGTAATGAAATAGTTTATTACAGCGGTGGTGAGGCAGTTCCCAGCAAGAGTAAAAGTTATCTATCTGAAAATCTTAAAATTCTACCTAAAATTCTTAGTAGAAAAAAAATTTTAAATTACAATGTCCATATTTTTAAAGTTTTTTCGTAGTTATCAAAACTTTTTATGTACTCTTCGCCATTATTAATTTGTCATAATCAGGTTAATAATTAGAAATTGAGCCTCTTATTTATTTTTTTAATGCCAGTTGGTTAACTTTGAACAAAACTTCAATTTAATTAATTTCATCATTAAGTTCGATGCTTTAACACCACTAGTCAATCCAAACAACGTCAGTTAACAGTATTTTCCCGCTGTCGCTTTAAAAAAGTAGCGTTTATTTTCTGCTCCCAGGTGCTTTAGATGTTGCTGGAAATTTAATCCTCTATCAATAATTACACCTAGATATTTCAAATATATAGCTCGTAGGTCCTAGTTTGTCTATCACTAGTCTACTATATGTATGTTATTCCGTTCCAAGAGATAAAATTATTAGGCTACCTGTAAAAGTAGATGTCATAATAATTTATACCACAGTAAGCATTTACGAGTGTATTAGTATTTATCCTAATTTAGTGATTTCTGCTCCCATGTGCTTTAGATGTTTCTAGGAATTTAGTCCTCTATCAATAAATATACCCAAATATTTCAACTATATGGTTCGTAGGTCCTAGTTTGTCTATCACTAGTTTACTGTATGTATGTTATTCCGCTCCAAGAGATAAAATTATTAAGCTACCTGTAAAAGTAGTTCTCACAATACTTTACTTTATGCCACAGTAAGCACTTTAGAGTCTATTAGAATTTATTATTAATTTAGTGATTTCTTCTCCCATGTGCTTTAGATGTTTCTAAGAATTTAGTCCTCTACCAATAATTATACTCAAATATTTCAACTATATGGTTCGTATGTCCTAGTTTGTCGTTACTAGTCTACTGTATGTATGTTATTCTGTTCCGATACATAAAATATTTACTCTACCTGTAAAAGTACTTTTGCCTTTTGTGTCCTTAGTATGCAGAGAAACGTAAAAAGTAACAGTTGCCGTATATTCCGGTGTATAACTCGCCAGATTTATGCAGAAAATAAAATAGAAATTTACGTATGCTCTGTATACGCTGAACATGAAAAGGATAGATTTAAAAGTAAGAAAAAGACAAGCACACAAGTAAAACGAAGTCTGTTTAAATTAGCGAAATAATTCTTTATAATGACCCCCATTTTCTCTCCCTGGTTTAGGGTTGTAGTTCTAAATGTAAACTACAGTTCAAAAGCCTGGAAAAATCATTCAAAATAATGACTTTAAATATTCTTACTGAATAAGAGTATTGTAGATATGCTTTTCAGAATTTTTATTTTAACAGTACGCATACAATGGCAAATACACCTAAAAGTTGTATAATGCAGTTGTAAATGCAGGGACTTTTTGTACTGTCGCTCTTTGCACTGACATTTCATCAAAATCAGTCCAGCCGTTTAGGAGGAGTTCTATCAGAAACACACGAACAGAAGAATTTTATATATAAAGATAGGTATCCAGTAAAATATCTTTCACCAATTACACGGTATACTAGTCCCTATTATTTAGTTTGCTTGGACTAACTGGGCAGAAAGAACTCCTAGTCAAATGCAGTCGTAAAGCTATCAAAGAAAACGAAGACTAGTATTCTGAAACTTAAAATTTATTAAATATCAAAACAACGATCTACCAATCGTCTGTACAGAGTAATAGTTCTGCACAAAATCCTCCAGGAATATACTCTTTGACGGCATGTCGGTCCACAGCGAGCAAGTTATGTGATTTCATACCCATGAGACTTAATATTGTTTGGCAATTTTGGGAGACAAGAATGAACCTTGATTATTTAAGACAGCTGATAATTGGACTAGTGGACAGAAATGTAAATTGGAGAATACTCCATTATCTGACATTTTATGGCAGCGTAATTAGGTTTTGGGAATGAGAAGGGGAAAGGAGATTTTAGATATCTATTTTTGGGGTAATAATTTTGATTTTAGGTTGGGGAAAAAGAAATCCATTATATTTTCGGTAGATGGCTGTAGTGATCGATATCTCGTAAAGTTTCGATCAAACAATTTCAAATTTATACTCGTTGTCAAGGTGACATTTCACACTAAACATTTTTTTTTTTGTTTTGTTTTTTGTTTGGTCCATTCAGTTATGAGTTACAGGGTGTTAAAAATGGGAGTCAAAAAGGAGAAAATTCGGTAGATTTTGCAGTTTTTCTTTGATAAAGGTGAAATTGCGAGCCAGGCGTCTGAAATTGTGAATGGTTTTTATGGTGCTGATAGTTTAACAGCTAATTACGTTTAATTTTGTTTTCGTCGATTGCGTTCAGGCATTTTTGATGTTAAAGATGCACCTCGCCCAGGCAGGTCCGTCGTCGAAAATGTCGATAAAATAGCAGAAATAATCAAAACTGACCGGCGTGTTAGTAGTCGTAGCACTGCCCAGGAGCTAAAGATTTCCATAAAACAGATTTAACCCTCTAAGCGGTTCGCACGTACAATTCCGCCAAACCAATGATGACTTCGAAACGTACAATTTTCGATTTCTAAAAACGCTCCGAAAATGGATGTAATGTACATTTTTGCCTGTGCTTTCCCTTATGGAGTTTTCAGGTAGGAGAGTCAGGTTGATTGTTTCGGAACTGCACCCCTCTTTTACTGACATTTCTTGAGGGATGCACCCCTACCCCCTGAGACACAAAGGCGCTGATAGCTTTTCATGGCTTTGTAAATCTCTGTTTTGAAGTATTTCGTTTGCGGTAACAGATGTATCTCTAATTGCCCCCCTTGAATATCTTGGATGACTTTCGTAAAAAAAAATATAAATAAGTCTCTCAAAGAATATTTTTATTTGTACTTTTAGAATCCATTATTTCTTGTGGGACAATATTCGAGACTTCACGAGCTTTATGTGTATTAAAAATTAACAATCTATAATATCTATTTATATATCAATATATAACCGGAAGTAAAGGGGCAATAACAAGGTTAGGTTTTCCATATTCCATTCTAGTCGACAAAGGGTGGAGGTAAAAATCATAGAACTCTTTGGCCACTGACAGTAGCGTATTTTAGAGAATTATTTTCTAGATGTGTTCCACTCGGAGGGTTAAACCAATTGTGGAAAGTTGGATTCAAAAAGAACCTTGATGTTTGGATGCCACACAAATTAACACTAAGCAACATGATGGGTCGAATTTCCGTCTGGGAACCTTTGGAAAAACGGAATGCAATCGACTCATTTCTTAAACGGATGGTGACTGGGGAGGAGAAATGGGTCAAATACGACAATATTGTGCAAAAATGATTGTGGTCAAAGCGCGGTGAAGCAGCTCAAACGTTGGCCAAACCAGGACTAACAGCCAGGAAGGTTCTACTGTGTGTTTGGTAGTACTGGAAGGGAATCATTTATTATGAGTTGCTTTCGTATGGCCAAAGACTAAATTCAGATCTCTGCTGTCAACAACTGGAACGTTTGAAACTAGCCATTGACCAGAAACGTCCAGAAATGGCCAACAGAAGATGTGTTGTGTTTCATCAGGACAACGCCAGGCCGCACACGTCTGTAGTGACTCGCCAGAAACTCAAGAATCTTGGTTGGGAAGTTTTAATGCATCCACCATATAGTTTGGACCTGGCACCAAGCGGTTACCACCTTTTTTTTCGAGTTTCAAAACTTCGTGTGTGATAAGAACTTGAGATCAAGAGAAGATTGGGAAAATCGATTACTAGAGCTTTTTCGCCAATAAGGACCAAGACTTCTATGAGAGAAGCATTATGAAGCTATCTTTAAAATGGCAACAAATTATACAATGAAAGGGTGCATATTTTGACCCAAATCGGACAATCCAAAACATGTTATATAAAATCATTAATTTCACACAAAAATAATGGATTTCTTTTTCCCCAACCTAATATATTATAAACATATTATGTGTAATTACAATGGTTAATGTCAATTGATACAACGCTAACATAACAGCATTCGACTGGAGATATAATCTGCACCCAATATAACAGAAACAACCCCTTCCCCCAAGCACATTGTTATCTCCTCTTGGACGACACTCTAAAAGCAGGGACATAATCGACGATTGGTCGAGAATGGCGCATGTCTCTGATAACACGTCCAGATTACGTACAGGGTGACAATTGCCGAATAAGGTACGATGGTTGTAAGGGAGGGGAGAGAGGGATTTGTTTTAAAAAATTTGCTTCCACCCTCCCTTCCTATCTTCGCTTGCTTCGGGGCGGAAAATTGATTGAAATTCCATTATCAGGATTGGAGGGAGGTTTTAATGAAAAAATTGGAGGGTGAAGCTTAAATCCTTAGCTTAGTGGTTGTAGCCAGAGCCATATTACCGGTAGCGTAAAAGGGGTACATGCCTTGGGTTTACAAATTTTAGAAGTCCAAACATTCAATGTTACTGAACTAAAATTAAGTACAGAAGACCCCGCTTAATGTGCTCAGTTTGGGACACCGTGATTTTTATACCAATAATCGATTGATAACAATAAACGATATGCAAAATTAGATAATTCCCCCCCCCTTTAATTCACACCAAACCAAAGTCTTAGAGCCTTTTCAACTGGCCCATCTTTAACAGCTCTATTAAGTTTGCACTCCGTATTTCCATTTTGTTTATCTTTTTATCACGATTTTTCCAAATTTTGCACAATAGAGGCTGTGAAATGTTTAACTGCCCTGCAGTATTGCGCTGACTCATTTTTGGCAACCTGTCATAACGATTTAAAATTTCCATCTTTTGTTTTCTTCGGAACCAGCGTTCACGGGTTCGAATCCCGCTGATGGCATGGATGTTCGTAGCCGTTCAGAATCGGCTTTAAACAGTAGGTCCCGGTCTCATTAGCCTCCGTGTGCAAAACAGTAGATCGTAGTGCTCCAAACCAAACCAAACCATCTTTTGTTTTAATGTTAAATCATTTCGCTTTCTGGCTTCCACATGAGCTGCTTGTAAGCGAGCAAGGCCTAAAATGGGAATACGCTCCTTCTCAGTTCCGATAAGAATATGTTGCCTTCTGCTTATCTGACAACCACTGACCACCAGCAGGGTGTGCGTCTTTCTGAAAAATTCCAGGAACTTGAAAAGCCGCACTCCTATGTTCATTCCCCATTTCCCAAGGCGGAAAAGGGAGAATTCTGGGAAATTCAAACAGCGAAGTGGAAGAAACGAATGGGTTCCTTCTGAATACATTGTTAATATTCCTTTGCCAGTTAAAATCAGGTTGGAAAACTGATAACATTAACCTATGTAACGATCATATAAAGCGATAAATTTAATATGCAAATGAATAGAGAAAATCAGGGCCAAGTGATTGTGATAACAATAAGCGATTAATAACATTAACCGATATCACATTAAGCGGACTCCACTGCATATGCCTCATTTAAAATCAGAATATAACTATCCTTAAAAGAAAAAGCAGTTATAGTCTTGTGAAAATTTGTATATGTAGGTTGTAAAATCAGCATACAAAATATTAATCAGTAGAAATTCATGGCAGAATTACTGGCGTTAACCAATATTTTTTGTGGGGGGGGGGGAGAGGAGGTTAAATAAATACTGAAAGTCTTTTTCTTCTTCTTTCTTATCCCTCTGATCTGAATCAGAACAAATCCATAAGATTGTTCGCTTTAAGTGCATCCAAGACGTAGGTAAGTCTCCTCAAAAGATCCCTGCGATTTTGTAGGGAGGGGAGAGGAGGTTAAATAAATACTGAAAGTCTTTTTCTTCTTCTTTCTTATCCCTCTGATCTGAATCAGAACAAATCCATAAGATTGTTCGCTTTAAGTACATCCAAGATGCAGGTAAGTCTCCTCAAAATATCCCTGTGTAACAAGCCAATGCACTTGATCAGGTGTTGTGTAGTGGTCTCTTCAATATTAAACTTAGTGCAAATAGAAAAAATCCTAGTACCATTGAGAACTTGAACATATGCCCTGAAATCCGTTAAGCTAAGGCAGTTTTGTCACCCTCAAAAACAATTAAATCACCACTGAAAAGATCTTTAATATGAGTTCTGCGAAACTATAGGGCTCCCTGGAACTTTGACAGAGATCCACAAGTGATCACTATTTGCTCAGTCCAATAAAATTTTGATAAGATTATAAAAGATTGAATACTTAAAGTACCCCTGAAAGAAACTTGAGGAATGAGTAGATCTATCCACTCTTTGTGAGGCAGTACTTCATAATTCTTTCAAAATCAACTCTTCAGGAGTCGGGAAAATTTTAAGGACTTCGAAACAAAATCCCTTTCATCTGAGTTATTTTTCACTCTTCCAGTTCTTATACATGCACGATTCATTTCATTAAATACTATCTCTACATTTTAACTAGGGTATCTATTTTCCCCGAGCATTTTACAGAAGGATTTTTTAAACAAAAAGTTATCGGAATGAGTCCCATTTAAACTAGGGAACAGGGAAAGTGCATTTATTTATCCCATTAGTACATTTTCTATATATTTAAAACTATATACAAAAAATATCCATGAAAAGAAAGGCTTGAAAGAACCCAGATTTGTGAATCCATTCACTTAACTACACTTCGTTGAGTTAAACTTCTCAAACACAACTCTTTAAGAATTCGTACCATTTATAGGCTCTTCAAAATCAAATTCTTCATCCCAGTCATTTTTCACTCTTCCACATTTTTTTACATTTTATAAAGAACCTTGATAAATGAGTAGATCTATGCACTGTTAATGATGCAGAACTTCATAATATTTTTAAAATTAACTCTTCCGTAATCTTGGAAGTTTCACACACTTCGAAATAAAATCCCTTTCATCCAAATCAATTTTCACTCTTCCAGTTCTTATTGTGCAGGCACGATTCATTTTATTAAATACCATCTCTACATTTTAACTAGGGTGTCTGTTTCCGCCGAGCATTTTACAGAAGGATTTTTTAAACAAAAAGTTATCGGAATGTGTACTTGGAACTTTATGTTCCATTTAAATTAGGGACGAGGGAAAGTGCATTTATTTTTGCCATTTGTGCATTTTCTATATTATTAAAACTATATACAAAAATATTCATGAAAAGAAAGGCTTGAAAAAACCCAGATTCGGGAATCCATTCACTTAACTACACTTCGTTGAGTTAAACATCTCAAACACAACTCTTTAAGAGTCGTACCATTTATAAGCTCTTCAAAATCATCCGAGTCATTTTTCACTCTTCCACATTTGAGTGCATGCCGGATTCATTTCACTAAATACCATCTTCACATTGCAATTACGGTATATGCTTTCCTGAGTGCTTTATAAATAGATTTTTTTAATAAAGAAGTAATCAATGGAACGTGTAACTGGAACTTAATATTCCTTTAAAAAAAAAAAAAAGAGAAGGGAAAAAAACGAGCACCCATTTTCCCCTACTAGCACATTTCAGCGCACTCGATATCTCTACATTTGAAAACAAAAACATCCCTGAAATGGAAGGTTTGAAAGAACTGGAGGAGAAAGATGAAGGGGGGATATAAAATGCTCCCATTTTTGCCCTTCGGGACCCGCATTTTAGGGCAGTGCAACACTATACGCAGCGCACGCTCGCCGTGCAGACCAATGGGAAACGCGAACCATCCCGCCGTCCGGTCACGTGGCAGCACAATGGCGGCGCCCAGTGTAGGCACGTGGCCTTACAGGCACTTGTCCGTCGCCATTATTAGAACGGGCCAATTTAATCCGATTAGAGGAAAGCGAAATGTCCCAGGGTAAAAAAGGTAGGGGGGTAGGAGGCGGTGGACCTGTGAGGTCTGTTCCCCGTATTTTTGCTTCTACAAGCACAAATCGTGATTTGTTGGTTAGATGAGGGTGTGACGCATATTACAACGAGATGCCCTAATCCAGCAATTTACAGCAATAGACCTTTGGAGTAATGAGGGGAAAAAAGCAGTTCATGTTTCGTTACTTTGCTGATTAATATATGTCCATTCTCTTAATGCGTCCAAACGCCAAGTTTGCTGTGCAAAGGATTCTGTGGAAAGCATGGGAAAGTTGTTGCAGAAACACAACCCGCGCACCCCAAACCTTTAAATTGTTAAAACTGTTTGAATCGCTTTATCGGTCGTAGGTAGAGTTGTGAGCAGGCGAAAAAACCCGGTTTAAACCCAGGAAAAAACCGGGTTTTTTGGGAAGGGAATTTTGAAGTCGCCAATTCCTAAGACACAATGAAAACCACCATTTTTTTTCCTATCTTTTTTGTAGACCTCAAAAGTTCATATTTTCATAAAATTTAACTATTATATGCTATGAAAAAAAAATTGAATAATTGGGATTAACTAACTATATTTGGCAAGGTATCATATTTAGCATGAAAGTATGAGTATATTTTTCCTTTGAGAAATATCCAATATTTTTATTATTACATAAATATTAGGCAATAATCTGTAGTGTCACAAAACCTATAAATCATTATTTTTCTTGGATAACATCTCTCTCTCTCTCTCTCTCTCTCTCTCTCTCTCTCTCTCTATATATATATATATATATATATATATATATATATATATATATATATATACACACAGTCAAACCTGTCTATCTCGAATCTCTTGGGAGTAAAAAAAAATTCGAGATAAACAGGTTTCGAGATACACAGGTTTTATGAAAATTTCTTTACGCACTACAAAAGATTGAAAATTTGAAGTACTTTTAATTTTATTTACATGCACGGCTCTTTTTCATTGTTTTGCAGCCGTTTTCGAAGTTCTTTTGTGTGATATCATTGTTTTTCATGATAGTAAAATAGTACTGAGTGGAATTCCAAATTTAGCGGCGACTACGCTTTTCTTCACAGAAGGGTTTTCCTTCAAAAATGACAGAATTTCCATTTTTTTTTTCGATGGTTAAAACATTCATTTTTCTTTTAACACCTGCCATTTTTAGCTCAAAAATTCAGACAGCAAGTTGGGAGATGATACTTTAGTCATTAGGCTATAGACTGAGAACCAGGTCTATTTCCAAAAAGAAATATCTCCCGGTTCCTATTCCCCCTCCTCAACCCCGATCCCTTATTATTCCAGGGCAAAGAACCCGATTTTAGTACAATTCCCACCAAATCCCTAATCAAATAACCGAAAACTAGAAGTGCATTTCCTGGAAATAGGAACTTGTGCGGTTATCAACGCAATAAGGCTCTAAACTGGAATGTTGCGTTTCTTACGAAAATTCGAGATAGACAGGTTTGGGAAAAAATAATTTGAGATATGTTTGAAAAATACGTTAAATTTTTATTGAAAATGTAGGGAAATTGAAAAAATTCGACATAGACAGGTTTTCGAGATAAGCAGGTTTCGAGATAGACAGGTTTGACTGTATATGTTTACAAATATATATATATATATGTATATATATATGTATATATATATATATATATATATATATATATATATATATATATATATAATGTGTGTGTGTGTGTAGGAATTGGATACAAAATGCAACAGTGTCAATTGATTACACCTTTAAATGATATATGCATTACAAAAAAATAATAAACTGTTATTTTAAATTAAAAAATATTTATTTTTATGTTATAAATAGAGGGGAAAAAGTTTAACACAAAGCAATTTACATAATAAATAAGGATAAAAAAATGTATATAATTATTATATTAGCAATTAAAACTGAAGCAACCAGTTATGTGTTTGATAAAACTAAAAGGGTCATTAATTACATAAGTACAACTATAAAATGATTTAAATGCTCATTGCTATTATTTCTTGAATATATATATATATATATATATATATATATATATATATATATATATATATATATATATATATATATATTCAAGAAATAATTGCAATGAGGATTATATATATGCATATATATATATATATATATATATATATATATATATATATATATATATATATATATATATATATATTGCCAAAAGTAAAAAAAAAAATCTTACAAATAATAGGCTAGTTCTTAAATAGCCACTGTTGAAAAAATAAAATTAAGCATTGTTAAAATGATTTTTTTCCCAAAGTTTCCAAGATTCGGGGTTTATTTCCCAAAGTTCCCGGGTTTATTCCAGCCTCTTCAAAATTCCGGGTTTTTTACATCTCTAGTCGTAGGGGACGGCAAAGAAGTATGGTTGGGCTGCGTTTGGAACGCTACAGTTTTTTGCTACAAGAAAACTGAGACCTATTACTTAAAGTTGATTCCCACTGGCTACGAACGGGGTTTGAACCCGCGTCCTCCTGTTTCGAATGCCAGCACCAAGCAATGGAGAATCTTTACGTGACGTCATGACAGTACATCTTAACTCTTTGAAAGCAAAACATTTACTTGTTTCCCTTAAACTTTCCTACGCGTTGTTTTAGGGTATATACAGTGGGCTCCGATTAATGTGATCAGTTTGGGACAATGTGATTTTGATAACAATAAACGATTGATAACAATAAACAATATGCAAAATTAGATAAATTTACCCCCCCCTCCCTTCAATTCACACATACTAAATTTAAGTGAATTCTCGTGTAAACAATATTTTCGAGTGTCTTTCATCTCTGGAACCAACCATTTGTTGCAACAAAATCTTTTTTTTTCCCATTTTCACAGCTAAGCATATTGCTTTTTGTTCCATAACAGGTCCGTTGACTGGAGCATCGTGTTCTCGAACATTTTCAAACCGGTCTTAGAGCCAGTGGCGTGCGGTCCATATGTGCAGGGTGTGCACTGCACAGCCTGGCAAAATTATGAGGGACAGTAATTTTCTGCACCTATGTCTACCTATCTTTATATGGTATATAAGAAATATTATAATATATTCAAATATCATGTTGATTTGCTTGCTTGTATTCCCGCAGTGCGTGCGGTACTAGGTGCTGCCCCACGTAGAACGCAAAAGAATGTAGGAAGTTCTGATGTGTACGCACTGCGCACTAAATTGAAAATCACGCTTTATATGTATGGGCTACTGGAGAAAAACAGTATACTATGGCAAGTGCAGCTATTTTTCCTGCACTTGGCATTCAGAATCATCCGAAGGTACGGTTTATTAAGCGTTGTATTAGAGCGGACACTTACGTGATGAAGCGCTTTCGGTTTTTTAACTGATTAACTGGCCATACAATTTTGCAGACGGTTAATGTTTAAATTTATATATTGTAAGATTTTGTTTTCATGGAAATATAAAAGAAGTATTTCATCAATATAAAGGGAAATGTTTTAGTGTGGTAAAGTAATTTCGGTGATGTATTATATTTATTGAAATAATTAGCTGAAAAACATTGTTGTTTTGTTTTAAAGAAACGAATTTTAACAGAACAGTCCAAATTTTACCATTCATTGTGTCTTACAGACAGTATATAAGTTATATCTGTAACACCATATCCCTGGTTTTGTTTTTAAAAATTATCAAGATGTTTTTCGCATAAATATGATTTCCAAATGTTAAAAACAATTAATAAATATAATTTAATCCACTGATCAAACAAGAAACAGTTCGCTCTATTGTGCCAGCGTGCAGTGAAATCCTCTGCACGTGGAATAGACGTTCGGTTTGTCGGCACCAATGAGCATTCGGACGAGGCACCGCATTGGCGGGCGCCACGTGGTGCTACGTTTGCTGAACATATAAGTTTATCGTGGAGGCCCGAAGCGTTGCTTTTTCGACGCCGATATGATACCATACAACAAAAGAAATGATTTTTGCTTCAGTGCTAGTAGAATTTTCATATGTTTATCTGTTTAATAGTTATAACTCGACTACTCGTAGGTAAATATTTTATTTATTGTAATCTTTAAATTTATATTCATAATAAATAACCCGTTTCAGAATGGAGAACTCAGATGTCTCAATAATTAAAGATTTATTGGAAAATTCATGTTCTCTGCACACCCTGCCTGAAAACCTACCTCACGCCACTGCTTAGAGCCTTTTCAACTTGCTCATCTTTACCAGCTCTATTACGTCTGCACTCCGTATTTCTATTTTGTTTATCTCTTCGAGTAAGTTCATCCCGTTTTTGCAAAATCTTGCACAGTAGAAGCTGAGAAATGTTTAACTGCTCTGCAGCATTGCGCTGACTCACTTCTGGTAACCTGTCATAACGATTTAAAATTTCTTTTGTTTTAATGTTAAATCATTTCGCTTTCTGGATTCAATATCTACAAGCTGCAAGCGAGCAAGGCATAAAATGTGAATAAGCTTCTTCTCAGTTCCAATAAGAATGTGTTGCCTTCTGCTTATCTGACACCCATTGACCAGCAGCAGGGTGTGCGTATTTCTGAAAAATTCCAGGAACATGTATACCCCACTCTTTTGGTCATTCTCCATTTCCTTAGGTGGAAGAGAATTCTCAAATTCAAACAACGAAGGGAACGAAAAGAATGGTTTTCTTTTGAATACATTGTGAATATTCCTTTACCAGATAAAATGAGGTTCGGAAACTGATAACATTAACCGATGTAACAATCACATAAATCGATAATTTTAACATACAAATGAATCGAGAAAATCGGGACCAAGTGATTTTGATAACAATAAGTGATTGATAACATTAACCGTGATCACATTAAGCGGAGTCCACTGTATATATATAAATATTATATTTACTTATACTTGGTTTTCATGATTTATCCGGCCGAACGCTGGCCAATTGTTTAGGGCGCTGATCGTCGGTACCGGAGTTCGTGGGTTCGAATCCCACTATGGCATGGATGTTCGTAGCCGTTCGGAGTCGGCTTTAAGCAGTAGGTCCCGGTCTCATTAGCCCTCGTGTGCAAAACAGTAGACCGTAGCGCTCCAAACCAAACCATGATTTATCCGACCATTATAACAAGCTGTAGTGCGCATGGCTGTACGAAACGGTTCAAAAAAGGCTAAAATATAAAATTTTACAGCTTTTGTAAATGTTTTTTAGCCTTTGGGAAATTATATACTATTTTACAACCTTTATTATTCTGAAACATTCACTTGCGAAATTTCAGTCAAAATTGTGCAAAAAAAATTTTAGATTCGGATAAAGAATTTGGAGAATATAAATTAAATTAAATTTGGTTCAAGCACTCCGCTTCCGTAGGAGTTAAAGTAAAAAAAAAACTCTGAAAGTGCAATTACAAGGGCTGTATAAAACCAATTTTTGGGACCTAGATATTTTCATCTTTCGTCCCCTTTTTCTCACAAAAGAAATAGAGCACAAAAAAGTATAATATAATAAACAAAGTAAAACTATATGATGTGAAAATAAAACAATTCTTATATTTTTACTAATAAAAAAATCTAAAATACGACGATAAATTTTATTAAATTGGGTTCAAGCACTCCTCCTCTCTAAGAGTTAAGGTTTAAAAAAAAAAAAAAACCTCTGAAAGAGCAACTACGAGAGCCGGATAAAACCTTTTCTGGGACACAGATATTTTCATCTTTCGTCCCCTTTTTCTCACAAAAGAAATAGAGCACAAAAAAGTATAATATAATAAACAAAGTAAAACTATATGATGTGAAAATAAAACAATTCTTATATTTTTACTAATAAAAAAAACTATGCAACGACAATTTTTAGTTTTTCTAGAAAATATTTTCGACAGTTTGTTTATAAATTGAAAAAAATAGAAATTCCTTTTATTAAATGTCTACCAAAAATAATTGTATAAATATAAACAAACTTTTTATTAAGTTTATGTTTTCTTCTCTTTAATTCATCAGTTAGTATTAGTCAGCTGTTAGCCTTTTTCTGGATGCATAAAATAACTAAAGAATTTATTTTGATTGACTCAGTAATTTTCGTAAATAACGTTTTAATAATGAAAATGACTTTTTCAAGAGATGCGTTTGATATAGGCAAAACTAAATATAATCTCAATAATATTTATGTATTTAGAACTGTTCATAATATTTTGAAAAGGTGAATATGCAAATGATTTTTATTTTTAAAACAATAGACAGTAAACAAATAACAAAACTTTTATATTGTTTTGGGCTCTTTGTACAAATTCCGAGAACAAATTTGATTCTATTTTAGCTTGGTACAAAAATCTTTAAGTCACGTGATCTCTCTAATTGAACACTTTTCTACAAAATTTACAGTTTAGATATTATATAGATACATGTAAAACTAACGATTCTGCTCTTCTTGCTCCGGAGTTCTGGAGCTTTAATCCCTCTGCAGGCATGGATGTAGCTATTCGGAATTGGCTCTAAACAGAAGGTACCGGCCTTATTAGCCGTCGTTAGAAAAACAGTGCACTGTATATGAAAGAGAAGGTAATAAAAATATTTTTAAATAACAAACCTGTTTTTCTGTGTTAACCTTACACCTAAATGAAATCTAATTGAGAAAATTCAATTTCTTGAGGCTCAAATTATTATCCTGAAATTGTAGGTATTATAGCTTATGTGGTTGTCTTAGAAGATGAATATGCTTTTACACTAAGAGTTCTTTATTTAAAACAAGTTTCTTCGATCCGAGCCTTCGGTGCTGGTAGTTGAGTTTTCCATATGAGGGTTATACTTATTTATGACCTTGTGGTAGCACAGACTCAATGATTTATTTTTAGTTTAAAAATCGTTTGCAATTTGTTACAAGTTAATCGTTTTGCAAGTTTTGGTTTTGCTATAAAGTTTTTATAAAACGATATGAAATAAAAAGTTGTTGTTCTAAGAAGACTGGAAAATGTTTCGCATCTTTTAATTGGATTATTATGCCTGATTAAGGGATAAGAATTTAAATATAGCTCAAACTAAGTGTATAATTAATTTAATATCGTAGTAATACACGATAACCTTGATAATTCGAATTAAGGCCGCTACCATATTACAGTCGACATATGTCACTGGTGAATTCTGCATCATAATAACGTCAGAGGGGGAAATTTGTGTTACCAAATTTCCATCTCTGGTGATTTCTGACATCATTATGACAGGGAAGTCAGCAGTGACATATGTCGACTGTAATATGGTAGCAGCCTAAAGCAAAATTTTATTCAGTATGGCTTTATTCGTCACTTAGCTTATCGTTGATTAGCTTTAACTAACTATTCTCTAACCAGAATGAAAGAAATAAGTAATAATTTAAATAAAAGTTTTCATTCTTTAAAAGTATTATTCAAATTACAATATCAATATGATATAATTCCAAAAATTTCAGCAAAGCTTCGCGTAGCCGCAAATTTATTCTGTCTTTGATAATTTGAAATTAATCGTAGATTAGATTTAACTGATTGTTCTTAGACCTCAAAGATGATAATGATAATTAAAATAAAAATATTCGTCCTTTAAAAGTATTATGTAAATTTCAAAATTAATGCAATATAATTCCCAAATTTTCAACCAAGTTTCACTTAACTGAAAGTTTACTTTAGCGTTAATAATTTGAAATAAAGCAAAAAAAAAAAAAAAAAAAAAAAAAAAAAAAAAAAAAAAAAAAAAAAAAAAAAAAACGTTATTAACCGTCAGTTAACTTCAATCAAATCTTTTTTAGACAAGGACGAAAGAAAATAGTGATAGCTAAAGTGAAAATATTCATTCCTTAAAAGCATTATTTGAATTTTAAAATTAATTCCTTATAATTCCAAAACTTTCAACCAAATTTCACCTCCCAGCAAATTTGTTCTATTTATGAAGTTTAATTTGAAATGAAGCAACATTTAGGGCCAGTTTCACCAAAGTCTTTTAACAGCTAACCACGATTAACTCATTGCGCCATCCAATGATGGGACGCAATTCTCAGTTTAAACAGAGATTAATCGCCTTTAGTCGTTGAACGATTTGGTGAGACTGGTTCATAATTTAATACGGTATTAAACGTAGGTTTATTTTTAACTAGGTTTTGGAGTTTCGAGGTTTCGGTTTTGAGCGAATATGGTCTGCTTTTTTGAAACACGAGGGCTAATGACATCGGGACCGACTGCTTAAAGCCAATTCCGAAAGTCTACGAACAACCATGCTACAGTGGGATTCGAACCCACGAACTCCGGTACCGAAGATCAGCGCACTGGCGGCTATTGTCTAGCTTTAGTTTAACTAGGACTTCTTATACTTCTTCTTAGACCAGGACGAAAGAAAACAGTATAGTTAGAGTGAACATATTCATTGGTTAAAATCCGAGGACACCTAAAACATCTTAAACCTTTGTTTTAAGGTATATGGTCCTCGTTGGTGCAGACGATTCATTGCTTAAAAGGATTATTTAAATTTCAATATTTATACAATATAATTCCCAAATTTCCAGTCAAATTTCCATTAGCAAGTTTATTCCTGTCTTAATAATTTGAAATCAAACGACTTTTTATTTCCTGCGGTATTAATCGTAGGTTAATTTTAACTAACCATTCTTTAACCATAACGAAAGAAAATAATGATAGCCAAAGAGAAAATAATCATTTGTTAAAAAAAAATAGTATTTAAATTTCAATATTCATCTGATAAATTCTTAAATTTTTTACCAAATGTTTCTCGGCTGAAAAGCCACTCCCCTCTTAAGGTATCCGTCTACTTTAAAAACGTCATTTTTGCCAAAAATCATAATTTTTTTATTTCTCTATTGTAAAATTTCAACTTCTATGCTTCTAAATCTGTTTTTGTTTTGTCTCTTCGACATTTTAAAGGAAAGTTACAGCTGTTTAGACATCAGTGACAGCTGTCACAACAAAACGGAAGTAGCGACCTCGGAACCGGAAGTTGAATTTAAAATCTTTTAAAGAGCATTTTTTTGGACAAAACTTTTTAAATTTTCGTGAAGATTAGATTAAACATTTTTCTAGTATTTTTAATAATGAGCAACTTGGCAATTAGAAGGTTTTGAAGCAAGAAAGTGTGGGGAATTTTAAACATGTATTTTAATTTTTTAACAGTTAAAGTTGCTTTCATAAACTTCAAATGCGTTTTTCTCAGAAAGGTATTTTTAATAAAATGTTAAAACTTGAAATGTGATTTCTCAAAATGTTCTTAAAATATTTTGTTAAAAATTATTATGAATGCTTTTGATAGTATTTACTAGTAAATGACCTAAAAGCTTTAAATTTAAATAATTTTTAATGATGTTACACTCATAGTTAGATATAAAGGTAATGAAAATTCGTTAAAAATTCAATGTGTATGATTTTGAAGGACCAAAATTTTTTACCAAATGTAAATTAAGCAAAGATTTTAGGTGATTCACTAATCCAGTGTATAAGAAATGTGTTGCATCAAAAAATATTAAAATAATTTAATTTATTAAAAAATTAGACCTTTTGCAAAAACCCGATTTTTTTTACTAAATTTTCTTCATTTATTAGAAATTTTATAAAAACTTCTCCAAAAATACATTTTTTAAGTGCAATTCTCTATGATAATATAAAAAATAAATCTAAAAATGTAAAAACATGAACTAGTGTCAACGTTTAAAGAAAAAAGTTCTTCGAACGTTGACGGATACCTTAATAAATTGAACTGAAATGAAATTTTATTTAATACGGTATCGCCGGTTATACTTAATCAGCTATTCCTAAACCGTAACAAAAGGATAAACAATAATACGAAAATTAATCCCAGCGGATTAATTTATTGGCAACTCCGAGCTGTTACTACAGCTTCCCTCCATTTGGCCCTACGATGGCTGCGTCATAGATGCGGTCGATTTCTATTTGTTGAAGACTGTCGCCGTTTTACCCCCATTGGCTGCTGAAGGCGAACCTTTATTTACAGATTCGTTTCTCCCGTGAGTCAATGCCTTGCTTAACTGTACTGCGCCACGTGCATGGCACGCTTTCGGATGTTTAACAGGAGTTTGAAATCGACAATGCTGTTGTTTTACTGGTGATAAATTGGTAAGGAAGAGAAGAAAACAGGCATAGTATCGTGTACAGTAGAACCTTGATTATTCAGACTGAATGGTGCCATAATCATATCGAATAATCAAAAACTCGATTAACCCTATTGATTATTATAGGAAAATCAAAGGAACCACGACTTGCTTGAACGCCTATTAAATATGCACTTTTTTTTATTTTACTTGCATAATGTATCATTAAAATTATCATTTGCGAGTACCTAATTGTTGAAATTAAAATGCGTTCTAAAAATTAAGGTGTTTGAGTAGAAAGCAAGTACTTCTACTTGGCAGGGAATGGCATCACTAATATACTACAAATTGATTTTTTTTTTTAGCTTTTATGTGTATATTTCGTTAGTTTGGAGTGCTATGGTTTACTTTTATGCAACACGAGGACTAATGAGACCGGGACCTACAGTTTAAAGCCGATTCCGAACGGCTACGAACTTCCATGCCACAGCGGGATTCGAACCCGTGAACTCTGGTACCGAAGGCCAGCACCTAACCAATCGGCCATCGTTCGGCGTATATTTCATTAGAAACCGAAAATTTTGCCGATTACAGTGCTTCCATCTGTATCAAGAAGTAATATATCCCCTATGTAATAATGGCCTAAGTTATTTGTCCGTCCGTCCTTAAATTTATGAAGCAGTTGGACCTGGAATGGATAGAGGCATCCATATTGAATTCTTGGTGTGTCAAGGTTAGCAAAATTCAAAGCGAGTTTGAAAAGTTCGAAATCTACCCGCTTCCCCTTTTCAATCCTTTAATGTCGTTATTTCAAGCCCTATTTTCCCGGTTAAGAGCAGGCGATGAAATTCAAAAATATATCACATTAGAAGTAGATGAAAATAACATTTTTTAAACATTATGACGTCATTCCTTTAACCATCTCATTATTTAATCATTTCTCATTTTAAATTGCTTAAATATTAACTGCATTATTTTTATAAGTTTTATCACTGAACTTAGATATAAAACAAATAATTTTCTTGTATATTTGGCTTAAATAATATATTAGGTACATATGTGATAGTTTTAAATTTAATCATCGATTATTTTTTGTTGCAATGAAAATTTTATCACCGGTATTAACAACAAATTATTTTCATAAAAGTCTGGGACTCTGTTTCACGGACTAATAAATATCTGGCATTTAAGTTATATATTTATGAAAATTAAGAAGTTTGTTCATTTGTGTGTTTGCTTTCTATACATAATCACACGGTTTGCAATCGATTCGCTCAATTTTGGACATCATTCATATGTATCGTGAACTAATCAATGTCAATATTAAAATCTCAGTCCATCCAATCACGTAATAGCGCAAGATAAATTAAAGTTGGAAACTAACAGGTTGTCAGTAAATATAAACAAATTATTGAGCGTGTACCAGATAATTCACAGCCAAAAAATAAACCCTTTTTTTTCCCTAAATCATAAAGTACCTTACAATTCTGGAAAATTAAAAATTTTACTGATCTCGTCATATGACGGGCTATATGCTAGTATATAATATGCATATATATATATACACGTACATATATATATATATATATATATATATATATATATATATATATATATATATATCGTGATCCAGTGTTAAGGCGAATGGAAAACAGTCTTTCTTGATATTAATAAGTTTATTAAATCATCGTTTCATTTAAAACAAAACCTGCGCCATTTTCATTTTTTCATCGAAGACACGCGTAGAGTGTGTTCACAGTTCCATGTCCACACGCCAACTGACTGTTACCTGTTTGCAAACTCATCAAATACTTCCAAAATGCTTCCGCCTGACCGGATTATCCTAAAAGCTTACGCGAGCGTAGGTCTTTTTCATTCATTTTATTATTATAAAAGAGTTCCCTTTTTAAAATCGTTTATAACTCAATAAATTTCTAAGTACCTCTATATTAAACCTGACATATATATATATATATATATATATATATATATATATATATATATATATATATATATATATATATGTATATATACATATATATGTATAGGTATATACACTCATGTCCATAAATTAAGGATAATGAAGTTCAGGCAATGAAAGAGACAAAAGCAAAACAAATTTGACTTATTTGTAAAGTCTATTTATTAAACAAAAGGTAAAGAGCAAAAAAGATGCTATATGTTTGACATAATTAATAAAAATTGCGATTTTTACTCCCTGGAACAAATTTCAAAAAAGAACCTATTTACAGAAAACAGTATAACATGGTTAGTATGATGGTTAATACGGAGTATGTCTCCCGGACGATGCAATACAAGCGTTACAACGCCTACGCATGCTGAGTATCAGATTATCAATCTGATCTTGGGGAAAATTACACCACTCATCAAGCAATGTCCTCCGAAGTTCCGATAGACAGTTGGGAGGGAGTTGACGGGCTGCAATTCGTCGCCCAATCATGTCCCAAACATGCTCTATTGGATTCAAGTCCGGTGAGTATGCTGGCCAATCCATACGGGGGATATCCTCCGATTGAAGGCATTCATCTACAATGTTTGCATGGTGAGGTCGGACGTTGTCATCCATATACAGAAATTCAGGACCCATGGCGCCCCGAAACAAACGAGCATGTTGTTCCAGAATGACATCCCGATAGATGTGGCCTGTCATCGTTACACTCTGAACATGCAGGTCAGTTCTGGAACCAAGAATAATTCCTCCCCAAACGAGCCATCCTGCACCACCGTAACGGTGTCGTTCAATGGTGTTCTCTTGGTGGTAACGGGTACCTGGCGCTCTCCATATGAAAGTCCGGAGAGAATCAGAATGTAAACTGAACCTGGACTCGTCGGAAAACATCACACAAGACCACTGTTGCGGTGTCCACAATGCATGCTCTCTAGCCCAGCATAATCGCAGGCGACAGTGAGTTGCGGTAAGGGAAACACATCTGACAGGCCTACGAGCATATAGACCAATGTTCCCTAAGCGTCTGTACACGGTCTGCCTTGAAACTGTCGTACCGGTAGCTGAAGAGAGCTGGCGAGACAGGTCTGATGCTGTGCTCCGTCTGTTTCTTTTGGCAGTAACTGCCAAATACCGGTCATCATTCGGCGTAGTAACTCGGGGGCGACCTGTGCTGTAACATCTACTCACATTACCATCATGTTTGAATCGTTGCCAAAGCCTGGAGATGACACTCTGGGCGATTCCAAGTTCCTCGGATACTTCCAGCTGGGTACGTCCACATTCCAGTCGTCCGATAATTCTACCACGTAAAAAATCATTCAAATGCTTCCTTTGTGCCATAACTATGCGGTTATTGCACTGAAAGGCTTTTAAAGCGCTTGTGAACAATTTTACTTCTTTGCTACCATTCCTTATATACCCCTTTCATACACTCTCGTCATTGTGACGTACTATCCGCGCCATCTGTTGGTTTCCTGCAATTTGTATATTCTTCTTCAAGATGTGTGTGATAATTCTGCAAGTGAAATTTTTATTTTAGAGCTCAATTTCTGTGTGATTCTGAATTATCCTTAATTTATGGACATGAGTATATATATATATATATATATATATATATATATATATATATATATATATATATATATATATATATATATATATATATATATATATATATATATATATATATATATATATATATATATATATATATATATATATATATATATATATATATATACACACACACACATATATATATATATATATATATATATATATATATATATATATATATATATATATATATATACATATATATACATATATATATATACATATATATATATATATATATATATATATATATATATACATATATATATACATTATATATATACATATACACATATATATATATATATATATATATACATACATATATATACATATATATACATATATATATATACATATCCATATATATATACATATATATATATATATACATATATATATATATATATATATATATATATATATATATATATATATATATATATATATATATATATATATATATATATACACGTCTCTGCTGTTCATAGACATACAGAGAGAGGGAGAGGCTGGAAAGTCATCCGTCATGTTAGGATGTTATAATTTGTGCACATGTCTTTTTCATTTGAAAGATTTCCTTTTAAATTTGTAGATTATGCCTCGTACTAAGGAATTTTTCATTTTATAAATAATCAATTTTTAATTTAATTAGAAAATTAACGTTATTTGATATTATTTAAAGAAATGTTTTCCTACTTATTAAGTCATACGATACCAACAGGCCTATACCACACAGTAGTTTTCAAACTAAGGTGAATATTCCTTTGCACGTTTGTACTGCAATGGATCAAAAACCAGTTCTTGAATCAATGTATTCACTTCAATGGTATTCATTCAAGGAATGAATCATAATTGAAAAAATTCATTCCAGGAATGGATCATTACAATTATGTAACAAAGAACCTCCTGGAATTTATCCGGAATATTACATTGTACGTAATATCTGTTTTGATTAGTGTTATATTAACAAATATAATTCACAAAATAGAGTCCATAAAATTAATTTTTATTTTTGGACCAAATAATAAAAATTACAAAATACTTTTAGTATTTACTGATTTGCAACAAAAAGTCGATTCACTAATTGTTGTACAGCAAAACAGTAGACTTATTTTTGGTATTCGACATATAATAATTTACAGAATTAATCTAAATTATATCACTTACTAGCTGCTTCGCACCCAGTCTCCGGTCTGGGTTTTAAAATATTTCGATGAAAGGTTTAGAACCACTCTTAAAGATAATAATACGTATTAATAGAATAGCTGAACAAGTCTCGTATATTTCAGATTGTTGACGATTATAGCAGTTTATTTTAATAGCTGAATGTCCAGTAAGTGCATTGTGTAACCTGTGAGCCGCTGCATAAAAATTCCCCATTCCACGACTAGGAATCAAATTTCAAAATACTGTGGAGAGTTATATATATGTACTGTTCTGAATGGGTAATTCATTTCCGAGATTGGATGCCTTTTAGTACATACATAAAAATTAAATTTTAAACAACAAAACCTATGACGATAACTTATTCTTTAAAAAATGCCAATTGTGAAATAAAAACAAATTTGATAGTACGTGGTGAATTTGTAATTATTGAAAATAAAAATCACGCCCACATTTAACAGAAAAAATACTAACTTTTTAAAAAAATTGAGAAATTAAAATAAAGATTTACATATTTTGATGAAGTAAAAATATTTAGCTATTAAAAATAAAATGATTTTGATACTGGGATATTTCAAAGAGAATAAGTTATTGCGTATGACAAATAGTTGTAACAATAGGCAATAAATGGCACCACTCATTACATATTTTAATTAATATAATTTTAACTGATTGTAATTACGGTATTTTAATGGTGGAAAGACTGTAAGCATTCAGCGGATTGGGCGAAGTAATGCATCCAAATGTATTTATGTTTATAAATGCATTTATTTACACTCGAATTTTAATGGTAAGTAAGGTGTTGAACAATTCAAGAATATAATAAATTACAAACAGAAATACCAAAATGTGCCGCAGTTCAAATATTCCAAACAAACAACGGTTTGGCAGGATAGGTGAGAGTTGTTCTGCATTAATGTCAATTCTATTACCAAATATCTGGCGAAAACAAGAAAGAAAATATGATCATGGTTTTTCACGCCAACTTAACAGTTAAAATGACTGTATTACATAATTAAAACGGTGTTTTTGTTGGTTTTAAAATAATATATTTCGAACTAATTAGAATATCTGAACGCGATTGACCGAAATGACTTCCTTAATTAATTCTACCAAGCCTAATTATGAATAGATGTTAGTGTGGTCTCAAAATTGGATAAACAAAAATTGCGCAATTGAAACGACAATGAAAGAAAAATACCAAATATTGATAAAATGAACTAAGCACAAAAGCTGAGAACAATTATATTGCTTGAAAGCGTTTTCATAATAATGAAATTACTTAAAGGATTTCAATTTTTATAACACGTAATTAAAAGAAATATATACCAAAAGTTGCCAAGCTTATTTAAGAATAGGTGAAGTACAGAGTGACGACTTAAAATTGGATAAATAAAAAGGATGCAATTGAATTTAAAATGAAAGAAATATTCCAAATTAATATATATTGTTAAAACGAAATAAGTATATAAGACTAAAACATCGAAAACAATTATATTATTTGAAATCACATTTTAATCTTTAATCAAAAGTGGCTACAATATCTCAACATTTCATAGTTGCCATTTCTAAAATGAAAATTTATTTGTTCCCTGTATATCACTTGCCATTTTTTTCTCTAGTGTAGTTGAGTTTTAGATAACAAAACCTATAACCATATGATAGTTTTTATTTAATAAATGGCAACTAAGAAATGAAAACAAATTTGATAGAACATGGCAAGTTTTTAATTACTGAAAATAAAAATCTCGCCAAGCAAATAAAATAGAAAACAGAAGTGATTTCCTAAACAAAAATGAGTTTATCGTTTATCAGATAAGAAAATAGTCTTAGATACATAAATGCCATCATATATTTATATACTTACACTGGAATTTAAATAGCGTAGATACGATTTTGTGTTTCCCGAATACCAAATATCTGGCGATAGTAATGCTAACAATGAATAACACTGACATATTTAGATGCCAACTCAACAATTGAAAGCTCGTGTCTCAAAATTAAACTGGCATTTTGTTCAGTTTTTCGTCAGTATCTTTCGAACTAATTGAAATATCGGAACGCAAATGGGTAAAATGACATCCCTGGATCATTCCACTTTTTTTGCTACTTTTGGCTCCCGTCTGCGTCCAGCGGTTCGCAAGGAGATAGACGCACATACAAACATACATGCATACATACATATAGTCACAGTCAGATTTTAATATCGGAATTCAAGATGTATTAATATGGAATATGTTCATTAGGCGGTATCAAGGATTTCTATCCAAAGTTAGTTACTCTATGACTTATCGGGTAGATTTGTATTAAAAACAAAAACATAAAAATGAAAACTGTTCTTAATATCAATAAATAAATATAACAAAATATATGTTTACATGTTAACGATTAATTCAGCATCAAATTTTTGTCTTATATTTAATTTACTCAAACTTTTTTCTTATTGTAAAATATAAGTTTAACCCTAAATCACATTACTGTATTACTACTGTCGGTGTTGTTTTCCAACACGTTTTATTCGTTTGATATTTCGTAACTGGAATGTAATTTTTCGTCTATTAAAAGATGAATAATGTTTCACAATATACTGTCTTGTCACAAAAATGCGAGACATCATAGCTCAGTTGATAGAGTAATAGACATGTAAAGACGAATAAGTTCAATATCCTGTAGTTCCTGGATAGTAGCAAATATTGTTTACCGTAAATGAATTACAGTAGTAAAATTTTCAACAAAAAATCTTAACTAGATTCTTTGAATTACAAAATAAATATTTGGCATTCGGCGTATAATAATTTATGGAATTTATACAATTTAAATCGTTGTTTTGTGTGCCACCATAGCTCAGTGGATAGAGCACTGGTCTTGTAAACCAGGGGTCGTGAGTTCGATCCTCACTGGTGGCTGTAGATTAGCGTAATCTCAATTAGAATGTAACTGTACAGCGGTGTAGTTTCCAGCAAATTTTAGTCTTTTTATATTTCGTAACTGGAATGTAATTTTTCGTCTATTGAAAGATGAATAATATTTCACAATATACTGTCTTGTCACAAAAATGCGAGACATCATAGCTCAGTTGATAGAGTAATAGACATATAAATACGAATAAGTTCAATATCCTGTAGTTCCTGGATAGTAGCAAATATTGTTTACCGTAAATGAATTACAGTAGTAAAATTTTCAACAAAAAATCTTAACTAGATTCTTTGAATTACAAAATAAATATTTGGCATTCGGCGTATAATTATTTATGGAATTTATACAAATTAAATCGTTGTTTTGTGTGCCACCATAGCTCAGTGGATAGAGCACTGGTCTTGTAAACCAGGGGTCGTGAGTTCGATCCTCACTGGTGGCTGTAGATTAGCCTAATTTCAAGGAGAATGAAACTGTACAGCGGTGTTGTTTCCATCACGTTTTATTCGTTTGATATTTCGTCACTGGAATGTAATTTTTCGACTATTGAAAGACGAAAAAATGTTTCACAATATACTGTCTTGTCACAAAAATGCGAGACATCATAGCTCAGTTGATAGAGTAATAGACATATAAATACGAATAAGTTCAATATCCTGTAGTTCCTGGATAGTTGCAAATATTGTTTACCGTAAATGAATTATAGTAGTAAAATTTTCAACAAAAAATCTTAACTAGATTCATTGAATTACAAAATAAATATTTGGCATTCGGCGCATAATTATTTATGCAATTTATATAAATTCTTTCGCTATTTTGTGTGCCACCATAGCTCAGTGGATAGAGCACTGGTCTTGTAAACCAGGGGTCGTGAGTTCGATCCTCACTGGTGGCTGAAGATTAGCCTAATTTCAATTCGAATGTAACTGTACACCGGTGTAGTTTCCAGAATTTTATTCTTTTGATATTGCGTAACTGGAATGTAATTTTTCGTCTATTGAAAGATGAATAATGTTTCAAAATATACTGTCTTGGCACAAAAATGCGAGACATCATAGCTCAGTTGATAGAGTAATAGACATATAAATACGAATAAGTTCAATATCCTGTAGTTCCTGGATAGTTCCAAATATTGTTACCATAAATGAATTACAGTAGTAAAATTTTCAACAAAAAATCTTAACTAGATTCTTTGAATTACAAAATAAATATTTGGCATTCGGCGTATAATTATTTATGGAATTTATACAATTTAAATCGTTGTTTTGTGTGCCACCATAGCTCAGTGGATAGAGCACTGGTCTTGTAAACCAGGGGTCGTGAGTTCGATCCTCACTGGTGGCTGTAGATTAGCGTAATCTCAATTAGAATGTAACTGTACAGCGGTGTAGTTTCCAGCAAATTTTAGTGTTTTGATATTTCGTAACTGGAATGTAATTTTTCGTCTATTGAAAGATGAATAATGTTTCACAATATACTGTCTTGTCACAAAAATGCGAGACATCATAGCTCAGTTGATAGAGTAATAGACATGTAAAGACGAATAAGTTCAATATCCTGTAGTTCCTGGATAGTAGCAAATATTGTTTACCGTAAATGAATTAAAGTAGTGAAATTTTCAACAAAAAATCTTAACTAGATTCTTTGAATTACAAAATAAATATTTGGCATTCGGCGTATAACTATTTATGGAATTTATGTAAATTCTTTCGCTATTTTGTGTGCCACCATAGCTCAGTGGATAGAGCAGTGGTCTTGTAAACCAGGGGTCGTGAGTTCGATCCTCACTGGTGGCTGTAGATTAGCGTAATTTCATTTAGTATTTAACTGTACAGCAGTGTAATTTCCAGCAAATTTTAGTCTTTTCATATTTCGTCAATGGAATGTAATTTTTCGGCTATTGAAAGACGAAAAATGTTTCAAATATACTGTTTAGTCACAACAATGCCAGACATCATCGCTCAGTTGATAGAGTAATAGACATATAAAGAGGAATAAGTTCAATATCCTGTGGTTCCTCGATAGTTGCAAATATTTTTTACCGTAAATGAATTACAGTAGTAAAATTTTCAACAAAAATCTCAACTAGATTCTTTGAATTACAAAATAAATATTTGGCATTCGGCGTATAATTATTTATGGAATTTATACAAATTAAACCGTTCTTTTGTGTGCCACCATAGCTCAGTGGATAGAGCACTGGTCTTGTAAACCAGGGGTCGTGAGTTCGATCCTCACTGGTGGCTGTAGATTAGCGTAATTTCATTTAGAATTTAACTGTACAGCGGTGTAATTTCCAGCAAATTTTAGTCTTTTCATATTTCGTCAATGGAATGTAATTTTTCGGCTATTGAAAGAAGAAATGTGTTTCAAAATATACTGTTTAGTCACAACAATGCGAGACATCATAGCTCAGTTGATAGAGTAATAGACATGTAAAGACGAATAAGTTCAATATCCTGTAGTTCCTGGATAGTAGCAAATATTGTTTACCGTAAAAGAATTACAGTAGTAAAAATTTCAACAAAAAATCCTAACTAGATTCTTTGAATTACAAAATAAATATCTGGCATTCGGCGTATAATAATTTATGGAATTTATGTAAATTCTTTCGCTATTTTTTGTGCCACTATAGCTCAGTGGATAGAGCACTGGTCTTGTTAACCAGGGTCGTCAGTTCGATCCTCACTGGTGGCTGTAGATTAGCGTAATCTCAATTAAAATGTAACTGTGCAGCGGTGTTGTTTCCAACACGTTTTTATTCGTTTGATATTTCGTCACTGGAATGTAATTTTTTCGGCTATTGAAAGACGAAAAATGTTTCAAAATATACTGTCTTGTCACAAAAATGCGAGACATCATAGCTCAGTTGATAGAGTAATAGACATGTAAAGACGAATAAGTTCAATATCCTGTAGTTCCTGGATAGTTGCAAATATTGTTTACCGTAAATGAATTACAGTAGTAAAATTTTCAACAAAAAATCTTAACTAGATTCTTTGAATTACAAAATAAATATTTGGCATTCGGCGTATATATTTGTGGAATTTATGTAAATTCTATCGCTTTTTTTGTGTGCCACCATAGCTCAGTGGATAGAGCACTGGTCTTGTAAACCAGGGGTCTTGAGTTCGATCCTCACTGGTTGCTGTAGATTAGCGTTATTTCAATGAGAATGAAACTGTACAGCGGTGTTGTTTCCAACACATTTTTTTCGTTTGATATTTCTTCACTGGATTGTAATTTTTCGAATATTGAAAGACGAAAAATGTTTCAAAATATAATGTTTAGTCACAACAATGCGAGACATCATCGCTCAGTTGATAGAGTAATAGACATATAAAGAGGAATAAGTTCAATATCCTGTGGTTCCTCGATAGTTGCAAATGATTTTTACCGTAAATGAATTACAGTAATAAAATTTTCAACAAAAATCTCAACTAGATTCTTTGAGTTACAAAATAAATATTTTTCATTCGGCGTATAACTATTTATGGAATTTATGTAAATTCTTTCGCTATTTTGTGTGCCACCATAGCTCAGTGGATAGAGCACTGGTCTTGTAAACCAGGGGTCGTGAGTTCGATCCTCACTGGTGGCTGTAGATTAGCGTAATTTCAATGAGAATGAAACTGTACAGCGGTGTTGTTTCCAACACGTTTTATTCGTTTGATATTTCGTCACTGGAATGTAAATTTTCGTCTATTGAAAGATGAATAATATTTCACAATATACTGTCTTGTCACAAAAATGCGAGACATCATAGCTCAGTTGATAGAGTAATAGACATGTAAAGACGAATAAGTTCAATATCCTGTAGTTCCTGGATAGTAGCAAATATTGTTTACCGTAAATGAATTACAGTAGTAAAATTTTCAACAAAAAATCTTAACTAGATTCTTTGAATTACAAAATAAATATTTGGCATTCGGCGTATAATAATTTATGGAATTTATACAATTTAAATCGTTGTTTTGTGTGCCACCATAGCTCAGTGGATAGAGCACTGGTCTTGTAAACCAGGGGTCGTGAGTTCGATCCTCACTGGTGGCTGTAGATTAGCGTAATTTCAATTCGAAAGTAACTGTACAGCTATGTAGTTTCCAGTAAATTTTAGTCTTTTTATATTTCGTAACTGCAATGTAAATTTTCGTCTATTGAAAGATGAATAATATTTCAAAATATACTGTTTAGTCACAACAATGCCAGACATCATCGCTCAGTTTATAGAGTAATAGACATATAAAGATGAATAAGTTCAATATCCTGTGGTTCCTCGATAGTTGCAAAAATTTTTTACCGTAAATGAATTACAGTAATAAAATTTTCAACAAAAATCTCAACTAGATTCTTTGAGTTACAAAATAAATATTTTGCATTCGGCGTATAACTATTTATGGAATTTATGTAAATTCTTTCGCTATTTTGTGTGCCACCATAGCTCAGTGGATAGAGCACTGGTCTTGTAAACCAGGGGTCGTGAGTTCGATCCTCACTGGTTGCTGTAGGTTAGCGTTAATTTCAATGAGAATTAAAACTGTACAGCGGTGTTGTTTCCAACACATTTTTATTCTTTTGATATTTCGTCACTGGAATGTAATTTTTCGACTATTGAAAGACGAAAAATATTTAAAAATTTACTGTCTTGTCACAAAAATGCGAGACATCATAGCTCAGTTGATAGAGTAATAGACATATAAAGTCGAATAAGTTCAATATCCTGTAGGTCCTGGATAGTAGCAAATATTGTTTACCGTAAATGAATTACAGTAGTAAAATTTTCAACAAAAAATCTTAACTAGATTCTTTGAATTACAAAATAAATATTTGGCATTCGGCGTATAATTATTTATGGAATTTATACAAATTAAATCGTTGTTTTGTGTGCCACCATAGCTCAGTGGATAGAGCACTGGTCTTGTAAACCAGGGGTCGTGAGTTCGATCCTCACTGGTGGCTGTAGATTAGCGTAATCTCAATTAGAATGTAACTGTACAGCGGTGTAGTTTCCAGCAAATTTTATTCTTTTGATATTGCGTAACTGGAATGTAATTTTTCGTCTATTGAAAGATGAATAATGTTTCAAAATATACTGTCTTGGCAAAAAAATGCGAGACATCATAGCTCAGTTGATAGAGTAATAGACATATAAAGTCGAATAAGTTCAATATCCTGTAGTTCCTTGATATTTGCAAATATTGTTTACCGTAAATGAATTACAGTAGTAAAATTTTCAACAAAAAATCTTATTTAGATTCTTTGAATTACAAAATAAATATTTGGCATTCGGCGTATAATTATTTGTGGAATTTATGTAAATTCTATCGCTGTTTTGTGTGCCACCATAGCTCAGTGGATAGAGCACTGGTCTTGTAAACCAGGGGTCGTGAGTTCGATCCTCACTGGTGGCTGTAGATTAGCGTAATTTCAATGAGGTTAAAACTGTACAGCGGTGTTGTTTCCAACACGTTTTATTCGTTTGATATTTCGTCACTGGAATGTAATTTTTCGACTATTGAAAGACGAAAAATGTTTCAAATATACTGTTTAGTCACAACAATGCGAGACATCATAGCTCAGTTGATAGAGTAATAGACATGTAAAGACGAATAAGTTCAATATCCTGTAGTTCCTGGATAGTAGCAAATATTGTTTACCGTAAATGAATTACAGTAGTAAAATTTTCAACAAAAAATCTTAACTAGATTCTTTGAATTACAAAATAAATATTTGGCATTCGGCGTATAATTATTTATGGAATTTATACAAATTAAACCGTTCTTTTGTGTGCCACCATAGCTCAGTGGATAGAGCACTGGTCTTGTAAACCAGGGGTCGTGAGTTCGATCCTCACTGGTGGCTGTAGATTAGCGTAATTTCAATTCGAATGAAACTGTACAGCGGTGTTGTTTCCAACACGTTTTATTCGTTTGATATTTCGTCACTGGAATGTAATTTTTCGACTATTGAAAGACGAAAAATATTTCAAAATATACTGTTTAGTCACAACAATGCCAGACATCATCGCTCAGTTGATAGAAAAATAGACATATAAAGAGGAATAAGTTCAATATCCTGTGGTTCCTCGATAGTTGCAAATATTGTTTACCGTAAATGAATTACAGTAGTAAAATTTTCAACAAAAATCTCAACTAGATTCTTTGAGTTACAAAATAAATATTTGGCATTCGGCGTATAACTATTTGTGGAATTTATGTAAATTCTATCGCTGTTTTGTGTGCCACCATAGCTCAGTGGATAGAGCACTGGTCTTGTAAACCAGGGGTCGTGAGTTCGATCCTCACTGGTGGCTGTAGATTAGCGTAATTTCAATGAGAATGAAACTGTACAGCGGTGTTGTTTCCAACACGTTTTATTCGTTTGATATTTCGTCACTGGAATGTAATTTTTCGACTATTGAAAGACGAAAAATATTTCAAAATATACTGTTTAGTCACAACAATGCCAGACATCATCGCTCAGTTTATAGAGTAATAGACATATAAAGAGGAATAAGTTCAATATCCTGTGGTTCCTCGATAGTTGCAAATATTGTTTACCGTAAATGAATTACAGTAATAAAATTTTCAACAAAAATCTCAACTATATTCTTTGAGTTACAAAATAAATATTTTTCATTCGTCGTATAATTATTTGTGGAATTTATGTAAATTCTATCGCTGTTTTGTGTGCCACCATAGCTCAGTGGATAGAGCACTGGTCTTGTAAACCAGGGGTCGTGAGTTCGATCCTCACTGGTGGCTGTAGATTAGCGTAATTTCAATGAGAATGAAACTGTACAGCGGTGTTGTTTCCAACACGTTTTATTCGTTTGATATTTCGTCACTGGAATGTAATTTTTCGACTATTGAAAGACGAAAAATATTTCAAAATATACTGTTTAGTCACAACAATGCCAGACATCATCGCTCAGTTGATAGAAAAATAGACATATAAAGAGGAATAAGTTCAATATCCTGTGGTTCCTCGATAGTTGCAAATATTGTTTACCGTAAATGAATTACAGTAGTAAAATTTTCAACAAAAAATCTTAACTAGATTCTTTGAATTACAAAATAAATATTTGGCATTCGGCGTATAATTATTTATGGAATTTATACAATTTAAATCGTTGTTTTGTGTGCCACCATAGCTCAGTGGATAGAGCACTGGTCTTGTAAACCAGGGGTCGTGAGTTCGATCCTCACTGGTGGCTGTAGATTAGCGTAATCTCAATTAGAATGTAACTGTCCAGCGGTGTAGTTTCCAGCAAATTTTAGTGTTTTGATATTTCGTAACTGGAATGTAATTTTTCGTCTATTAAAAGATGAATAATGTTTCATAATATACTGTTTAGTCACAACAATGCCAGACATCATCGCTCAGTTTATAGAGTAATAGACATATAAAGAGGAATAAGTTCAATATCCTGTGGTTCCTCGATAGTTGCAAATATTGTTTACCGTAAATGAATTACAGTAGTAAAATTTTCAACAAAAATCTCAACTAGATTCTTTGAGTTACAAAATAAATATTTGGCATTCGGCGTATAACTATTTGTGGAATTTATGTAAATTCTATCGCTGTTTTGTGTGCCACCATAGCTCAGTGGATAGAGCACTGGTCTTGTAAACCAGGGGTCGTGAGTTCGATCCTCACTGGTGGCTGTAGATTAGCGTAATTTCAATGAGAATGAAACTGTACAGCGGTGTTGTTTCCAACACGTTTTATTCGTTTGATATTTCGTCACTGGAATGTAATTTTTCGACTATTGAAAGACGAAAAATATTTCAAAATATACTGTTTAGTCACAACAATGCCAGACATCATCGCTCAGTTTATAGAGTAATAGACATATGAAGAGGAATAAGTTCAATATCCTGTGGTTCCTCGATAGTTGCAAATATTTTTTACCGTAAATGAATTACAGTAATAAAATTTTCAACAAAAATCTCAACTAGATTCTTTGAGTTACAAAATAAATATTTTTCATTCGGCGTATAACTATTTATGGAATTTATGTAAATTCTTTCGCTATTTTGTGTGCCACCATAGCTCAGTGGATAGAGCACTGGTCTTGTAAACCAGGGGTCGTGAGTTCGATCCTCACTGGTGTCTGTAGATTAGCGTTATTTCAATGAGATTAAAACTGTACAGCGGTGTTGTTTCCAACACGTTTTATTCGTTTGATATTTCGTCACTGGAATGTAATTTTTCGACTATTGAAAGACGAAAAATGTTTCAAATATACTGTTTAGTCACAACAATGCGAGACATCATCGCTCAGTTGATAGAGTAATAGACATATAAAGAGGAATTAAATCAATATCCTGTGGTTCCTCTATAGTTTCAAACATTGTTTACCGTAAATGAATTACAATAGTAAAATTTTCAACTGAAATCTCAACTAGATTCTTTGAGTTACAAAATAAATATTTGGCATTCGGCGTATAACTATTTATGGAATTTATGTAAATTCTTTCGCTATTTTGTGTGCCACCATAGCTCAGTGGATAGAGCACTGGTCTTGTAAACCAGGGGTCGTGAGTTCGATCCTCACTGGTGTCTGTAGATTAGCGTTATTTCAATGAGAATGTAACTGTACAGCGGTGTTGTTTCCAACACATTTTTATTCGTTTGATATTTCGTCACAGGAATGTAATTTTTCGACTATTGAAAGACGAAAAATGTTTCAAATATACTGTTTAGTCACAACAATGCGAGACATCATCGCTCAGTTGATAGAGTAATAGACATATAAAGAGGAATAAGTTCAATATCCTGTGGTTCCTCGATAGTTGCAAATATTGTTTACCGTAAATGAATTACAGTAGTAAAATTTTCAACAAAAATCTCAACTAGATTCTTTGAGTTACAAAATAAATATTTGGCATTCGGCGTATAACTATTTGTGGAATTTATGTAAATTCTATCGCTGTTTTGTGTGCCACCATAGCTCAGTGGATAGAGCACTGGTCTTGTAAACCAGGGGTCGTGAGTTCGATCCTCACTGGTGGCTGTAGATTAGCGTAATTTCAATGAGAATGAAACTGTACAGCGGTGTGGTTTCCGACACATTTTATTAGTTTGATATTTCGTCACTGGAATGTAAATTTTCGACTATTGAAAGACGAAAATATTTCAAAATATACTGTTTAGTCACAACAATGCCAGACATCATTGCTGACTTGATAGAAAAATAGACATATAAAGAGGAATAAGTTCAATATCCTGTGGTTCCTCGATAGTTGCAAATATTGTTTACCGTAAATGAATTACAGTAGTAAAATTTTCAACAAAAATCTCAACTAGATTCTTTGAGTTACAAAATAAATATTTGGCATTCGGCGTATAACTATTTGTGGAATTTATGTAAATTCTATCGCTGTTTTGTGTGCCACCATAGCTCAGTGGATAGAGCACTGGTCTTGTAAACCAGGGGTCGTGAGTTCGATCCTCACTGGTGGCTGTAGATTAGCGTAATTTCAATGAGATTAAAACTGTACAGCGGTGTTGTTTCCAACACGTTTTACTCGTTTGATATTTCGTCCCTGGAATTTAATTTTTCGACTATTGAAAGACGAAAAATATTTCAAAATATACTGTTTAGTCACAACAATGCCACACATCATCGCTCAGTTGATAGAAAAATAGACATATAAAGAGGAATAAGTTCAATATCCTGTGGTTCCTCGATAGTTGCAAATATTGTTTACCGTAAATGAATTACAGTAGTAAAATTTTCAACAAAAATCTCAACTAGATTCTTTGAGTTACAAAATAAATATTTGGCATTCGGCGTATAACTATTTGTGGAATTTATGTAAATTCTATCGCTATTTTGTGTGCCACCATAGCTCAGTGGATAGAGCACTGGTCTTGTAAACCAGGGGTCGTGAGTTCGATCCTCACTGGTGGCTGTAGATTAGCGTTATTTCAATGAGATTAAAACTGTACAGCGGTGTTGTTTCCAACACGTTTTATTCGTTTGATATTTCGTCACTGGAATGTAATTTTTCGACTATTGAAAGACGAAAAATATTAAATATACTGTTTAGTCACAACAATGCCACACATCATCGCTCAGTTGATAGAGTAATAGACATATAAAGAGGAATAAGTTCAATATCCTGTGGTTCCTCGATAGTTGCAAATATTGTTTACCGTAAATGAATTACAATAGTAAAATTTTCAACTAAAATCTTAACTAGGTTCTTTGAGTTACAAAATAAATATTTGGCATTCGGGGTATAATTATTTATGGAATTTATATAAATTCTATCGCTGTTTTGTGTGCCACCATAGCTCAGTGGATAGAGCACTGGTCTTGTAAACCAGGGGCGTGAGTTGGATCCTCACTGGTGGCTGTAGATTAGCGTAATTTGAACGAGAGTGTACAGCGGTGTTGTTTCCAACACATTTTATTCGTTTGATATTTCGTCACTGGAATGTAATTTTTCGACTATTGAAAGTCGAAAAATATTTAAAAATATACTGTTAATAACAGCAATGCCAGACATAATCGCTCAGTTGATAGAAAAATAGACATATAAAGAGGAATAAGTTCAATATCCTGTGGTTCCTCGATAGTTGCAAATATAGTTTACCGTAAATGAATTACAGTAGTAAACTTTTCAACAAAAATCTCAACTAGATTCTTTGATTTACAAAATAAATATTTGGCATTCGGCGTATAATTTTTTGTGGAATTTATGTAAATTCTATCGCTATTTTTTGTCCACCATAGCTCAGTGGATAGAGTACTGGTCTTGTAAAACAGGGGTCGTGAGTTCGATCCTCAGTGTTGGCTGTAGATTAGCGAAAGTTAATGAGAATGAAACTGTAGAGCGGTGTTGTTTCCAACAAATTTTATTCGTTTGATATATCGTGACTGGAATGTAATTTTTCGACTATTGAAAGTCGAAAAATATTTTTAAAATATACTGTTTAGTCACAACAATGCGAGACATCATCGCTCAGTTGATAGAAAAATAGACATATAAAGATTAATAAGTTCAATATCCTGTGGTTCCTCGATAGTTGCAAATATTGTTTACCGTAAAGAATTACAGTAGTAAAATTTTCAACAAAAATCTCAACTAGATTCTTTGAGTTACAAAATAAATATTTGGCATTCGGCGTACAATTATTTGATGAATTTATGTAAATTCTATCGCTATTTTGTGTGCCACCATAGCTCAGTGGATAGAGCACTCGTCTTGTAAACCAGGGGTCGTGAGTTCGATCATCCCTGGTGGCTGTATATTAGCTTAATTTCAATGAGATTAAAACTGTACAGCGGTGTTGTTTCCAACACGTTTTACTCGTTTGATATTTCGTCCCTGGAATTTAATTTTTCGACTATTGAAAGACGAAAAATATTTCAAAATATACTGTTTAGTCACAACAATGCCACACATCATCGCTCAGTTGATAGAGTATTAGACATATAATGAGGAATAAGTTCAATATCCTGTGGTTCCTGGATAGTTGCAAATATTGTTTACCGTAAATGAATTATAGTAGTAAAATTTTCAACAAAAAATCTTAACTAGATTCTTTGAATTACAAAATAAATATTTGGCATTCGGCGTATAATTATTTATGGAATTTATACAAACTTAATCGTTGTTTTGTGTGCCACCATAGCTCAGTGGATAGAGCACTGGTCTTGTAAACCAGGGGTCGTGAGTTCGATCCTCACTGGTGGCTGTAGATTAGCGTAATTTCAATTCGAATGTAACTGTACAGCTGTGTAGTTTCCAGCAAATTTTAGTCTTTTTATATTTCGTAACTGGAATGTAATTTTTCGTCTATTGAAAGATGAATAATGTTTCACAATATACTGTCTTGTCACAAAAATGCGAGACATCATAGCTCAGTTGATAGAGTAATAGACATATAAAGACAAATAAGTTCAATATCCTGTGGTACCTGCATAATTGTAAAATTTGTTTATTGAAATTTAATTATAGTAGTAAAATTTTCAAGGTAGATCTTAAATAGTCTTCGAAAAAGAAATTTTTAAGTTATTCTACATATAATTATTTATCAAATTAATTTAAAGTTTTTTTTTTTGTTTGACAACAATGCTCAGTGGATAGAGCACTGGTGATCCTAATCGGTGGCTGTTCATTAGCATCCATCAAACGAGATTGAGACTTTTCAGCGACGTAGTTTGCTAGAAATTATGTTCGTTTTATATTTCCTAACGGAAGTCTTTTTCTCGGCCGTTGACAGATGATTAATGTATCGGTATATCTTTTTCACAATAATACGAAACATCATATCTTTTAGGTCATTCACTAGTAAATACTATCAAAAGCACTCATAATAATTTTCAACAAAATATTTTAAGAACTTTTTGAGAAATCAAATTTCAAGTTGCAACATTTTATAAAAAATACCGGTCTGAGAAAAACGCATTTGAAGTTTATGAGAGCAACTTTAACTATTGAAAAATTAAAATACATGTTTAAAATTCCCCACATTTTCTTGCTTCAAAACTTTCTAATTGCCAAGTTGATAATTATTAAAAATACTAGAAAAATGTTTAAACTAATCTTTTTGATAATTTAAAAATTTTTGTCCAAAAAATGCTCTTTAAAAGGGTTTAAATTCACAATTTCCGGTTCCGAAATCGCTACTTCCGTTTTGTTTTGACAGCTGTCACTGGTGTTTAAACAACTGTAACTTTTCTTTAAAATGTCGTAGAGACAAAACAAAAACAGATTTAGAAGCTTAAAAGTTGAAATTTTGCAATAGAGGATTAAAAAAATAGAGGATTTTTGGCAAAAAATGACGTTTTTAACGTAGACGGATACCTTAACACTATAACCGTTGGAGTTTCGGTATACCTAAAACTGCAGAATTGGTCAAACTTACCCCGATTAATCCGTGTTGATATTCAAAAATTACACTGTATTTATACGCAATGGCATTTATTTATTTTCAGACATTAAATTTTTATAATAATTGATAAAAAGTAATAAAATATTACAATGTCAAAAAGTATATAATTAGACAAATATATCAACTTTAAGGGAATTATTTATTTTCTTACCGATCAATGTTTCGTACACAATTCAGGCACAGTTTGGGTAACAATTTTTTATATTTATTTTGTATATTTTCTACATATCGGTACACTACAGTTAGAAGAAATAGCTATAGTTTGTTTCCACACATGACGGCTTAGTAATGGCCTATTTTTCGAATATGCACAGATGCACCGATTCTTCAATATTATGATTCCATAGATCCATCGGTATACGATTAGAAAAAGCCAAGAAAATTATTTCAATTTCGTTAGCAACATTTTAAGAAAATTGGTCACAAAATAGATTTTGGATCAAAAAGATCCAACGCACGATTCTAGTGTTCTATCATCAAAATTGAAAAAGCCTTATCATATGTCAATATCTACGTATTAGAGAAAATTGGTAACAGAATAGTTTTTAGATCAAAAAGACCCACCCTTAGGTTGTAGTATTAAATCATCAAAATTGTAAAATCCTTATCACACGTTAATATCTAAGTATTAGAGAAAATTGGTCGCAGAATAGTTTTTGGATCAATAAGACCCAACGTCCGGTTCTAGTGTTCTATCATCAAAACTGTAAAAAAGACTTATCACATGTCAATATCTACGTATTAGAGAAAATTGGTCACAGAATAGTTTTTGGATCAAAAAGACCCAACCTGCGGTTTTAGTGCTATATCAGCAAAATTGTAAAAGCCTTATCACACATCAATATCTAAATGTTTGAGAAAATTGGTCACAAAATAGTTTTTGGATCAAAAAGACCCAACCTGCGGTGTTAGTGTTATATCATCAAAACTGTAAAAGCCTTATCACACGTCAATATCTAAGTGTTTGAGAAAATTGGTTCGATCCTTACTGGTGACCGTAAAATAGCAAACGATTAAATGATGATACAAATGTGGTATTATTTATAACAAAAAAATATTAAAAAAGATATTCGGTAACATAAATTTATTTTTAACAATCAAAATATATTAAATGTATTGAACTAAACTAAATATTTTCATTCCATTGAATGCCACCTTAGCTAAGTATATAGCTAGTTTTGTAAACAAGGAGTTCAAAATTCTATATCCTCCGGTGACTGTAGAATTGCAAACTCTGTATACGAAAAGTTAATTACAGCTGATAATTTTCAACAAAAATTGTTAATTATATTTTTCGAAATACAACATTGTTTTGCTGCTTTGACAGATTATAAATTTATAGAATTAATCTAATTTAAGACCTATCATTACGTACCACCGTAGCTCAGTGGATAAAGCACTGGTGTTGTAAACGAGGAGTCGTTAATACGATCCTTACTAATGGCTGTAAAAAGGTAAGAGTTGAATAAAAATATAAATGTGCAGGTGTATATTTTATAATAAAAATTTTAATTACCTTTTCGGCAACACAAATTTGTTTTTCGACCATTTAAAGATGAGAAATGTATTGAACTTATCAGAGTTTAGTGAACACACGACGTTCCACCATAGTTCAATGGATAGAGGACTTGTATTGTACATTAGAGTGTAGATCGTGAGTTCGATCCTTACTAGTGGCTGTAGAGTAGCAAGGATTAAATTTAAATTAAAATGTACAGCTGTATATTTCATATGAAGAAATCTTTATTAAATTTCGGATAACACAAATTTATTTTTCGACCACTGCAGACGATAAATGTATAGAGAAAGTGCATGTTTGTAAACAAATACGAGTGCTGACTACAACTCAACTTTTCGTTAGCCAAACATTGCTTGTTTTCATTGTATCTCATGAGCTTCGATATGGATCACGTATACAATAAAACTAAATTTTATTTAAGGGAAGTTGAAGCAAACCTCAGAAACTGGCCAATTCAAAATAGATTAATTTTTTTAGCACTTACAAAATTATATTTTTTTAATTAAACAATTTACACAGTGCTATTAAGTATCATAATCCAAGTATAAATACTTTGATTAAGTTACCAGGCACAATAAACTATTACATAAATAATAATTTAATAAAAATGTACAAAACCTGATCATTTAAAGGACAAAAAATAATTACACTTATAGGTACAGTATTTCTCCCAAAAGCATAGAAAAATACATTAGAAATATGAAACAAAAACTTAGTAATAATAAAAAAATTCTTAGAGCATAATAATCTTATATAATCTATTACATTACAGTAAAGTTAACGTTTTGTTACCATTCTGAAAATGTTTGCAGCAAATTCTTGAAGAACTCGGAGTCTAGTCTTGCCTTTTCAAAGCTTTTATCCAAAGCATTCGCAATGTAGAATCTTTAGAAAAGCAGTAAAATCCAATATTTTCACCTTTTTTTGAAACGCTTAGTACAAGATTGTTACCATTTTCAGATAATTGACAAAATTAAAACCCCAATTACAAGCACGATCCGTAGGAAATTCAAACGTTTTGCCAACGAGGAAGTTGAGCTGCAGTTTTTGCTGCATCTGACGTCATGAGAACATTTTCTATAGAACTAAACTACGTTTTGTCAGTCCATTTCTTGTCACCATTGCTGAGTTGAGAGAGTGCTAATCTTATAAGCCAGGAGTCATAAGTTTTGTACCCGCTGGTTGCTGTACAATGGCAAAGAAGATATATGCGAAAAATTAATTACAGTTTTAAAATTTTCAAACAAAAATCTTAATTACATTTTTTGAAATACAAAATTTTTTTTCAGTATATCACAGATAATAAATTTATCGATATAATCTAGATTATGTCAATACTTTACGTGCCGCCATAGCTCTGAAGATAGAACACTGGTCTTCTTAACCAGGGGTCATGAGTTCGATCCTCACTGATGGCTGCATATTTGCAAACATTGAATACGAATAGAAAAGTATGGCTTTAATTTTTTTACAAAAAATCCTAATTATATTTCATAAACACAAAATTATTTTTTTCATTTGAAAAGAGACAAATCCGATAAATATATATATTATATATGTATTTATATACATATATATACAGATATATATAAATGCGTGTCTATGTATGTATATGTATATATTTATATATATACATATATGGGTTTATGTATACACACACACACACACACATATATATACATATATATATAATTACAGATATATACACCGAAGAGCAAAAAAACTGCATAAGGTTGTTTATGCAAATTAAGGAATAAGGAACCAATCAAAATACGGCACTGCAGTCGGCAATGCCTATATAAGAAAACAAGTGTTTAGTGCAGTTGTTAGATCGGTTACTGCTACTACAATGGCCGGCTTTCAAGATTTAAGGGAGTTTGAACGTGGTGTTATAGTCAGCGCACTAAAGATGGAACATAGCATCTCCGATGTAGGGATTTTCCTGTAGTACCATTTAACGAGTGTACCGTGAATATGTGGAAGCCAGTAAAACATCAAATCTGTGACATCGTTGTGGTCGGAAAAATATCGAGCAAGAACGGGACCATCTGCGACTTGGGAGAATCATTAAACGGGATAGAAATTCAACCCTTCTACAAATTACTGCATATTTTAATTCGAGGTCATCAACAAGTGTCAGCGTGCCCACCATTTAACGAAACGTCATGGATATGGGCTTTCTTAGCCGAAGACCCAGTAATGTACCCTTGATGACTGCTCGACACAAAGCTTTTTGTCTCGCCTGGGTCCGTCAACACCGACATTGGATTGTTGATGACTAGAAACACGTCGCCTGTATTCGTTTCAAATTGTATCGATCGGATGGACTTGTACGGGTATGGAGACGAGCTCATGGATCCATGGACCTTACTTGTCAACAGGGGACTGTTGGAGCTTGTGAAGGCTCTGTGATGGTATGGATCATATGGAGATTGAATGATATCGGATCCCTGATACATCATATACGACTCTGACAGGGGACATGTACATAAGCATTATGTCTTATCACCTGCACCCACTCATGGCCATTAGACATTCCGATCAACTTGGGGAATTGCAGCAGGATAATGGGACATCTCACACTTCCAGAATTGCTACAGAGAGACTCCAGAAACACTATTCTGACTTTAAACACTTCCGCTGATCACCAAAATCACCAGACATGAACATTATTGAACATATCAGTGATGCCTTGCATCGTGCTGCTCAGAAAAGACCTCCCCCACCTCATAGTGTTAGTAATTCATGAACAGCCCTGCAGGATTCATGGTGTCAATTACCTCCAGCACTATGTCAGATATTAGTCGAGTCCATGCCTCGTCGTGTTGCGGCACTTCTGCGTGCTTGCGGGGATCGTACTCGATATTACGAAAGTAAACCAGCTTTTTTGGCTCTTCAGTGTATATCTATGTATACATATACACTCAAGAGCCAAAACATTATGACCACCTGTCAATGACGAGTTGGCCCCCATTTGGCGTTCAACACAGCTTCAACCCGCCTAGGCATGGATGCCACAAGTCATTGGTAGATGGTAGGAGACAGATTATACCAGTTGTTTAAGCAACGGTTACGCAAATTCAAGATATTGCGAATGGGTGGTCTTTGAACTCTCAGCTGCCGTCACCTTGACATCCCAAATGTGTTTTATCGGATTGAGATCCAATTAGTTAGGCGGCCAGGACATTAACTGGAATTCAGCATCAAGTTCCTGGAACCACCCCAACACAATTTTAGCCTTGTGACACGGGGCGTTGTCCTGTTGGAACATTCCATTTCCAGCTGAAAAAACAGAAGCCATGTAAGGGTATTGATGATCGCAATGATGTTCAGATCCCCTGTAGCATTCATGGTCTTCTCTACCACAACCACAGATCCCAGAGACACCCAAGAGAACGTTCCCCAAAGCATAATACCGCCACCACCGGCCTGTGTATGACCTACTGTACTTTGAGGAAACAACTGTTCGCCTGGATAACGGCGTATCCTGACACGACCATCGGCGTGATGAATGACAAACCTGTCTGACCAGCCAACTCTCTCCCACTGATCCATGAACCAGTCGCTATGTTCCCGGGCCCAGCGTAGGCGCAGCTGGCGATGACGCTTGGTCAGCAAAGGCACACGAGTGGGACGTTTGCTGAGTAGCCCCATATCCAACAGTGTCCGCTGAACAGTGTGCTCCGATACTATTCTACTTGGCGCTCCATTGTATTGGGTTGCCAGCTGAGCCACTGTCTGGCTCCGGTTTTGCGGTCTCTTGAGTGTATGTGAATACATTATATATATATATATATATATATATATATATATATATATATATATAATATATATATATATATATATATATATATATATATATATATATATATATATATATATATATATATATATATATATATATATATATATATATATATATATATATATATATATATATCGAACAATGAACAGAACAGCAGTACGCTACTTTCCTTTATTCGTGTAATAACAAGTGTTCAACATAACCACTAGGACATTCTACGACCTTACTAAGGCGACTTACAACACCCATTAAAGCAACATGCAACATATCGGAATGAATAGCAGAAGTTTCCATCGCGGTAATATTCTTAAGTTCAGACAACTTTGAAGGGGGATGGACGGTATAATAGTGATTCGAAATATCGCCCAAGCCAGAAATATGTTTGAGATTAGATGATCATGGAGGCCATGCAATCTTGTGCCGAACGATGGCCGAATGGTTAGAGTGCTGACCTTCGGAACCGGAGTTCGTGGGTTCGAATCCCACAGTGGCATGGATGTTCGTAGCCGTTCGGAATCGGCTTTAAGCAGTAGGTCCCGGTCTCATTAGCCCTCGTGTTGCAAAAAAAGTAGACCGTAGCGCTCCAAACCAAACCAAACCATGCAATCTTGCAGTCACGACTATTCACTCTGTCCAAAGATTCGCAACAGGTATCGTTCACTGAATTAGAACAATGTTGGGGTGCGGCATCCTGCATAAAGGTGGTTAAAGACCTCTTGTTCTATATACTACGTTAAACATTTCTTTATGTTTTCTTTGTTTTTGTAAAAAATAATTTTTTCAGTTATGTGCTTTTGCCGACATGTTGTCCTCTGAGTAGATACATAAAACAACAAAAGAGGAAATATGACTTATTTTTAACTGTTAAGAGGAAAAATTAAATAAATGCAGAAACATAGATGAATATTTACAAAAATTATTACATAATTTATTATAAAATTTATTTTAAGAAAGGGAATATTAGTAGAATGATTCTAATGTGAGTATGAAATTTCTGGAAACATGGATAGAAATATAGATTTATATTGCATAGTTTGAAGGCTTATTATTATTATTTTGTTGTGTAGCCAATTTTCGAAAGGATCTAAAAAAACTGTACACTTTCTCCAAAAATTATTTCTTGATAAACGCATTCTTGACTCAACTAAATATCTTAAAATTCATCCTCTCTATGATTTTTAATAATATCGACAATTTATAATATTGGCTACATTCTTTCCTAAACGTTCCACTCGCAGAGCGTCTTCTAAAATTAACATCTGCTAATTTGAACACCAGCGTGAAAAAATGTATTATATATTTTACACCAGGAAAATAAATTTTCAAATAAATCTAAAATACGTAAAAATTGCTTTTTAAACTTTATAACTACCAAATCAATTTTTAAAAAAAAAACGGAAAAAATACAATTAGTTAGATGCTTTTAAAATTAATTAGGTGTGGAATTTTCTTATAAATTTACAATATATTTTTGCTAAAATTTGAAATCAAAATGTGCAATAGTTCTTGTTTAGAGGCATGTTACTTGACTCGCACCTTGACGTGTAAACACATTCATTCAAACTATAGATGAGTCAAGTAAAGTAAAATAAAACCATGCATGCAGAGAGACAAGTTACTTAACAATCTACTTGATTCGTGTAAAAGTGTGACCTTTAAGAAAGGTCACGGTAAACGCGGTGTCACTGTAAACAACGCAGACGATTTCTAAGATGCCACTGATTCGAGGACGAAAAAAACAATAAATGATGCAAATATGAAGATAGGTTTTATTAGAGTCTTCTATTGATCGTTTGTAAATATAGGGTGTTTCATATTGAATGGAACAAAAAGAATAGTGCAGTGTGACTGCCGTAATGAATTTATTCAGTCGAAACAAATTTATTCTGCAACTACAATTATACAAGTTTTATTTGGCAACAGGGAAAAATTATCGAATGACGAATTTGCCACTAGAGGAGTTGTTAAACAAAATGTCGTCCATGCAGGAAAAAGCGTACTGCATTTTCGAATATGCCAAAACCTCCTCGGTAACTGGTGTGCAATCGTCATAACATAAGCAGGTGGGTGAAGCAGTTCCAGGATACCGGCTGCTTATGCAAGAACAAAAGCCCAGGACGAAAAGAAACAAAACCCGAAGTGGTTGATAGGTTGAACTCCATCACAGGGGATATGCAATCACGAGTGTGGTAGGAGCTTGAGTACCGTGTAGACATTAGTCGTGTCACCGGAGGGGTACCTATTGAACACCTGTAGAAACTTGAATAAATGTAGTTTTGAATTAAATTTGAATTTTCTAAATATATTAATTACAACGTTCACAATCATGTTTTCTTTTTGTCCCATTCAATATGAAACACTCTGTACTTAAAATGCGACCTTCGTACATAGATATGAATATATAAGTGTGAGTGTGCGTGTGTGTGCTTGCGTATGTATTTAGAATATCTCGAGGCACAGATTTTTCAAACTTTCTCCCATGTGATCACAGTTTACCACAGATGTAACACGTGTAAAGCGTATTAATTCCATACATCCCTCATCATAGTAGATGAAACTGATAACCAGTGAATTTTAGGGCTTTAAAATTGATAAAGCGAAAAAAATAGAAACCGCAATGTGTCAGAACCACCTTACAAAACCCCCAGATATAGCCCACTAAGCAAAAACTCCTGTCCGACACCTTTGCATCAAGACATCAATGGGCCACAAATTGCGACCGACGTACCGACCCTGGTACCAGCTCATTGCGGATGACGGATGTCTCTATCGGAGCAGTTTGATGGATTGGGCCATCCGTCAATTGCTGTCATTCGCGGAAGAGTGTCTTCCAACAGGACCTTTTATGTTGCGCAATCTTGATGCCTTCCCCCACCTCCGAAAACAGATGCGACGGAGGGGAGATATACATTCGGTGATTTCCCTGCTAAATCTCTCAATGAAACATGTGCAAATTCCACTTTTTTGAGTGCATGTACCGAAGCAACCCGGGTTAACACTTCGGCAGAGGCGAGAAAATTAATGGTTTTCGCTTCAAACGAATCGTTTTATGAAGAGATGAAAATGAATTGATAGATTTAAATGCAATCGCACGTTTCCTTTCAAAATATTTGGAAATACGTGTGACAAATGAAAAATTCTTATGTCCCGCCCGCTTTTACCTATTTTATGGGATTTTATGTTTATGGGAGAGTAAAAATTGTTAAATTTTCCATGAAATCATTCTTTGCTAGCATAAAAAAATTCTTAATTTTTAGTAAGAAATTTAATAAGATCCGTATTAATTTTGATAATTAGATCCATATCAACACTTCAGCAAAGGCTACAAATCTAGTGGAATTTACTAAATGAATCGTTTTTTGAATAGATCAAAATGAATTGGTAGAATTATTTGCAATAGTAATTTTCTTTTCAAAATATTTTGAAATACGTGTGACAAATGAAAAATTCTTATGCCCCGCCAGCTTTTATCTATTTTATGGGATTTTATGTTTATGGAAGAGAAAAAAAAATATTAAATTTTCCATGAAATCGTTCTTTGCTAGCATAAAAAAATTCTTTCTTTTTTTAATAAAAAATTTAATAAAATCCGTATTCATTTTGATAATTAGATCCCTATTAACACTTCAACAAAGGCGACAAATCTAGTCGAGTTTACTAAATCAATCGTTTTATGAAAAGATCAAAATGAATTGGTAGAATTAATTGCAATCGTAATTTTCTTTTCAAAATATTTTGAAATACGTGTGACAAATGAAAAATTCTTATGTCCCGCAGGCTTTTATCTGTTTTGTGTTTATGGGAGAGTAAAAATTGTTAAATTTTCCATGAAATCGTACTCTGCTAGCATAAAAATTTCTTTCCTTTTTTAATAAGAAATTTAATAAAATCCGTATTAATTTTGATAATTAGAGCTATATTAACACTTCAGCAAAGGCGACAAATGGAGTTTACTAAACTAATCGTTTTATGAAGAGATCAAAATAAATTGAATTAATTGTGATCGTGCTTTTCTTTTCAAAATATTTTGAAATACGTGTGATAGATGAAAAATTCTTATGTCCCGCCCGCTTTTATCTATTTTATGTTTATGGGAGAGTAAAAATTGTTAAATTTTCTATGAAATCGTACTTTGCTTGCATAAAAAAATTCTTTATTTTTTAATAAGAAATTTAATAAAACCCGTGTTAATTTTGATAATTAGATCCATATTAACACTTCAGCAAAGACGACAAATCTAGTCGAGTTTACTAAAAGAATCGTTTTATGAAGCGATCAAAATGAATTGGTAGAATTAATTGCAATCGTACTTTTCAAAATATTTGGAAATACGTGGGACAAATGAAAAATTCTTATGTCTCGCCCGCTTTTATCTATTTTATGTTTATGGGAGAGTAAAAATTGTTAAATTTTCCATGAAATCGTTCTTTGCTAGCATAAAAAAATTCTTTTTTATTAATAAGAAATTTAATAAGATCCGTATTAATTTTGATAATTAGACCCATATTAACACTTAAGCAAAGGCGACGAATCTAGTCGAGTTTACTAAACGAATCGTTTTATGAAGAGATCAAAATGAATTGGTAGAATTAATTGCAATCGTACTTTTCAAAATATTTGGAAATACGTGTGACAAATGAAAAATTCTTATGTTTCCTACTTTATGGGATTTTATATGTTAAGAGAAAAAAAGTTCAATTTTTTGTCACATTTTGTCTTTGCTAATAGAAAATAAAAAAAATAGATGTATAATTTTTTATATTTTTTTAATTTCCTATTACTCTTAACTACTTCAGTTTAATTCGTAGGAATCAAAATCTATTGGTAAAATTAATTATGATCGTATTTGCCACAATTATGGTAAAAATTCTTATAGCTTAATGTAAAAGACATGTGGGTGTCAAGTATATTTTTTCAAGATGCTGTGATGTTACGTTTTTGATTCGTTTTATGACGCATTTATGTATGCAAAACTATGGATGCATGTATTAATATATAAGACTATTAGCAGTATAAGACTTTTGTGTGGATATAAAGATATTTATGTATAAGTACACATATTAACGCATTTATGCATACAATCAAAACTATGGATGCATGTATAAAACCTGTATGTAGATATATTAGGATTATATATATATTTACGCATAATGACGAATTTACGTCTCATGCATAAGACCTATGCATGTATATAAGATTTATGCATATACGCATAATGATGTACTTATTTGTTCATATATACTCTCAAGGCACACGAGTGGGACGTTTTGCGTAGCCCCATATCCAACATGTCCGCTGAACAGTGTGCTCCGATACTATTCTACTTGGCCTGCTTGTATTGGGTTGTCAGCTGAGCCACTGTCTGGTCTTTTGCTTCACCATGCGAGACAGTCTTCGACGACCTTTTTCTGTGATAGCTGTGGATGTCCAACACCGTGTCTCTACTGCTGGTTTCAACGTCATTCGTCAGATCGCAAACAACCCACGAGTCGTGCAGTTTCGGAAAACTTGTTCCGAGCCTTCGAGCCATTACAATCTGTCCTCTATCAAAATCGCTTAGATCCACATCCTTTCCCATGACACACAGGAGTAAGTGAAGGAATGATTCTTCAGACTCTCCAGCAGCCATTAAATACCACTTCCACCAGATCACATGCCTTCCACGTCATCCAGGCGAGTTCATTGCAAAATGTAGGGGTGTCATAATGTTCCGGCTCTTGAGTATATAAGACCTATGAACGGATATATAAGGCTTATGTATGTATGTACGCATAATGACGCATCTATGTGTACATGTAAAACTATGAAAGCCTGTATAAGATTTATGTGTTTATGTACGCATAATAATGCGTGTATGTATACAATTTAAACTACTATGGATGCATGTATAAGAGTTATGTACAGATATATAAGACTTAAATATGTATTACGTATAATGACGCATTTATGTATACATGTAAATCTATGAAAGCATATATAAGACTTATATGTGTATATACACATAATAAAGCATTTATGTGTTAAACTACTATGGATGCATTATAAGACTTGCGTCCAGATATAAGATTTATATATGTATGTACGCATAATGACGCATTTATGTACGCATGTAAAACTAGGGAAGCATGTGAAAGACTTTGGTATTTATATATACGACTTATGTGTGTATGCACGCGTAGTAACGAATTTATGTATACAATTAAAACTATGGATGCATGTATAAAATCTGTGTGCGGATATATTAGACTTATGTATGTATTTACGCATAATGGCGCATTTACGTATGCATAAGACCTATGCAAGGATATACGATTTATGCATGTACACATAAGGATGCACTTATGTATGCATATATATGACCTATGTACAGATATATATAAGGCTTATGTATGTATTCAGAATGACACATTTATGTACGCATGTAAAACTATGGAAGCATTATAAGACTTTGGTACTTATATAAAAGACTCATGTGTGTATGTACGCATAACAACGCATTCATGTACACAATTAAAACTATGGATGTATGTATAAAACTTGTGAACGGATATAAGGCTTATGTATGTATTTACGTATAATGACGCATTTACGTATGCATGTAAAACTATGGGTCTATGTCTAAGCCCTATGTATGGATATAAGATTTATGCATGTGCGTGTAATAATTGACTTATATATGCTTGTATAAGACCTATGTAAGGATATACAAGGCTTATGTATGTACGTACGCATAATGACGCATTTATGTATGGATATAAAACTATGGAATAATGTATAAAACTTTGGTATTGATATATAAGATTTTTGTGTGTATGGATGTATATTAACGCATTTATGTATACAAATGAAATTATGTATACATGTATAAGACTTATGTACGGATATATAAGACTTATATGTATGTACGCATGATGACACATTTATGCATGCCTGTAAAACTATGGAAGCATGTATAAGTCATGCATTGAAGCATGTACGGATGTATAGAAGCATGTCTAGAAGCATGTATGGATATATAAGAATTATGTGTGTATGAAGTATAATAAGGCATTTATATATCCAATTAAAACTATGAATGCATGTATAAAACCTGTGTGCAGATATAAGGCTTATGTATGTATTTACTCATAATGACGCATTTATGTATGCATATAAGGCTATGGAAGCATGCATAAGAGTTTCGCATGAATGTATAAAACGTAAGTATTATGTACTTTGCATGTGTATAATTAATATATTTATGAGATTGAAAGCACACTGTAGTTTGGATTAGGGCTTCGAATTTTTAACGAAAAAAGGAAAAATTCTTGCTACGTCACTGGTTTAATAGGCGTACAAAGATATGGGGTGTCCACATCAGATTTTTTTCATTGCGATTATACATCGTTTCAGACATTCGGCTCGGAAATACAGGCGAAGGGAGCGAGTTCATAGAACGTGTGTAGAGCCATAACTCTTACCGACAATTCTATGGACCGAAATGGTACCAATCAAATAAGCATTTTCCCCGCAAATTGCCAATCCCGCCCTCGAGATCTACTAAAATGGGAAAAATCAAATTGAGTTACAGGCATTTATCTTCTCGCTTTCGGACGTTTCTCTCTCATTGTCGTTATAACGAATGCTGGTTGCCCAGAGGTTTCTTTTGCAATTGTCAGAGGAGGGCGGAGACGGTCGTATATCAACCCTGACGGGGAATTGAAGGTGGAGGGGTGGGAATGCTTGATGTTTGCGGGTATTCCCGCTGCTTTTGTATTTATTTCAAAGGGAAAAAAATATGTGTGATTTTGCATGAATCAAACCTCTGAGTAAGTTTTAATGGAAATAAAGTGCAGGGTTGGTGATTTGCAAGCAGCTTTCCTGTTCATCCCTAGTAAGGGAAAAACTTAATTTTGCCATTTTATAAAAGCTTTTAAACGAAAACTAATAATAATAATAATAATAATTATTATTATTATTATTATTGTTATTATTATTATTATTATTATTATTATTATTATTATTATTATTATTATTTCTTATGAAAAAATAAAGTTATAAAGGTACAATAAACGTACATAATAACTCTACAAAAATGCATAGAATACTTAAAAGCAATATATTTTTATAACAATATTATTTTTTAAAAAATTTTCCCCTCATTTAAAATAGTTACAGTCATTAAAAGTATGATATCAAGCAACGCTCTTAACGATTAATACTGTATATTTTTATTAAATATTTATTAAAATTATTTTTTTAAGTATGATACAGCCAAAGGTAAAATTTTAATAATGAGATGTATCAATTTTTGGAAATATAAGCACTTTATTTTTTGTAGAAATGTAGTGATGATGACCAGTAACACTCGACAGTAAAATACTCAAAAATCTATTTTCGAAGTTAAAATATCTGATAGTTTAAAAAATAATTTAGACATCATTGTATCCTTAGAATATTTTTATATCATATTAAAAAAATTAAACAGTTAATGTCTTTTTATTTTGAAATTTTTTAAATGCTGTTGTGGAAACTTTTCTAAAATTATCCATACTTTTCAATAAATCAAATACAGTGGTACCTGCTTAAAAAATTTTAATACCTTTAGCTGTTAGAAAAGTTTGGGAAAATTTTAACACAAGAGACGATTTTTTACTGACTTACTTCAACTTGTTTAGCTTAGAATAAATTTTAAACAGAAGAGAAAATGGAGTTGACGCGAGAACATTTTCGCGCTCTGATTTTCTACGATTTAAATGCAGAATTAAATCAATAAGAATGCTTTCAACGGTTGCAATTGGCATTTGGCTATGAATTTCCAGCTCGTGCTACTGTATTCAGATGGTTTCAAGAATTTAGCAGAGGTCGCAATGTTCTTCAGGATGAAGAACCGGTAATCTCGGATAATGTGTCTGCCATACGAAAAATGTTAATGAATGATAATCGCTGTACCTATCAAATTATACAGAAGGAACTTAACATTGGATCTGCAGCCATACACAAAATTATTAATGAAGAATTACATGTGAAAAAAGTAGTTTGCCGTCGGGTTCCCCGTAATCTAACAGAGCACCAAAAAGGGGAACGTGTCAGAATCAGTAAAGAAACTCTTAAATTGCTAAATGATGGTGGCCACTGCATCATTTCTAAAATTGTAACAGGTGATGAAACGTAATACCGTTTTTTGAAGTTCCAACACGTCAAGAAAGCAAAGTATGGGTCTTTGAAGATGATCCCACGCCGACAATGGTGAAAAGAAAACGCGCACTGAAAAAAGTGATATTTGCCGTTTTCTTCAGAAGTCTGAAGAATTTCTTCAGAATCCTGTCGTTTGCGGGATTGGTCAAAGCCATCAAGTTGGAAGGATAAAATACAGTAACAGCAAACTGGTATACCACAAAATATCTTCCACAAATTCTAGAAGAAGTGAATGTTAGGGGACTAATGCTTCGCCATGACAATGCATCTTCACATACAGCCGGATTAACACTTGAGTTTCTTAAACAAAAACGAATTAAAGTGATAGAACATCAGGCGTATTTACCTGATCTAGCTATGTGTGACATCTGGTTATTCTTTAATCTAAAAAAGAACTTACGTGGACGTCGTTTTCATTCAAAAGAAGATATTGATGTGGCTATAAATGCATTTTTTTTTCATCTATTCCAAGAAATGAATGGCTTGAGGCATTTAATCTGTGGAAAAATTCGTCTACAAAAGTGCATTGATGCTGGAGGAGACTACTTTGAACACACCTAAAATTTTGTAAGTATAACTTTAAAACCTAGTTGTATCTCAAAAATTACAGAGTGACCCTCGTAAATATATATATATATATATATATATATATATATATATATATATATATATATCGTGATCTAGTGTTAAGGCGAATGGAAAACAGTCTTTCTTGATAATAATAAGTTTATTAAATCAGTTTCATTTAAAAACAATATTTGCTCCATTTTTATTTGTTCATTGCGGAGCTAAGCGTGGAATGTGTTTACAGCTCCGTGTCCACTAGCTAACCGATTCTTATCGCTTGATTAATCCTCAACTTCCTGTGAAATATCTCTGCGCTTGACCGCATTGCTCCAAAAGGTTACGCAAGCGTGGGTCTTTTTCATTTATTTTATTATTATAAAAGAGTTCCTTTTAAAATCGTTTATAACTCATGTAATTTCCAACTACCCCTTTTTTAGACCTGACATATATAAATGTTCGATGATATATGATTATAGTTTGGCCTAAGATATAATTTGAGAAGCAATTTCTAAACTTAGTAATTTCTGTAAATATATATATATATATATATATAGTGTAACAATAAATGTTTTATATTTAAAACCCCTAATTAGTCTGTTGTCTCTCAGAGCTTGGGTTAGAGATCAATAAATAAATAATATCACAATTCAATGAAATAAATTTGGTAAGACTATACGATTTCTACACAAATATTTAGATCTCTGTGGGGAGCTACACGATATTCACAACTATCGCAGTTTTTTTATTTGCATAATTTTGACCCTTACTACATCCATATCTCCATAACAAGCCGATATTGGAAAAGAAAACATGTAATAAGCAAGATCTTAAGTTTTATACCCCACTGGCGACTTTTTACAATTGAGGCAGTTTTGCTTTTATTTACAGAAATTATTATGGATATAAATGGGCCCAAATTAATAATTTAGGTGAAATTTTGTTTATAATTTCTAGACCTACAAAGTAAATCGTACAATATTAACAATACGATGTTTGGCTAGGCTAGAAAAATCTCGCCAATACAAAATTTGGTAGAATCCCAGTTCCGGGGACCGGCCGCCATGTTTTTGGCTCTATTTTTGTACAAGTGATCGCCAAATTGTCGCCAAGTGATGTTTACAATTAGTGCTTCGTTTTGTATTCAGTTTATACCCAATTTCAAAGCATATTTTGAACAAAAAATGGTTTGAAATTTTTTCAAGATGAATACAAATTTAAAATAAAAAATATAAAATAAAAAATTTTTTTTTCTGAAATCTGGGTTTTAGAATTTGGCGACATCGGCCATGCTTGGCGTGCCCACTGAACTTGGTTCAGCTGGCCCCCTGAACTGGGATACGGCCTTTGGCCTTTATTACTTCCATATCTCCTTTACAAGCCGATATTTTAAAAGAAAACATGTAATAGACTGTAATAAGAGCTTAAGTATTCTATCCCACTGGAGACTTTTTACAATTGAAGCAGTTTTGTTTTCACTTACATAAATTATTATGGATATAAATTGGGCCAAATTAATAATTTAGGTGGAATTTTGTCTATAATTTCTAGACCTACAAACTTCATACTATTTTCCTTACTATAAATCTTTTCAAATTTATGTTTTGAAAACTAACTTGTTATGTAAATCGTACAATATTAACAATACGATGTTTGGCTAGGTGAGAAAAATTTCGGCAATACAAAATTTTGCCTATGGAGTTTAGTATTATAGTTTCTATATTAATAGAAACAATAAAGAACAGTAACAATAAAAAAAATTTATATTGTTGGGAAGTTTAAAGTTTGGGTGTTTCGACTGAACTGCTTTGTCATCCTCCATTGTTGGTTCACAAGAAACAACAATTGTTGTTGAAACAATATTCCTTGAAATATTTTCTGACGACTTTGTCAGTCTAAAATTGACTCTCTTAAAGTACTGACGTTATGCAGAACTTTAGGCGTTTTGTGTTATTTGGCGGTTATTTCGCCGGCGGATACCTGATCTACCGACTCTCTAGAAGATGGTGGTGGCCTTTTAGAGTAAGTCACTACATTCAGTTTGAGACATTTCATTCAGAAAATTAAAAATTTATCCCTACTCTTCCAGTTGCTACTCTTCCAATTTCTGATATACAGTGCTATTAGTAAAGATTCATACAAGATCAAACCCCTGTTTCTTCAAAAGTATGTAAACTCTATTAAATAAAAAGCTTCCTATACGTGGCTTAAATGAAGAACAGGGTACCACCGCCAACTTGGCGATAAGGCTCTGAGCATGGTAGCCTAACATTTTCACCTGATCTCGTCGTGTCCCCACAATCTGTATCTCTATTTTAATTTATATTATATTTGTATCCAGCTCTTCTTTCCCATTTCTTACGTATTAAATGAGCGTAATGCTTAAAAATATTATATGTAATGAACCATTAAAGATTCACTATGGCTAATTTTTAATAATTTGGAACTCTTGGATTTGTAAACTGTTAAGGGATAAATCTATATATATATAAATGAATTTGTGTCTGTCTGTACTCGATAGACTAAAAAACCATACATCCAATCGCCGTGAAAATTTGGGAAATTATTACGTATATCCCTAGGAAGGTTTTTGTAAATGTTTAACGTTCGAAATCCATTCCTTCCCACTTTTTAGAGCGTTTTATGTCATTATTCCAAGCATTATTTTCCCCGGTTAAACGCAAAAGATTAACTTTTTAATTTATTGCATCATAACTAAGTGAAAGATGCAATATTTCTAGCAATGTGACGTCATTTCGTTAATCCCATGTAATTTTTTAAACGCAGTTTTCCTCGGTTAAAAGCAGAAGATTAAAATTTTCAATTTATCGCATAATAAATAGGTGAAAACGATATTTTTTTATCATTATGACGTCATTCCCTTAAATATCTCAATTATTCATTTCTTATTTTACATTATTTAAACATCGTATGCGTAGTATCAATTCGATTTGACCTGGAAATTGAG